>MCFH01000007.1:0-337500 GCA_002104945.1 Piromyces finnis | reverse complement strand
CTGGTATACGCTTAATAACCTTATTTTGATGATCTAAGGCACTTTCGAAATACATAGCATCAAAAATTCCTAAGTTATTAAAAAGATGTTCACCTCTACTAGAAAGAATTGTTGCATATGCTGAATCTATGGAGTTTAAATCAATTTCTTCATCATCTTCATTATTTGCTTTATGGTCAGATTTTTGAGCTAATTCTTCAGCTTTTTTTAATTTTTCTATAGCCTTATTGAATAAATTTTCAGATTCTTTTATATCATCAGTAATTGAGGAAAGATTATTTAAATCTTCTGCACTAGTAGTTAATGTTTCAATTAATGAATTGATGGTAATTGCATCACTTTCTTCATCATATAGTTCTTCATTTTTATTAATTATGGTAGTACAACTATCTTGTTCATGATCATGACAAGAACAGTCGGAATCATTTTTAATGTTTGAATTGAAAAGTTCTTCTTGAAGAGTAAAAACTTTATCACCTAGTTCACAAGCTTCCTTAAAAAATGGAAGTGCAGCTTGCTCTGAAACTTCGTCTAAACAAATTTCACCAAAACTAGATAATGCTTGCTTTAAATTAAACATAGCATCAAGAGCTTTTGGATATAAATTTAGCGCATTACGAAAACGTTCAATAGCTAATTGCAACAAATTAATTTTCTTTTGTGTACTGAAAGATGGTTTTGAAAAGGTGGCTAATAAATAGGTAACTCTAGCCCTATTATCGTTATTTTTTTTTTTGATAATAAATAATTAAATAATATATATATTTTTCATTTTGATTATTTTTTTTGAACAATAATTTTTAAAAATAATATTAATATATATATATTTTTTGTAAATTGTTCAGTTATTGTTTTATTATTTTATGTTTAGTAATAATGACACCAAATATAAATTTTATTACAAATTTTATTATTTGAAGTAAAGTTAATTATATTTAGTAATTTAGTTAATTATAAAGTTAATTTTGTATAATGTTTATATTGATTTATATATTTATGGATAAAATAGATAAGATACAAAATATATATTATTATTTTGAAAACATATATGAAAAATTTAAATATTTATTTTTTATTTATACTTTTTAAATTTTATAATTCTACTTTTAAAATTAATAATTACCAATTATATAAACATGTAAAGTCTTGTTTTTCTTTATTGTGTGCTTTTTCGTAGAGATCACATGCAGTTTCATAAAATCTTCTTGCTTTTTTTCCATCTCCATATCTTTCACCTATTATTATTATTTTATTTTTTATATATTACATTAATTTTGTATATAAAAACAAAAAATGTATATATACTAGATTTAACTGAAGTATATACAAATAAATAAATATTATAAATTTATTAAAATACCTTTTTCTTCTTGTTCAATTGCCTCTACAAAAGAGAAATATAATACATTTTTAGTTACTTCTATATATATATATAATTATAATATTTCTTACCTTCTATTAATTCGCTAAAGGTTTTTTTGATATCAGCAGAAGATTTTTTATTTCCTAATTTTTTTTTCTTATCGTTTCCTTTATTATTTCTATATCTGTTCATTTTTTTTTTTTAAAATTAATTTTGATTTAGTAGTTTTATTGTATTTTAAATTTTTATACCTAATAAAAAAAGCATTAATTTAATTTATGTATTTTAATCATAGATCTAAAATTTATAATACACATTCATAAAATCATATGGATTCCGTATGAGATAATAATTTTAAATAAGAGACAATTTATCAAAAGATACACTTTTTATTTCCTTTTATCAATTAATTATTTTATAAATCTATTAATACACATGATTTAGTAATGTTAATATGATGAATATAAAATATGTTAGTGATTGGCTAATTTAAATCAAGTTCATTTGATTTATTAAAATATATAGTTTTTATTTTAATTATATTTTTAAAAAGAATTAAAGTTTACTTAAAAATGATTCGTCAAAATAATTTCAATTTTTTTTTTTTAAATAGAAATTATTCAGTATAATTTAATATATAAAAATTATTTATACAATACTTCATTTTATATCATTTTAATTTACTGTAATATATTAATTAATCAATTAGTTCTTTTTTTTTTTTTTTTTTATGTATATCAAATAAAAATGAAAATAAAATATTATAGATTAAATATAAATCAAATATAATATAATAAATCGTAACATATAAATGTATCTAAAATTTTTAAAACTTCTTTATAATTTTTATATATTGATATAATGTAATGTAATATAATAAAGTATATAATTTTTCAAAATTTTTATTTTTTTTATCGAAGATTTTTTAAATAGAATTGATATATTTTATTGGAATATATTATTGTAAAAATATATATTATTAACCAATAAATAATTATTCAAGTTATATATATTAACAATTAATTCAATATAAATGGTTTATATAAATTAAAAAAAAAAAATAACCAGATATATGAATTTTTTTTAAATACAGGAATTTTTTTTTTTTTTTTTGCACAAAAAAAATTTTTAAAAAAAGGGAAAAAAGTTAAAGAAGAACCATTATAATATTATAATTATTGAAATAATTTAAATAGCTGGTAAATATTATTTTTCGCTAAAGTCAATTTTAATTAGAAATTCAAAAATTTACTTATAAAATAGAAAAAGAAATAATTAATATGCATTAATATTAAATTAAGAGATTGGAATAAATGAAGTTCGATGTAAAATATTATACTTTTTATATTATATATTATCATTTCAAATTAGTAGATTGAATATTTATAAAGCAAATAATTTAAAAAAAAATATATGGATTATTTAATTATTATAAATTTAGTTAAATTTATAATAATATTTTAATTTAAATTGAAAGTATTTACGTAAAAAAAATAAATTTTTTTATCTTTGTATTAAATTTTTTATCTTTTATTGAAATACTTTAACAAATAATTCTTATTTTATTTCAAAAAATATAACATGTAATCAACTTACTAATCTAATTATTATTTTTAATATAATTATTCTTTTTATTATTATTAATATTAATAAAAATATAATTAAATATATAAATTAAAAAAAAAAAAAATGTAAATAAATAAATAGGTTTTCTTTTTTTTTTTTCTTCTTTTTTCATAAAATATAAGTTATTTTTTTTTTAAATTTAGCAAAGTTTTAAATAAATCTACATAGGTAAATACAATATAAATTATAAGACAAAATGATAAATAAATGTTTTATTAATAGAAATATATTTTATGTTTTTAAATTCAAGAGTTTTTTTTATTTTTTTATATTTTATATTTTAAATATTTTATTAAACCAAAAAAAAATGTCTTTACAAAATTCTAATTCATTTAAAAGAAATATGCAAGATAATAATAGAAAGTCAATTAATACTGAATTGAGAAATGATGTTCCAAAATATGAAAATAATATTATGAGAAGTCGTAGTGCTAAAGAAGGTAAATAATATGATAAATTGAATTGCATAATTGTTTTTATTATTTTAATTTAATAATTTAATAAATAAAATATATAAATAAAACTTGAAAATAGTCAAGTACAATGGTGGTGGTTTTGGTGACTTAGAAGATACTTCAGTAAGTTTTTGTAAATTATTAATTTAGAATTATCATATAACTATTTCTAAATTTAAATGAATTAAATAATAAAATAGGATATTAAACATTCATATTCTTTCGGTTCACAAAAAATGAACGGAATGAATAATATGGGTATGAATAGTAATTTTAGAAAGGTAAAAATTAATATAAAAATAATAAATTTATAAATTTTATATAATATAATATATAATAAAATGTAATATTTAATTGAAGCAAAATTGAAACTTTAAAAGATTTTTTATTAATAAAAAATGTATATATTTGAAATAAAAATAAAAATCAAAAATAAAATTATAACAGGAAAGAAATAGTGGTGTTTTTAGTAGTGGCAGTCATAGTCCAAAATATGGTGCAATGAAGTCCAATAGATATTCACAGGGCGAATACCAAAATCAAGGTTTCAGCCCAAGAAGTATTCAAATTAGTCCAACCAATAGAGGTAGTAGACCACCAACTAGTCCTGGTGCATTCAGTCCAACACGTAGTAGCAACTATGGAGGTTACAATTATAATAGATACTCACAAGGTACAAATCCAGATAGTATTCAAAAAATACAAAGACCAATTGGCAGTCCAGTTAATAAATGGAACACTGGTATTAGTCCAATTAATAAAAATGAAGAATTTAATGCACCAAAGAAATCTATTGATATTGTTAAAAAGAAGTCTAGTGCAATTGATATTATTGATCCTAACACAAATCAAAAAATTAAAATAACAGCTGAACCTTCTGTTAGTACTCCAAAAACTCAAACAATTCCAGCTGTAGCTTCAACAACTCAAGAATCTACTGTTACTGGTACTGAAACACCTGTAAATGATGTTGTAGATACTAATAATACTCCATTAGAAGCTTCTCAAGTTGCTGAATCTGATAATACTGAAACAGTGGTTGAATCTTCTGATATTGAAGAAGAACAAGATGATGTTAAAAGTGAAGTTATAAATAATAATGAGATACAATCAAATAAATCACAAAATAACAATAATGGTAATAATGGTAATAATCAAAATAACAACAAAAAGTCTGATAAGAACAAAAATCAACAAAAACAAAAACAACAACCACAACCAAATATTGAAGAAATTATTAATCAAAGACCAATGGATGATAGTAAATACGAAAATAAAATAGAAATTCAATCATTCGAAAATGTTAAGTATCCAGAAAATGTAGAATTACCTGTTGTTAAAGACAAATTTATTAAGTATACTTCCGCTTTTATTATGCTTTTTAAGGAATTATGCCCAAGAAAATCTATTGATATAAAATTTATTTATGACAGTATTAATGCAACTCCAGAAAAATCAAAGAAGAATAATTATCAAAACAAGGGTAACAATCAAAATAATAAGAAGGGCAAAAACTTTAATAATAATAATAATGAAAATAATAACAATGGCAATAACAATAAAAGTAACCAAAATGAACGTAGTAATAGTCAAAATAAACGTCAAAGTAAGATGGGCAAAAGAAACGAATCTAATCAATCTTCACGTAGAGGTATGGGAAGATCATTCTCTCGTAAACAACAACAACAACAAGAAATCCTTCCACCAGTTAAACCATTAGAAAAGTCTGAAAATGCTTGGAAAATGGTTAAACCAAGTGAAAAGAATTCTGAAGATCTTGAAATTAAGCTTCGTAAGGTTAAGGGTATTCTTAATAAATTAACTTTAGAAAAGTTCAAGATTCTTGCTGATCAAATTGTTGATATTGGTATTAAGGATGAAGAAACTCTTAAAGGAATTATAAAAGAAATTTTTGATAAAGCTATTGATGAACCAAACTTTGGTAGTTTATATGCTAAATTGTGTCAATATATTAATGAAGAATTACCAAAGAAGCAAGAATGGGTTAATATAAAGAATACTAATAATAATGTTTTCAGAAAATTAATGTTAAATCGTTGTCAAGAAGAATTTGAAAATAACAAGGATAATAGATGGAGTGATGGAGATGAAGATGAAAAACCAGTTGCTCAAATGACTGATGAAGAAAAATTAGAGTATTCAAAGAAGCAATCTGAACGTACTAAAAAGAAGCGTCGTTCTCTTGGTAACATTCGTTTCATTGGTGAACTCTACATGTGTCAAATGATTACACAAAAAATTATTCGTTTTTGTTTCTGGACTTTGTTTAATCAATTAAAAAGTCCAGATGAAGAAAGTGTTGAATGTTTATGCTTCTTATTTAGAACTGTTGGTAATAAGGTTGAAAATCAATTAATTGCTATCGAAAAGGATAATGAAACTTTAAAAGAATGGAGTAAAGAATGGAACAGATACTTTAGTGATATGAATAGCCTTTCTAAGAATAAGGCTTTCCCAAGTAGAATGAGATTCATGTTAATGGATATTATTGAATTAAGAAAGAACAAGTGGAAGTCTAAGGATAATGGACCAAAGACTATTGCTGAAATTCATAAAGAAGCTGAAAAAGAACTTAAAGAACAAGAAATTCAAAGAAATAGCAGTAGATCTGGTAGTGGTAGAAGTAACAGTAATAGATCTGATCGTCGCGGTTCTAGAAGAAGTGAAAGTATGCGTGAAAGTATGATTTTAAGAGCTAACAACAATAAATTAGAAAAGAATGAATTAAATTCATTTGGTAAAATTCAACATAATGGTAGTATTTCTAACCAATTTTTAGGACCACAAGGTGGTAAGAATGGTCGTTTTGTTAAGCAAAACAGTGGAAGTAGAGATAATAGTGTTGAATCTATAAATCGTCAATCTACTTTGACCAATAATGAATCACCACTTAAAGTTCAAAGTACTAATATTTTTGATGCATTAAATGAAGAAGAACATAAAGATATGGTTTCTGAACCAGCAGAAATAAATAAAGAAATACCAAAGATGGATGAAGAAAAAGCTAAGAAAAGAATTGAAAATACCTTTAAGGAATTCGTAAGTCAAAGAAACTTAGAAGAAGCATTATTAAGCATTAAAGAAATTGGTACAAATGAGTACAATAAATATATTATAAAGAACTTCATAGATAAATATGCTGATGCAAAAGAAAATGACATTGAATCTGCAGCTGAATTAATTGTTGAGTTATATAAGAAAGACATTTTATCATCAGATATTATTCTTAAGGAAATTGAAGAAAATGCTGAATTTATTGAAGAAATGCTTTTTGATATTCCAGGTATTTACAAATTCTATGGTATTTTCATTTCAAAGTTAATTGATATTAAAGCTCTTTCCTTAAATGATATGGATAAGATTTGTGATAAAATAAAGGATGCTGAAGATTGTAAAAGAGCTGGTATTCCACCTGCAGCCAAACTTGCAGGTAGTGTTTTAGGAGAAACCAAAAAATTGACAAATGAAAAGGATTTTGTTGATTCATTCAGAAGCATTAATGTTGATTTACAAAAGTACTGGTATGATAAACTTGATATTGTTCTTATGGTTAATTGGGTTAAAGAACACAACCTTGAATGCATTTCAAGATATAATAATGAATTCGAAGAGTTAATAAAGAGAATTGGTGTTGACCCAACTGCTGAAACCCTTAATTTCATTAATTCTTCATTTAATCAATTTATTAAAGATTCCGATGAATTTGGACGTTCTATCTCACAAATTATTGCAAATGATTTAGCTATTAAAAATATTACAGAAAGTGAAAAACAAAAGGAATACATTAAGAATGTCTTACCTCTTATAAATACATTTGTCTCTAAAGATGAAGCTAAAACCAATGTCTTAAAGGCAATTGAACCAATTTTCCTTAGAAAGAGATTAGATGGTAGGTTTAAATTAAATAAAAAAACTAGTAATATTTTATATAGCTTTATTATTTCTTACTAAATTATTAATTATTAATTTTTTTATTTAATACTTATTATTAAAGGAATGTTTGTTGATATCCTTAAAATATTAAAGGAAGAAAATTTCATTAACAAGAACAACATAGATGAATTTATAAGAGAATGCAAAGCATTTTCAAGAACTAAAGCTTTATATAAAGATATTAATTAAATAATACCTTGAATTGATCAACCATCTAGAAGCAACTAATCTAAGGGGAAAAAGTAAATTTTGCTTATACTATAATTATTTGAAAAATAAAATTATTAATCAATTAAATTTTTGGATAGTTTTTAAATCTGAGAAATTAAATATTTTATTCTATATTTTAATTAGTAATTAATTAATTTTATATCTTTTTATTATTATAATTTCTAGGAAAAATAAATATATTTTAATACTTTATCAATATTATTTTAATCTATCATAATTAATATTATCTTTTTTATCCATATAAAATAGTATCATATATATATATGTATATTATTTTTAAGACAAAAAGGTTTAAAGTTATTTTTTATTAGGTTTATAAATTTTTTTTTAATTACATATATTTATTTAGTTAAATAATTAAAAATATTCTATTAGATTTATTTAAATATTTTAAACAATTTTTCTTACATTATTTAAGAGAAAGCATTTTTCCTAAATAAAATTTTATTATTTAATTTTAAATATTTTAAATAGTAGTTCAATTGTATAGTTCAATTTATTACTTTTATATATCTGATTAAAGCTACAGTAAAAATAAAAGTAATAAAAAACTTTAATTAAACTAATATACTTAAAATAAATAGATAAAGAATGAATGTTTAAAGAAAATTCATTCAAAAATTCAATTTAATAATTACATTTTAAAATCAATTAAAAAAAAGGAAAAATATCTCACAGTTAATTTTTATTTAAATATAAAAAAATTACAAATAAATTTTATTATTAATTAAAAAAATAAGGAAAAATAATAATATAATTTTAATTCCCATAGGAAAAAAAAAGGTAAAAAATTTAAAAAGAAAAGGAGAAGAAAAAATAGATTTTATTTTTCTTTTTACTTTATAAAATTTATCCAATATTTCCTTTTTTTTTTTTTTACTAGAAAGAAAAAATATACAAAATATTTTTTAAGTAAACTATGGTTAAATTTATTTTTATTATACAGAACAATGAATAGTATAATAATTATATTTTTTTTAAACAAAACAAGATATATATAATAACATATTTTAGTAAATAACAGCTTCATTAAAAAGGAAAAGAACAAATAATAAGAAATAATAATAATATTAAAAAAAAAAAAAAAAAAGAAAGAAAAATATAAAACAAAAAATAAAAAAAAATATGTCGAAAAAAAATATTGAAAATATTTCAAAAAACAAAAAAAAAAGGTATTAAAAAATATTTAAAATAAAGATTTACAAAATAAAAAAATATCATATTTTCAACATATGATTTTGTTAATGAAAAAAGCAGCAGTAATTATTTAAAATTATTTAAAATCAAAAATTAAAAATTATGAAGAAAAAAAAATAGTTTATAATAAAACATATTGAGGAAAAAAAAATAAATATTAAATTAATAAATATTAAATTATAAAATTTATATTTATTAATATTATTTATATCAAATAATAAAATATATAATATATACATATGTATTATATATATATATAAAGCCTATGTTCATTATAATGTTATTATTAAATATCTTCTTTTGTTGATTTTTTATTTAATATTAATAATTAATTTTATTAATTTATCTCAATATGTTATAATAATATAAAAAGAAAAAGTAAATTCGACCATATTTATTATTATTATTATTATTATTATTATTATTATTATTATTATTATTTTAAATAATAATTATTAATTTCCTTTCCTTTTATTTATTTATTTATTTATTTATTAATGTTTCTTTTTCTTTTTTTTTTTTTTTTTATTTTATGTTCAATTATATTACACTAAAATTGAAATATGAAAGGAATTATTTTATTAAGAGAAAAAATTGTAGATAAAAAAAAATTTTGGATATAAAATTTTTTATTTAGTTTTATAAACTTTAATAATTATAATATATTAAATTATATTACATTTAAAATTCAAATAATTAAATATTTTAATTAAAAAAATCATCATTGACAGATTTAAATTTAATGCTTATATTTGAATTTTTAATAAGTTTTACCTTAGATATATAATTTTTTTATAAACTCAATAGATCTTTATATATATTATAAAAAACATAAAAATTACATGTGGATTTCTTGATTAACATATTGTATATTTATATATTTATTACGTGAAGTTTATTTTAATTTAAAATTAAAAAAAAAGAAAAATGTCTAATCGAAATATAGGGAATGAAAGAGTTATATATGTAATATATAATACAAATATTTACTCAAATTTAAATATTTTTTGATATATATTAAAACTACCTTTTTATTATATTTTATTAATAGTTGAATAATAATGAAAAGAACTTATTAACATATAAAAAGGAAAGTAATTATATTTCTACTTCAAAATATACATTATGTTCTTTTATATTTAAATTCTTGAGAGAACAATTTTCAAAATATGCCAACGTGTTCTTTTTGTTTACAGCATTATTACAAGTAATATTATAGATATAATAAAATTTAATACAAATATAAATTTATTTTAAATTTAATAATATTATTAAATATATTTCATATAGCAAATACCAAATGTATCACCTACTAATCGTTGGACTACCGCAATTCCATTGGCTTTTGTATTGGCAGTAACAGCAATAAAAGAAATTTTCGAAGATTATGTAATTTAAACTATTATTTAATTGATATTAATATTTTTCAAAAGTTTTTTAATAAATATATTTAAAATTGCACAACAGTAATGCTTATGAATATATATATTTTATTAATATTTTATTAATAATATTATAATTTTGATAATATATTATTTGTACAAATTCATTCTAAAATTTTTCAAATAATTCATGGAAACAAAAAATATAATTATTTGATTAAAACATATATTCAATAGAAAAGACATAAAAGTGATAATGAGGTTAATAATAGAAAAATTCAAATTATAGAAAATAATAAAGTTGTAGTTAAAACCTGGGATGATGTTAAAGTTGGTGATATTGTAAGAGTTGAAAATGACTGTTATTTTCCTGCAGATTTAATTTTATTAAGTAGCAGTGAGCCTGATGCATTGTGTTATATTGAAACTAGTAATTTAGATGGGTAATATATAAATACAAAATATTGTTAAAATATTATTATAGTTATGATAAAAATATTTGAATAAATATTTAATTAATTGAACTTCATTTATAAATACACAATGTATATAAATTCTTATGGCTTGATTAATTACTGATAATTTATCATGTAAATTATTCTACTTTATTTTAATATTTATTAATATAATAATAAAAGTGAAACAAACTTGAAGATTAAGCAAGGATTAGTAGAAACTTCAACAATACTTACACCAGAAGCAGCAAGCCAAATTCAAGGTAAAATAAAATAATATTAATGAAGGATATTTAAAAGTAATATTAATTTTAATTTATAAGACGAATGTTTGTATAAAATATTAATAAATATATTTGTATTGGTAAAAAAGGAATAATTAAATCTGAACAACCTAATAATCGTTTATATAATTATGATGGTGTTTTGATAATGGGTGATAAATCATATCCACTTGATCCAACACAGTTACTTCTTAGAGTAAATATAAAAATTAATTATGTAGAATTAAAATTCTCAGATGGATGTAATTATATATTAATTATTAAATTAATATGCTATCTATAATTATTTATATATAATCATAGGGTGCAAAATTAAAAAATACTCAGTGGATATATGGGGTTGTAATTACTACAGGCCCTAATACAAAATTATTAAAAAATTCAAAGTAATAATAAAAATATAAATATATTTATTATTTATATATTTATTAATATTTTTTTTACTTTGTATTAAAAAATATAAAAAACAAAATATTTAAACAAAATCATATAAATGAATATATATTAGTAAAGCACCAATTAAGAAAACTAGTGTAGAGCATATGACAAATTATCAAATTGTTTTTCTCTTTGGTATATTATTAATATTATCAATAACATGTACTATTGGTTACTTTATGAGACAAGTATATATAACAGGATTTCGCTATTAACAAAAAATATATAAATATATTTATTAATTATAAAATTATTATTTATATAAATATTTTTAATTATTATCAATTGATTAGAATTATTCATTTGAAAAAGTTATCTTACATCCAAAAGAAGATAATAGTTTTTCAGTGAAAGATGTAATTTTAGGATTTTTAACTTTTATTGTTTTATTTAATAATCTAATTCCTATAAGGTATATACATATTTTTTAAGTATTAATACTAAATTATGAACTATATATTTTATATTTTATACATATTTTAATTATTATTAATATATAATTAAAAACATTTTATTTTTATAAATCAAATAATTAAATAATAAATATTAATAATGATATTAAAATATGTGGGAAAAACAGTCTTATAGTTACTATGGAGTTTGTTAAATATTGCATTTCTATTTTAATAAATAATGATTTAGATATGTACTATGAGATTTCAGATACTGCAGCTCAATGTAGAACTAGTTCATTAGTAGAAGAATTAGGTCAAGTAGAATATATCTTTTCAGATAAAACAGGTACTCTAACATGTAATATTATGGAATTTCAAAAATGTAGTATAGCTGGACAGAAATATTCAAAAAAAAAAAACAAAAATGATATATCTTTGAATGAGGTACAAATTAAATAATTGAATAAATATTAATATTTAGTTTTATATTGTTAAATAGTATTAATATTATCATATTTGAAAATTAATAGAAAAGTTTCGATAAACTAAAGAATGACCTTAAAGAAGCACATTTTAATGATTCAATATATCAATTTGTTACTCTGTTATCTGTATGCCATACTGTTATTCCTGAACAAGACGAAAAAAATCCAACAGGTTTTTATTTTCATAAATAGATTGTTTAAAGCAAAAATAAAAATAATAAATTTCTAATAATATAATATAATATATTTATATTGAAATTAGTTTATAATTATCAGGCTTCATCACCAGATGAAGGTGCTTTAGTTAAGGGTGCCATTTTATTTGATTTTCAATTTATAGTATGTTATTTTTTTTTAATTATTTATAATATATTATTAATTAAAATAATATACTAAAAATAAAAATAATTACAAAATTATCAATAAACTTTATTACAGACTAGAAAACCTCACTCAATAATAGTAAGAGTAAATGGTAAAGATCTTGAATATGAAATTTTAAATATTTGTGAATTTAATAGTACAAGAAAAAGAATGAGTACTATAGTGAGATGTCCAAATGGTGAAATTAAGATCTTTACTAAAGGTGCAGATACTGTGATTTTTGAAAGACTTGCAGAAAATGGAAATATATATATGGATTCCACCATCGAGCATCTTGAAGTATATACATGAATTATACATTTATTTGGTATTTTAAAAAAAATTATTATATTTCGATATAACTAATCAATCATTTTATATATTAAAATTAATACAACAACCAATAACAAAGGAATATGCATCAGAAGGTTTAAGAACTCTATGTTTAGCAACTAGAACTATATCCTCAGAAGAATATATGTCATGGTCAAAAATATATGATGAAGCATCCACTACTTTAAATAATAGAGAAGAAGAAGTAATTTTACTATAATAATAATACAATCTATAATAAACTTTTAATAAATATTTTATTTAAATTATATTAATCAATTATCATTATTAAGTTAATGAAAGCTGCTGAATTAATTGAAAAAGATTTATTCTTGTTAGGTGCAACAGCAATTGAAGATAAATTACAGGATGGTATTCCAGAAACAATTACAACATTAACCCAAGTAAGTTTAAAATAACAATAAATATATTTTAATAATATAAAAACTAAAAAAAATTTATTAATATAGGCAGGTATAAAAATCTGGATTCTAACTGGTGATAAACAAGAGACAGCTGTTAATATAGGTTTATCTTGCAAATTAATTAATAATGATATGGATTTGATCATATTTGATGAAGAAGAAATTAAAGGAACATCCGAAGGTCTATCACAATTCATTGATGAACATTTAAGAAATGTAAAGCAAAAGCTACCTAAACATTATTCTGAATTTAAATTTCCTCCAAAAATTACTTTCAAAAATAAATGGATGGGTAAAAATGAAGATATTCGTCGGAATTTTATTCCTGTAAGTATTTATTTACATAAATAATAAATAATGAATAATATAAAATATGTAATATTTAATATTTCATAATTTTATTATCTATTTAGTTATTAATGATTTCAAATTATTATTAAAATTGTTAATTAATATAGCCAATGGGTCTTGTAATAGATGGTAAAACATTAGAATATGCATTAAAAGATGATAATAAAATTAAATTCTTGGAATTAGCTACTTTGTGTCAATCTGTTATATGCTGTCGTGTAAGTCCTCTTCAAAAATCCCTTGTAGTAAAACTTGTAAAAAATAACATTGATGCAATTACATTAGCTATTGGTGATGGAGCTAATGATGTTAGTATGATTCAAGCTGCACATGTTGGTATGTAATTTATAATAAAATAAACAATGACCTTTTTAATAACAATGTTTTTAAATATTATAATAGGTGTTGGTATTAATGGAATGGAAGGTCTTCAAGCAGCAAGAGCAGCTGATTTTTCTATATCTCAATTTAGATTTTTAAATAAATTATTACTTATTCATGGTTCATGGGCTTATAGTAGATTATCAAAACTTATTTTGTATTCATTTTATAAAAATCTAACATTATATTTAACGCAATTTTGGGTATTTACTCTTAATTATTATTTTTGATTGAAATATCAATTCAAAAAACTAATAAATTATTTTTATATTTTTGTATTTTAATAGTTTGCATTTAATAACGGGTTTTCAGGACAAGTATGCATATTTTAAATTAAAATTAACATAGATTTATATATATTATTAAAATTGTATCATATATAATGCCATTAGACTATATACGAATCATGGACTTTAACATCATACAATGTACTATTTACAGTATTTCCACCAATTGTTATGGGATTTTTCGATCAATTCATCAATGCTATGTACTTAAATAAATATCCAAATATATACAAAGAAGGCTTCCTAGCAAAAAAATTCAACATTAGTAGATTTGTTTCATGGACTATTATTGGATTATATCATTCATTGGTAATGATTATCTATTTTCTATAGTCAATGTTTTCTAAGAATAATATTAAAGATAAAATTTAATTATTTATATATAAAATTATTATTATTATATATTGTGTTATTATATTTCTTTTATAGATATTATATTGGATGATTAAAAACATATGGTATGAATCGCAAATTGATAAAAACGGTAACATTGGAAATCATTGGATGCTAGGTGCTACATTATTTACATGTGTATTAGGAACCGTATTACTTAAAGCTGGTTTATCAATTGAGTATATATATATATATATATATATATATATATATTTTTTTTTTTTTTTTTTTTTTTTTGAGTTTTTATACAACATTTTTTTTAAAAAAAATGTTATTATTAATTAAATCAATTATTTTTTAATAAAAAAGTAAATGGAATAAATACACGACTTTAGCTGTTGTAGGTTCATATGTTCTTTGGGTTATATTGCTTCCGATTTATTGTTATATAGGACCACTTATTAAGTTATCACCAGAATTGGATGGAATAGGAAATAAGATATATTCAATTATGGTTTTTTGGTTAACAATTATTATTATTCCAGTTGTTTGCATTTTAAGAGATTATCTATGGAAATTGTATGTTGAAATCATTAATATATTTATATTATTATTGAAATGTATAAATCTCAAATTATTAATATATCTAAATTTTTTTTTTAAAAAAATTTAAAAGCATGACAAGAGAATATTTCACCAATGACAAGCATATTATTCAGGAAATGCAAAAATTAAATATAGATGATTATAGTATTAACCAAAGTTGGTATCAAAAGGCTGTTGGTAAAATTAGTATGATTAATCATATGAGAAAAAGTAGAGGATTTGCTTTCTCTCAAAATGAATCCGGACAAGCTAATCTTATTAGAGTTTATGATACTACTAAAAAGAAGCCAACAGGTCTATAATCAAATCATAATATACATTTCGTTAAATAATACATTCATAATGTTTATTTTAGAGATATTTTTTTTATTAATTTTTAACAATTTAATAAATATATTTAATTATATAACTTCTTATAACATTAATAATAATAACAATAATTAATATGCAATAAATTTATTTATATATATACATAATGTGTATGTATGTATATAAATATTAACTTTAAAAAAAAAAGGTGTAATAAATATAATTAAATAATTGTTTAATTTTTGTAGTTTTATTTTTTTAAAAGCTTTTATTACTAAATTTGGATAACATATAAATTAATAGCATTATAAAATATTATTTTATAATATTATTATTTTTTATAAACATTATAAAGAGAGTTGCTATTAATACTATTAGTAATTACAAAGTTAAAATAATAATTTTGTTCATGCTATCTTATTTTTATTTTGTTTTATTATATTTATTATATATGTATATTTATATTTTTATATTTTTGCCATCATTTATGGCAATTCTATTATTTTATATTTTCCAAAATTTTATTTCTTATTATATAAATATTAAAATTAAGTTGTTAAATTTTTTTTTAATTTTTAAATTACTTATTTAATCTAAATCGTTTACAATATTATCAGCATCCGCTGGTCTAGGCATAACTTTTATAATACCAGTTTTATTTAATCTATCAAATAATACAAATAATCTTTCAGCTTCTCTTTCCTTTTCTTCATCAGTCATATCCTTAAACGGATCTTCCTTTTGCTCCTCTTCAACTTGACCTGTTATTGGATTGATATTTTCATTTTCAGGAGCATTTTCATCAACACTATTATTTAATTCACCCATTAATTGATGATTAACTAAATATCCAATAGCATTACCATAGCCGACTTGATTAACAAATTTATTGGCTTAATGATAGTAATAATATATAATATTATAATTTTAATTAATGTAATGATTATCAAATTAAATAATTAAAGATTTGAAAAAAATTATTTAAAATATATTAAGACAGAAAATATATAATAAATATTTTATTAATTTACCATTACTATCACAAAGAGTATATAATAATGTTGAAATGGTTTCTCTGGAATTTCCTAGAAGAGTATTAGTCATTAATCTAATGAGGCAGGCTCTAATATTCTCACCAACATTTAATGGTTTTGATCTATCACTGTTTCGTTAAATGATTTATATTGATAAATTAATATATTAATATATGAACAACTAATATTAATAATATTATATTTTTTTTAAAAAGAAAAATAATTGAACTTACAATTCAGATGGTAATATTCTTTCTTTTAATATAGATCTAGCTTGAGTATCATCAGACACAAGGTTGGTCATTAAAATAATTAGTGGTGGAAGAATAGAATCTGCTGGTATACCGTTAATATTTACAGCTTCATCATTTTCCATACTATGACTAATATTAGATTGTTTTACAGAAATTTCTAATATTTCACTTAAAACATTGATAATTGAGTAATCTTCATTGGGGAAAAAGAAACATTCAAATCCTTTAACAGGGAAATTCATTAAAGCGTGTATAGCATGGGTGTATGGTGGTGATAATGGTTGATTTGGCAAATCGGATTTAACAAAGTATTGAACAATTAATGGTATAAATCTTTTTATATTTCATTAATAATAATAATAATAATAATAATAATAATAATAATAATAATAATAATAATAATAATAATAATAGTAATAGTAATAGTAATAGTAATAGTAATAGTAATAGTAATAGTAATAGTAATAGTAATAGTAATAGTAATAGTAATAGTAATAGTAATAGTAATAGTAATAGTAATAGTAATAGTAATAGTAATAGTAATAGTAATAGTAATAGTAATAGTAATAATATGAATATAAATATAAATATATAATTTTTTTCTATTTTGTTATTTTCATTTTACAAAATAATCTAATATTATAATTTTTTTTTACCTTTGATATTTCTTTGCAATTTCTTCATCAACAGTAATGATAGAGGATAATTGAATATCATTTCCATTTTTTTTTTCATTAATCATCATATTAAATAAAACTTTCAAAATTTCACTAATTACAATAGAATATGAAATTTCTCCTGGTAAAATTGTTGTTGAAAACGTTTTTGATGATTCTGAAATATTTTCTAAAATTGGTTGGAAAAGCTTTTATATGAAAATAAAATTGCATAAAGAATTTTAGTTTGATTTATTTTAATTTTATTATTATAATTAGAGAAATTTCAAAAAATATAAACTCTAAAAAAATTATTACATCTATTAAATCCTCTATAACATTGTATTCATCCATAATTGTGCTAGTAGTTTCTTGATAGATGGTTGATAGGAAAATCAATCTTAATATTAAAAATTGGGCTTGCAATGATTTGTTTTTAACTTCCTATTTATATTATAGTAAAAATATTAACAGAACTTCTTAAATATAATAGTATAAGAAGATTGATGTATATATTTATTTATTCTAATTTTTATTTTTTTTTCTTACTTTTAAGTTAACGAGTAAAGACTTTATTCCATTATTAGAGTCGAAAAATTCTTGAGATTGACGGTTTTGTAATAGAGCATTAGCTAAACATTTCATTGCTTCAATAATGATTTTATTGAATTCTGTAGTTGGTTCTATATCATCTTCATCTTTTTTACCTTTACCAACAGATTTTAAGCCTGAATATTCCATTAATAATGTAATACCCTTATATTAATAATATTTGTAAAAGAAATGATATTTAAATTTTAATATATATATAAATAAAATAATAAAAGTAAATTTATAAATTATGTATAAATTATATAAATTATATACTTTTACTCTATCTATTATAAAATACTTCAAATTATTATATATTTATAATAATTAACCAAAATTTAATTACATACAGATGAAGATATTACTTCTTCACAACCTTCAGGTTCACGGCATAAAATCCTTAATGCTTGTAATGCAAGAAATTTAGCTATTTAAATTCCAATTTTTATTTATCCATTTTTTTTTTTTTTTTTTTTTTTTTTTTTGGAAAAGTGGGATATTTTAATAGATAATTAAAAAAAAAAATACTTTTATTATATATATTTTAAATAAAGTAAAATAAAATAAAATATGTACTCTCATCGCCCCATTCTAGGTCTTCATGAATACAAGAATATAAACAGTTTATTAAAGAATCTACAAATGCATTCTTTGAGCCATAAGAAACATCTGGTCCAATAAATGTTGAGCTATGTATTTTTTCAAGTTAAGAATTATAAAAATTCAATTTCTTAAATACTTATATATATTTCATAACAAGAAATTATATTAAATTTAACTTTTAAAGTCTTTTTATATAATTCAATAAAATTAAATATTTAAAATATTTATATTTATGAAAAGGATATTTTGAAATTGATTGAAAAATTCTGTTAATTGTTTTTTAACTTCTTCTTCTTTTCTTATATTGACATCAATAAATTTATCGAACTAATTTTTAATTATTAAATAATTAATATATTATTTAATTATAATAAATAAAATAATGTTATTTATAATGAATATATAATGACAAAAAACATGTTAAAGGGAATATTATAAAACAAAAGAAAAATAAAATTACAATGGAGATATCTTCTTCCACAGCTACTTTCATCATTTTATAAAATTAAATTTATTCTAATTTTATTAACTTTTTATTATTAATAATGCTATTATTTTGATATTTATATTGATTTTATAGCTTTTTTATTTTTAACGAAAAATTAAAAATTTTAAACTTTTTTAATTAAAATTTTCTATATCATTTATTCATTTATTAAAATAATATAATTTTTTAATATTTGATTCTATCCTGTAAAATAAAAAACAAAAACAAAAACAAAAAAAGATGTATAATAAATATTCTTTTTGTCAATTAAATTTCATTTTCCTTATTAATTTATATATTTTATGTTGAAATATTTAATTTTCGGTGTCTTTTATTTGTTATATATTTATTTCTTTTTTATTAACTTTTAACAATAATGTTTGCTATTTACTTTTTATGTATAATTTTTTAAAGTTTAAAAACTTTAATCATTAATTACAATAATAATAACAACAAAACAACAACAATAAAAAAGAAAGGAAATAAAGATTAAGTTATATTTATATATAAATGAAAGTTTATAATAAAAAGTTTTTTTTCTTTTTAATTATAATGAAATATTAAATTAATACATTTTTATTATATTTATAAACTAGAAATAGAAATTATAAAAAACATGACGATAAGATAAATCAATATAGTTTTTACAAATAAAATTATTATTAATATTATTACTTAAATTATCAATTCTAAAGTATTTTAATCATTTTTTTTGTTATTTGAATAGTTTGTTTTAGTAATGTTATAATGCTGACATACAAAATCATATCTATCTTGAATCCATTTTTTAATACCAACACCACTATTAATAGTAGTGTAATCCGATTCTTTAAAATCTTCATATGTAAAATCAAGTCCTTTTCCGTGAACATTAATACGACCTGGTAATTGTCCATTAACCTCTGTACGGTCTTCTTTAATATATGGATCAAGCCACTCTCTAATTTCATCAATTCTTGGAAATAAAAATTTCGGATTAAAACCATTTTCGATAATTTCAACTAAATTCTTTAAAAATGATTCTTCATCGTTTTTAACTAGAATATCAACAATTGTACGATTAACATACCAGTCTGTAAAATCATAAGAACTACTCAATTCATTCATATATGGTCCTATAACAACAGGTGATAATTCTTTTTTCTCATATTGCCATTTATTTATATTTTCATCTGTATTATTAAATTCATTGTCTTTTATATTGTTTTTTATATTCTTTGAAATTTTTTCTTTTTTGAGTACACCATCATCTTCTGGTAATACATAATCTTTTGGTAAAAATTGACCAAAAGTAGAATCAAAATCATATATCAAAATTTGCCATTTTCCATTGTTTTGCAAATATAAATAATAGTTTTTTCCAGATTGAAGCATATGGTCCCATGAACCAATTAACCATTCAATAATCCATACTTTAATAAATTCATCAACATCCATAAATGATTCTACATCAGCTCTTGTGTTTGCATTTTCTATTGATTTTAAAAACTTTTTTAAAGGATTAAATGATGATTTTGCACTTAAATTAATACATGTATTTATATTATTTCTTGTCATGTCAGAACCAATACCTTTACAATGATAAAGAACAAGTTTATTGGGA
This sequence comes from Piromyces finnis, assembly GCA_002104945.1. Taxonomy (NCBI): domain Eukaryota; kingdom Fungi; phylum Neocallimastigomycota; class Neocallimastigomycetes; order Neocallimastigales; family Neocallimastigaceae; genus Piromyces; species Piromyces finnis. The sequence goes on along the minus strand of MCFH01000007.1, from coordinate 316,619 downwards.
ATAACGTTTTTGTAATAGCTCTTAATCCAAGATGGTTTATAAATATCTTGTATTATATATAAGCCCATGAATTCACCTCTTATATATAAATGACAGTAATTCGCTGATATAGAAGGTAATCTAAGATGATTCAATAAATCACATGTTAATTTTGATCTTATCATAGAAGCATCACGCATATCTGACCTTAATCGAATATGTTTTCTTCCAAGTAACGATTCATTTTTATCTTGAATTATTATATTATACCCTGGTTTTCTAACAGTTTTAGTATGTTGACCTCCAATTTTAATTTTAATTGATGAGTACGAATATGTTTTTTTTCCATCAATAACAAAATCCATTTGAACACCTTTTATATATTTATTATCTTCATAAAATGCTGAATTTTTTAGCTTTTCAAATACCTTTTCTGTCATATTAAGATATATTTTAGGAATTTTAAAATCGGTTAATTTAAAAAGTTTTGCACGTCTCGCATTTTCCAAAAAATTACATTTTATATATGATATTACTTATTTAATTTGTTAATAAATAAATATATAGATATAGATATATTAGTTTATTTTATTAAATATGTTAGTAATATAGTAATAATTAATAATAAAGTGTTTTTTCCATTTAAGATGGTTTATTACATAATATCAATGTCAGTAATATATACAAAAGCCTCATTGTTTTATTATTATTTTTGGATTATTTTTTTTTAAACTTTTAAAAAAGCATGTATAAATATTATTGCTGCTTATTAAATAAATTAAAAATAAAAAAGTTAAAAACTTTATTAAAAAATATTTTTTTTTTTTTTTTAATTTTTATTATTTAGAATTTTATTTTTAAAATCTATTTTTACAATATATAATTTACTAATCAATTATAAATTATTAATTTATTTTTTCCATTATCAAACCTTTATAATAGATTTCGATATGGATAATTTTTATTTATAATTCAGCAATAGAATAAAAGATATAATATTATAATATATATAACTATTGATGCTTTATCTTTGAAAAATTCCTTCAAATTATTTATTATTTATTATAGTTTTTTTTTTTTCTTTTTTTTTTTTTTTTTTTTTTTAGCACTCTAATACTATATATTATATATTATATATTAATTATATTAAACTTTTTAATTTTGGGAATAATTTTAATGAATTTTCATAGGTAATTTTCATAACATCTTCAACACTGATTCCTTTAATTTTTGCGATTTCTTCACACGATATAATAACATTACTTGATTCATTAATAGCACCTTTTTCATGTGATAATGCTGGTGAATCTGTTTCTAAAATTATGCGATCTAATGGTAATATTTTAACAAGCTTTTGCTTTTGAGGTGAACGTTTAATTGATGGTGGTATAGAAAAGTAATAACCTGCTTCAAGACCTTTAAGTACATATCCTGATTTTCCATCAAATGCATGTAATAAAACATTTTTTGCATTTTTATTTATTAATGTTTCAATAGCATAATGTCCTGCAGAACGTGAATGAACATTCAATGGTATATTGTATTCATTAGCTAAATCAATTTGTTTTTCAAATATTTCTTTTTGGATTTTTTTTTCCTCTTCAACATTTTTAAGAAATTGGGGTGAATAATCCTTTTATATATTATGTTATATAATAAATATATCGAAAATTTTTATATTTATAAATTATTTATTTTTTTATTAATTTACCAGACCAACTTCACCAATACAAACAATTTCTTCTTTATGCTTTTTTATTAAGTCTAATATTGGGTATACTTCATCCAATGTGCTCGAACGACCACCTTTATCAAGTCTTTTTCCATTTTCGTCAATTAAAGGTTGAATAGGATGTAGACCAAGTCCTGGTAATAATATATTGGGATATTGTTTAGCAACATTTAAGACATCAATACAGTCTTCATACGTCTCAGTAACTGATATAATTCCTTTTATATGTTTTTCTTGAGCTTTCTTTATTAAATTTGAAATAGCTTCTTTTGAGAATGAAGGTGAATTTATATGTGCATGACAATCAAAATAAGTAATCATTTTGAAATTTTTTTTTTTTTTTATTTATCTATTTAAACATGAAAATAAAATTATAATAAAGTGTTATATTAAGCATTTAGTAGTTATATGAACAACTTTACATTATTTAAAAACATTTTTAATGCATATAAGTTTATATATAATTTTTTTTACCAATTTTGAATAGGTATTTAGTTGTTTTTTTTTTAGGATAATTAAATTAATTTTAAAAATGAAATAAATTAAATTTAAAAGTAAAATGAATAATTTTATTGATTGGTTTGTTAAATTTATTAATAATATATTTTATAATTTTTAAAATTAATCATAAACATTTTTATAATAAAAAAAAAAAAATAAGATGCCACCAAAATCAAATGAAATTTCAAACTCTAGAATTTTTTTAGACTTTGACATTGGTTCAATTAAAAAATATGAAGAAGAAAAAAAAGCTTATGAAGTAGCAACGGAATTCATCAAAGAAAATGCCAATGTTTATTATTGGCCAGAAGATATAACTAAATTAGATGAAGAACAAAAAGAACTTGCAAAATCTATATATGAATCAAATCCAGCATGGAATTCAAAGGTATATTTAACCAAAAATAATAATATTCATTAAATATAAATATTAAAATTAACGTATAAAAAATTAATATTAATTAAATTCTTTTAAATAAAAATTATTATGAATCTGAATTATACATTTTTAAATTATTATAATAAAGGGTCCAATTCAATTTAATGAACCAGAAACAATAAGACATAGAATGATATTCGAATTATATTTCTCAATTACTCCAAAAACATGTAAAAACTTTACAACTATTATTGAAGGTACTTATATTTCAAAAAAGGTAAATAAACCCCTAACTTATAAGCAAGTACCTATGCATAGAATTATTAAAGATTTTATTGCTCAAGGTGGTGATGTAACTCGTTTTGACGGTTCTGGTGGTGACTCTATTTACAATGGAAAATTTAACGATGAAAAAGAAGGTCTTAAAATTCCAATTGACCAAAAAGGATTATTAGTGATGGCAAATTCTGGTAAAAATACAAATACTTCTCAATTTTTTATCACTCTAAACAATGATGCTTCAAAATACAAAAAAATTTCTGGAAAACATGTTGTTTTTGGTAAATGTATTGAAGGTATAAATGTTCTCGATATAATTGATAAATGCGGTTCTATTGATGGTAATCCAATTAACTCTGTTATAATTAGTGATTGTGGGGTATTAAATTAAGTATTTATTGAAATAAAAAAAAAATAATAAATAATTGAATATATGAAAGTATGAAAAGAAAGACATTCATATAAATTTAAGAATTTCAAAATATAATTTATATAGAAAAAGATTAAAGCTGCCATATTAATTTAAAATTATATAAATTATATAAATATAAGTTAATATTTTTATGTCTTAATAATAAGATGTAACATTTTTTAATTTATAAAAAACTTTATTGATTTTTTCTTTTCTTTTCTTTTTTTTTTTTTTTTTATTTTTTAAAAAAGAAAAATATAAGTGTTAGTTTATAATACCTTTTTTTTATTATTATTTATTATTATTTATACATTATAAAATGTTTTTAAAACTTTTAATAGATAATATTATTGTATCACTATTATTTATTTAATAATAATATATCAAATAGTTTACATTTTTGAAATAATGTTTATTTTTAAAAATTTCTTCAAAATTGTTTATTTATTTATTTTTTTATATTCATTAGATTTTCATAATTAAAAAATTTAAAAAAAGTATAAATTCTAATTATAAATTTTAATATATAGAAACTATATTATAAACTAAAACTTGTATAATTATTTTTGATTGTTGTGTAAATGTTTTCAATAATTAAATTATTGAAAATTGATTAAGCTTTTGTCGTTTATAATTTTAATTTTAAAAAATTTTGATTAATCTTAATATAAAAAAAGTTATTCAAAATACAATAATATATATTATATATTATATTATTGTTTTTATTTTTATTTTTTATTTTTTATTTTTTTAAGAAATATGAAATTATGATTTATTTTTCAAATTATTATTTATTCTATTTTACATAATAAATTTAATTATAATTTAAGTTTAAAAAATAAAAATTTGAATTTTTTTTATAAAATAAAAATAAATATTCTAAATAGATTAACAGCTTTAATAGCATTGATATATATATATATATATTTTTTTAAAAAAAAGTATTACTATTTCTATTAATACTACTACTACTACTACTACTACTACTATTATTATTATTATTATTATTATTATTATTATTATTATTATTATTATTATTATTGATTATACTATATTTTACTTTTGTTGTTAAAATATATCTATTTCTTTTAATAATTAAAACAAAATATAATTATAATAGATATTAAATAATATAAAATATAAGTAGTATTTTCATTAATATTGATATTAATGAATTTTATGTATTTAAAAATTAAAAAATTATTCGAGATTTTCAATTGCACATAATATATTTTAATATTTAGTATTTTATAGAATACAATCCGTATACATTAGTAATAATGATGTCTGAAACTAAAGAACCTTATGTTGTAAAAAGGTATATATAAATATTTATAGTATTTATAAATTTGTATAACTATTTGAATGAAAGGAGGTTCTATTTTATATTTATTCCTATTTCGATATTTATTATATAAAGAAAAGTTACGACAGGTGATATAGACGTCCATCCTAATGAATGTGCTGTTATTGTTAATTATACAGTGCAAGCATGGATTATGAATGATAATGAATACCCAATACTTGGTGAAAAAAAACAAATGCAGAAGATGTAAAATATTTGCTATATATAATAAAAAATATAATATTAATAAAATTGATTTATTAATTAGTAATGATAATATATTGCAATATTTCAATATATAAATATTACTATTATAATATCAGTATCAAAATCAAATCTTTATCAGCAAATAGTGATATTTCAGAATTAGCTAAAGAATTAGTAGATAAATGTAAATTAATTCATCCTTCACGAATAAATGATGTTGAGCAACAGCTTTACTATTTACAAAAAAGAAAAATGTCAATGTGTGGAGGTGATCCTGATAAGCATACTTTGAAAAAACAAATGATACAAATACAGGAAAATAAATTTGAGGTAAAGTTGATATATTTATAACTTTTATTTAAAGAAATATTAATTAGATATTATTCATAATTATAATAAATAGGAAGAAGCATATATTGAAAAATTAGATGATTATATATCTTTATTATATGAAGACATGGATGATAAAATTAGGAGTACAAGATTATTGTTGCAATTAGTTAAAGTACCAGAAAATATGGAAATTTTATTAGGAGATGGTAATTAATTACTTTAAAATATAATATAAAAATATGTTATTAAAAAATGTCATTAAATTATAATTTATAATTTAATAATTTATAAATAATGAATTTTAATTATGGGATTAATAATACATTTATTAATGAAAATATATTTCTTTTTCTATAATAATATGCAAAAATTATAATTTCTTTTTATTAAAAAATAGAATTATTTGTTAGTGCTTTGGCCCGTGTATTAAGAGAGGATGGAAAAAAATCATTAGAATTAGTTACAAACATTATATATATATTTTTCTGTTTCTCAAATTATTCAATATATCATCCAATAATTACTTCCCAAAAGATAGGAGATATGTGTTTAAAAATTGCAGATCAAGAAATTAGCCGTGAAAAAATATGGAAAGAAGATTTAGAAAATCTAAAAATAAAATATCAGCAAAATACTGAAAATACTCAATTAGCTAAAAACTTAGAACATGAAAATAAAAAATTTCAATCTCTTTTACAGAAACAAGATCAACTTTTATTTATATTATTTCATCTATTATTAAATCTTGCAGAAGATCTAACTATTGAAGTTAAAATGTTAAAACGAGATGTAATAAAATATTTAGTATTTTTATTAGATCGGAAATTACCACAACTTTTAGTAGTAATAATTACTTTTTTGAAAAAACTTAGTGTTTTTAAAGATAATAAACAAGAATTTTTAGAATTATCAAATGAATTCCTTCCAAAAATATTGAAATTATTACAACCAGAAAATTCAAGTTTATTCAATATAATTTTAAGACTTTTAATTAATCTTTCACATGATCAAGAAATAAGAACACTTATGGTAAAATATGGATTTATTCCAAAAATATGTGAATTAATTCAAGTAAAACAAAATTATACTTATATAATACAATTATTATATCAATTAAGTATTGATGATAAAAATAAATTTGCTTTTTCATATACAGATATTATTCCAACGGTAATATAGTTTTTGTTTTATAATAAATAATATATATTTGAAGAATTCAATATTTTATATATTCAAATTGTTAATTTAAAATTTATTTTCAATTATAAAATCAAAGATAATGAAAATGATATTAGAAACCAAAGGTGATAGAGTCGATGTGGATTTAATTGCATTAGGTATTAATTTAGCATGTAATATTAAATGTGCAGAATGTATGTGTGAAGATCATGGAATTAAATTTTTAATGAAACGTGCATTAAAAACACATGATCCACTTCTACTTAAAATGATACGTAATATTTCAATGCATGAAGGACCAACAAAAATGTTATTTCTTGATTATATTGATGATATTATGTTATTATTAGAAAAATCACTTAAAACTCCAGATTTATTAGTAGAATTATTAGGTATTCTTTCTAATCTTACCATAGAAGAGTTTGATTGGGCGAAATTAACAGATACATATCACCTTTTAGAATTAATTGCAAGTCAACTTCAAGAGGTATGTGTAAATTCCAAGACATTAGCTAGTGCACAAGATAATAAAGAATTAAAATCATTGGGTGATTCTGATTATTCTTATTATGAAGAAAAGAATTCTTCATCAGAAAACCAATTAAGCGAAGATGATGATGTAACATTACAATATGTAGTACTATTAGGTACAATGTCAAATGACGAAGGAATTGCACCAAAAGTAATTGAAATGGACATTATACCTTTATTAATTACATTAATGATATGTATGTTATTAATTTTATTTTATTTTTAAATATTTATAAATTTTTAGTAATAAATATTAATTTAATTATTATATTATATTTACATATTTTAAAATAACTTATATAAACAATATTTTTAGGTAAGGAAGAAGATGATGAAATAATTTTACAAATTATATACGCTATATATCAGTTTTTATTACATGAGAGTACTAGAACTGTCCTCTTAATTCAGACACGTGTGTATTTCAAATAATAATTAATCTTATAAACAATAAATATCATTATTTTATTATGCCAAAATATTAATATTATTGATTGATTAAATTACTATGATAATTTTATAGATATTGTATCCTATTTAATAGATTTGTTATATGATAGAAATGTAAAAATAAGAGAAATGTGTGATACATGCCTTGACATTATAGCTGTAATAATAATAATAATATATATTATATTATATTATATTATATTTTATTTATTAACTGATATGAACTATATAAATTATTTATAAAAATTAGGAAACAAATGATGAATGGGTTATAAAAATTCGTCAGCAAAGATTCCAGTGGCATAATTCTGAATGGTTAAGATTAATGGCAAATACTCTTGGAATGGAAGAAGATCCAGGTGATGGTATGATGAACGAAGAAGTACTTGAATATAATACTAGAGGTTGGAAAGGAAGAGAATATGATGATGAATATGATGAAAATTCTATGTTTGATTCTAGTGATGATGACAATTATAATGATGAAGAAGAAAGAATGAGAAGAATATATGGTGAATTAAATGTCCCAGATGATGATTATAGTGTATAACGTAGTTAGCCATAATACAAAAAGAAAATAAGATATATTAAATTAAGAATATTATATTTAAAAATTCACAATATTTATGAAACTATTCATATTATACTATATTACAATAATAATTTACCAATATTTTTTAAGATGTATAGATATATATAGATAAATATTAAAAATTATTTTAATTCTACTACTATTTCAATTTATTGATAACAACAAATGATACCAACTCAAAAATTTATATATATATATTTTTTTAATTATATTTATTTAATAATAATAATCATAATAATAAATAATAATTATTATGACGAAATTTATTAACTGAAAAACGAATATAATAATAATAATAATAATAATAATATTAAAAAAAACATGTGAGATAGTTTACAAATTTAATAATGTTATAGTTAATAATATTTAAACATCATTGTTTGATTATATATCATAATATATCACATAAAATAAACGAAATATTATTTAATTAATAAATTAAAAAAATTTACAATAATTGATAAATAATGATAAGTAATAATTATTTAATATTAATGGTATAATATTTACATTTCTTATAAATATATTAGTAAATAAATATATATATTAATATTTCAGTTATGATAATTATATATATTATGATTATCTAATATAATATTATTAAAGGATCCAGTATATCTTTTGTTTGTGCTATTTATTTGTGATGGTTGAGTTTCATTATAAAAAGTAGTATAATTTCCCATATCACCTTCACTCTTTTCTGTAGAATGAAGATAGAATTCATTAGCCAATAATTCTGCTCTTCGAATCTTTTCCCATTCTTCCCATTTTTTCATAATAATTTCCGAACTATTAAATTTATTTTCTACCTCATCTTTGTCCATTTTATTATCATCATTTTTGTTTTTTGTCTCACCCTCAACCATACGTGTTTGACCCCAACTAAAATCGTCAAAATGCCAGAAAGAATAAACTGGTAAAACAAAATTCCATATAGGAAGAGCTAAAAGATATACCATCATCCATAATATATATTTCATTTCACGAGAAGTTAAACTAATAAGGATAGCTGGTAATCCCATAATTAGAACCATAAGTAAAAGTGAAATTATATTTTTAGATCCAGAAAAAAAGAAAGTTCCTATTAAATAATAAGTAAAGAAAATTGCTGCTGGCAATACGACTGTTCCAATTAATTCCATTAAAACTACAAACTGCATTGAAATACAAAATGTACCACATAAATCATTAACAAGAACTAACTCTAGAAGATTATGAACAGTACTATTAATCCATCTCCGTCTTTGTGAAAGAAGAACCTTGAATTCACTTGGAACAATAGTTTTACATGTTGCTTGAGGTACAAATACCATTTTTCTTTTTGGATATTCTCTTAACATTAATGTTGATAAATAACGATCTTCACCTAAAAGTAATAAATTCTTCTTGTGTAATGTATTTACTTTATTTTCAGAGTACTGTTCAACAATTGCTGGGTTAGCAAGAATTGGAACCCAGTAACCATGCACACCCTTCCTGGATTTAATTCTATACATACAGAAGCAACCCGGTAGGCAGGTGACACCACCAAATACAGATTCGAATGCTTTAGACATATGATGAGAAATATAATATTCAAAGACTTGAATCATTGTAACCCAGCTTTCAGTTTTATTAGCAATCTGAGTTTCACCACATAATCCCATAATCTTTGGATCCTCAACTAGACATGCAACCAAATGAGCAAGAGAGTCCTTATCGACAATGGTATCAGCATCAACCATCATAATGCTTTCATAAATATCGGCATAAACACCTGTAATTTCATGAATTTTTGTAAAAAGATCAAAATCAAATTCCGTCATACGATCATTAAACATTACTTTACTTAGGAATCCTAATAACATAATTTGTGAATCTCTTTTACCACGATTTCCTGGTTTTTTTTCCTTTTTTGGGCCATTTCGCTCACTTTCAGTTCCACACTTTACAATACCAATCATTGGAATTTTACGATCATAGGCATTTATAGCATATCTATACCAACCAGCATAAACTTTTGCCATATTATGACGTTTCTTACCTTCTGCAATTGCTACATAACTTTTTGGTTCAGGTTCATTACAATGATAATTGCTTCCATCTCCTGGATCAATCATATCAACAACAACATCAGGGGTTAATTTGTCATTACCTTCACCCTTGACTAAACCATCACAAATAACGATTATTAATTTAAGTGAATCTGGATAGTCTGTATATGAAAGTGAATCTAATGAATTAGCTATACCATCATGACCTTCGGAATAACATGTAACTAAAAGAATGGTATGAAGTAAATCTTCAATTGTAGAATTTGTTGTAATAGGCTTTCCTATAACAACATTTCCCTCAGTTGTATTTATATTATTATTATTGTTTAATAAACCAATATTTGATATTTTATTGTCATTGGTAGAATTTTGAATAGTACTTATTCTTTTACTAGTTGGAGAATTTGTTATTGCTGGTATTATGTCTTCATCTAATATTCCAACATTTGGTAAAGTTGGCTCTGGTAAAGATTTTGAATTTATTTCATTAGTTTGAGTATTATTAGTAATTAATGAGGAAGAATGAACTTGAGTATTCTTAAAAATAGCATCTAATGGTGGAGTATTAATAGTAGAAAATATACTTTTTCTCTTATTATTATTAATATTTATACTTTGAGAGTTAGTTAATGGCTGTACAGGGTCCCAACTACTTATACTGTTTCTTTTTGATTTAACAAGTTCATTTAAAGAAGAAGAAGAACCGACGCCATCTGCTCTAAATGGGTTTGGATAACTTGGTAAAGTGAAGTTACTATTACTTTTACTAATATTTGTTCTAGAACCTTCTCCTGGCATTGGAATTGAAAATCGACTTGTCATACTTTTTCTATTTTGTTGTTTGATGGAAACTTTTTTATCTTCAGAGTTATTATTATCATGATTCAATAATGATAATTGTCCAGTACTATTTCTACGATTTGTTTCATCAAATATATTCATACTCATGCGTTTATTAGTACTATTATTTAATAAAGTTGATATAGAAATGCTTTCTCTTAATTTATTTCTATTATTTTTGTTGTTACTATTAATTTCGCTATTCAAATTTTTGGTTTCTCTTAATTTGATCATTCTTCTTTCTTCTTCAGATATTTTTTTAATAATACCTGAACGATCTCCCATTTTCCATTTAAGGAACCAATTAAAAACTAACGCCATACAGAATTTTATAAAAATTACCCCAATAACGAATATAAATGTCAGTACTAATAAAATATTACTTACAATGCATCCAGACGAACTTTTACCTATAGTACCTACTTTATATATCTCACTCATACATTTTACAGAATTTTTGAACTTTTTATTTTTCGTTATTGTATATGTTATATCCATAGCTGCTTTATTTCGAATAATATCTGTAAATTTACTTCCAAAAGTCGTCAGTCCAGTTGAAAGATAATCAGTTATATCTAAAACATTCCCATTATATATTACCATTTTTCTATCCTTATTATCTCTTAATTTTTTTAAATCATCCCAAGAATAGTATACATTTCCTAACTTTCTTACATCAATATCAGGATTTTTAAGAAGATCATTTGATTCATAGCAATGCTTATCTTCTTTATGTTCTTTTATAAGGGATGTTTCAATAGTTTTAGAATAACAACTATTTTTATTATAATTATAATTGATAACTTTCTGACATGCGCTTTTTGAATTAATGTCTAAAAAGTATTGACCCATGTCTTGATTCTTAGATGCACTGATTATACTGTGAAGTCTCTTAGTTTCATTAAAATTCTTAATATATATATCATAAGCAACTCCATGAAGAGAAAAGGTTGTATCGGTATAATGAATCTTAGTGGTTTCATTATTACATATGATACTATTTAAGCCAAAAGTAAAAAATCCTGAAATAATACAGATAATAAAAATAATAGTACAAAGAGTAACTTTTTCTCTCCATGCCTGTTGTACATCAGAATCAGTTTTCTTAAATCTTTCTAATAGTATATTAGGTATATAACATGTACAGGCATTGGATACCATCGTCCACCATATTTTTTTATAAGATTCTGTATTTTCATCTTGAGTTTCTTCTACTTCCTCAGATCTTCCAAAATCAGGATCAATAGCATTTTTTTTTACAAAAATATTACTTTGACGCTTCAGCTTTTCTTCTTCAGTCATTAATATTATAGAATTATTTTTTTCATAGTCATAATTGACATATGTACTTTGATTATAATTATTATTATCATTATTTAAGGAATGTTGATAAACTGAGTATGTTTCATTATTCTCTTCAAAACTATGTTCTAACATGACGTAATTAGGATTTTCTAGAGTATAATTTATATATTTATTTCTTCTCCTCGACCGTTCTGGTTTAACAAGAGAACGTTTTCTTTTTATTTCTTCTATATTATTGGAAGTATTTCCTTCTTCATCCATTCTATTATAATTTGAATAATTAGCATTGTTATTATGATTATGTCTTTTTCTATTATTTTTATAGTAAGCATTATTTGGATTTGATAAATCTGATGAACACAAAGGATTTTTGGTATTATATTTGTTTCTTAATTCGTTATTTAGTATTTCTTCATAATTTAGAGGTGTCGTTTGTGATAACATAGAATCAACTGTTAAACCAGAGGCTTGAATATTACCTCTATTCATATCTTTTAAATATTATATTAAAAAAAAATAATTAATATTAATCATTATATTATATGTACATTTATAAATATAATTTTAACTAATATTATAATCATTATTAATATAAATAAAAATACTATTACTATTATCAGAATTTAAATATATATTATCATTGTTATTATTACTATTATTATATTCTTGAATTGATGAATTATAACCATTTTCATTATTTTCAGAAATATAATTATTAAATGGAAAATTCGTGGATGAAGAAATATGATCTTGATCACAATATGATAAATCAACATTAGAATAATTTTTATTATTATATTCATTTTCAAATTCTGTATTTGATGTAGGTTTCTTATCAATTAAATAATCATATTCATTTTCAAAATTTTTAATATTATTACCATCATAATAAAAATCTATATAGTTTTAATAAATTAGTTAAAAAATATATATTTATATGGATACAAAATATATAAAGCAATTATATTAGTTTACAAAAAATGTTTATTTTTTATTTTATTTTTTTTTTTTATATATCACTACTTTTCTCAAAATATATAATATTAAAATTTGCTTACTATCTTCGTTCTGAATTGGTGTGTCAGAATATGGATAATGATTTGAAGTTGCGTAATAAGGTTCTTCCTCATTTTGAATTGGCATATCCGAATATGGATAATAATTTGATGTTATGAATAAATTACCATTTTCACCGTTATTAATTGAATAGTTGTCGTTATTATCATAAATATCATTTGTATAACAATTTGGTTCAATATTATATGAATTATAATTGTCCTCTTGATTTATATAATAAGAATATTCATTATTTGTTAAATTAGGTATATTTCCATTATTCCTATTATTATTTATATTATTTTCATGTGGATACAATTTATTATTTTTTTTTTTCGATTTATGTGGTTTTAAAGAATGACTTGTTGATGATGGTTGATGAGTTTCTCTGTTTTTTTTATTATGTCTATGTTTTTTAGTTTGTTTATTATCAAAAGTAGTGTTAAGAAGAAGACTCATTTCTTTAGAAAGTTCATCTGCCATAGACTTTCTATTTCCTTTATAATGTGAAATTGAAGCCATATTCTGGTCTTATTACTTTTTTATGTAATAATGATACACATATATTTTTCTGTTAATAATTGAAGTGAATTTTTCAATGATAACTAAAAAGTAATAACGTTAAAATTGGAAATGAAAAATAATGCTATAAATTTATTTAACTTGCGAAAATATATTTTATTATATTCTCTCTGAATAATGAAATATATAAAATACAAATTGATTATTATTGAAGCTATATCGAATATAGAAATTTTATAGAAAATTTTAATAAAAATTTTTATAGAGGTTTTTAATAAAAAATTTAATTAATTTTTTTTAAAAAAATTAATATAATTATATAACTGAATTTTTTAAATTTTTACCTAATTTTATAGTATCTTTAAATAATATTGGAATAGTTAATTAAAAGGTATATAACAAATAAATAAAAATTGAATATACTTATAATAAAAATTAAAACTTTGTATAATTTTTTTAAGTATATTATTTAATAATTGTGGTATAATTTTAAAGAAAAATATTAATGTAATCTTAGTTAATTCAGTATTTAATAATTCAATAATTCACAATGTATACTTTAAAATAAATTTAAAGTTTAATAAAATATTGCTATAATAAAAAAAGTTCATTTTACATATGTTATATTAATTATTTTTTATCGTATATATATATTTTCTCTTATAATTATTAAGTTGTTTTTAATAATATAAATATTAATATGTTTATTATTTTTTGCTATTACAATTTAGGAGTAAATATTAATAAGAATTATTAATGCCTAAATTAATATCGAAATAGTTTTATTTAAGAATGTTTTTTTTTTTTAATTTAATTTTAATTAAATTTTATACAATTATTAATGAATGATTTAAATTAAAATTTTCAATTTACAAAAAAATTTTTCATATTCTAATCTAGTTAATAGTAAAAGTTAATAAAAATAATAAGGTTAAAATGAAAATACTATACTAATTTTTAATTGTGAAATGTTACATTTATTTATGTTTAAATATATATATAAAATTCAATATATTTCAAATTTAATTCTCGATAATTTTTAACTATAGGAAAACTAATTCAATATTATTTCATCTATATATTTTCTTTATATATTATATATATAATATATGTTATCTAACAAAATAAATATAGTAGTAATTTTATTATTATTTCATCTTAATTATGGATTTCATAATATTTATTAATATTTAATATATATAATTTTGTGAATTATTAAAATATATTATAGAATGTTATTTTGTAGTTAATTTAACAATCAATAATTCTAGATTTTTTTCTTGTTTATATAAATAAAGTTAATAGGATATAACAATATATCTTATACATTCAATAAAAAAAATTTATATCCATAATGATATTTATTCAACACATCTAATTAGATATTTTACAGTTATATCATAAAATAATGAAAAATACAGCAATAGAAATGTATATGAGTAGTATTTTTATTTTACTAATCCTTTTGTAATGAATTCGTATATTTAAATGAGCAAAAAATATTATTTAAATAGTATGATAAACTATATTGCTGAGCAATTGTGTAATAAAATATTTTGATAGAAAATCAAAAATGGATAGTAAATTATAAAAGTAGAATAGAATTATTTTATTTTTAATGAATAAAATTCTATTATTCCATGTTTAAATTAATAAAATATTCAATTACATATTTATTTAAATGTTAAATTTTATATTTTTTTTCTTGTACATAGTTGTATTATGGTGATGTTAAATTGATTAGTATTTTTTTTTTAAAAAAAAAAAAAATGCATGAATTATATAATTAATTTAAATATAAAATAAATGAATTCTTCTTTATTATATTTATTACTATTAATAACAATACTTTAATAAGATATATAACTAATTATATATAATTAATTTAAAAAAAATTGAATAATTATTTTGTATTTTTTTTTTTTTTTTTTTTTGATATAGTAATATATATCATTTTATTTTATTATATAAATATAAAATTTATGTAATTTTTTTTAACATCATCATTAATTTAATCAAAATTATAATAGATGTTATAAAAAAGCAAAATTAAAAATAAAAATAAAAAAAATATGTTTACATGAATAAAAATTGGGTATAATGTATTCTGGTAATTTTAATTAAAGTAAGAAAGCCACTATTACACTAAAGTATAATAATTGTATTTGACTTCCAATGGGACACTGAGTCAAAGATCAAAACTTTGTCCCATGACAAAATTATGATCTCTCTTGGATGTTGCTTCAAACCTTTTGAATATTGACTATTGCTGGCCAATAACAAAAGGCATGATTTTGGTTAGAAGTTCCGCTGTTACAGTGCCAGAATGAATCTGACATTTGCAGAATTCTTTCCATTCCCTTAAATTGTAGTTGATATTATTAAAACTTCTTCCCCCAAAAAGAAATTTAAATATTTTATTGCACACACTAGAATAATCATACACATTAATATTCGCCGGATTATTAGAACTATTACTAACTATATTGCTATTTAAATTAGAATTATTATCTTCACTATTGCTATTATTACTATTATTACTATTACTATTAAAATTATAATTATTATTAAAATTATTATTATTATTATTATTACTATTACTATTAAAATTATAATTATTATTAAAATTATTATTATTATTATTATTACTATTACTATTAAAATTATAATTATTATTAAAATTATTATTATTATTATTACTATTTCTACTGATATAAACATTTTCATTATTATTGATAGGACTATTGGAACTACGTTGACTGAAAAAATTCAATAGTTGGACTATGGAATTGTAATGTTTAATACGAATATCTCTATAAGTTGGACAATCTAATAACTCTTGCAACATTGGCAGTAGTTAGGACAAACAGGATCAACAAGTTTGCCAGCTTCTGCAATTTTAGCATCTAACTTGTATCCGCTTCTTGCTTTCAATAGCCAGTAGAAGCCATAGGCAAACTTTGAGTACTCATAACATAATTTAATAAAATTTTTAGTTTCAATAAACTTATTATCATCATAGTATTTCGCTTTGATTGAATTTCCTTTAAGATCTTTACAATGAAAGTTTTTAACTGCTTTAATATCTCCATGCTTCTTAATTTTTTACTTTAGACATGTTAAAATCACCAACAAGAATCGATGGATGGGACGAGTGAGTTTGTAACTACAAGCGAACTTCTAACTATACGTGATCAACATAGATATTGTGACAACTATGAGGCATATAAACATTTTCAATCGAGCATTTGAATCCATTCCAAAGGCTAAAAATATAAATAGAAATAATATACTTTCAAATTTATATAAATTAAATTATTGTTCATTAATTTCAACATGATTATTATAATAAAAAAATAATATATTTATTTATTATATTTTAAAAAAAATAAACTTGATATTGTTCAAAGAATTTAAAAAAGTGTTATATGTGAAATATTACCTCCTCATTGATATATATTATGATAGTGTAGGGAGGAGTTAATAAAGAATCAATGCTTACAATTATTTTATTTTTTATTACTAATAATTACATATATAATGTAATGATTATTAATTAAATAAAAATAGCTATTAATAAAAATTATAAAAAATAATATTCTTTTAAGAAGGTATCAAAAATCTATTATTATTATTTTTTCATTTGATTCTTTCATTTTTATAATTTTATAGTTAGATTTGTACAACATAAGAATGGTAAAAATTTAATAAATAAATTCAAAACAAATAATATAACTTTATTTTATAATATTAGTTATATTTATAATAAGAATTATAGTAAAATTATTAAGAAACTTTTTTATAGTATTTTGTATAAGATGAAAGTCATATTAGGATAAATAGTGGTAGAAATAGTAGAAAAATAGCTCAGTTAAACGAGGAGCTAAATAGTTCAAGAATATAATAAAGGAATTAGTGATATACTAACTACCATATATTACACCTACATTTATATATATTTTTCTAATTGATTATATATATTTTATTTATAATTATTAATTATAATATTACAATATAAATATTTATGTAAATAAGTGCTAAATGTATCTTTTTTTTTTTTTTTTTTTTTTTTTTTTTTTTTTTTTAAAGGCTAATAATATAAAAGATTTTATATTTCTTAATATTCAATAATTATTATTATTTTAATATTTTTAATGTAATGTAATAAATAAATAAATAAATAAATAAATAAATAAATAAATAAATAAATAAATAAATAATGAAAAATGAGAAATTATAACTATAAATCTATAAATCTATTATATTAATATAATATTATATATATCTTAACTTCTTTTTTTTTTTTTTTTAAAACTGTTATCGTTAAATAAATAAGAAAAATTGATATATATAATATATAATACAAAAGTATTTATTTCTTCTCATCTTAAATATTTATATTAAAACGTCTATTATTAACATTTCATTTATATAAAAGATTCCATGATAACTATTTTTGTTATTTACTTATTTAAAATTCCATAAAACCTTCATTATCGTATAAAATCTTTTGATTGTCGTTATAACCCTTCTTTTCTAATTGGCGTTTTCTAAACATTTTAAGGAAGATAAAACCTAAAATAAGACTAAATATAACAACGATACCAATTATTGGATAATAAATAATAGCATAATTCTTTACTTGAGTCATTACATCATCAAAAGCAGCATACTCATCATAATCACCCTTGAAGTAAACATCAGAAAGACATATATTGTTAGTTACATATGAAGAAAGTACGGATGGACAACCTTCTTTTGGAATAATTTTAAAGTTTGTATTTCTTGGTATATTTCTAAACCAATAACTACTAACGTTATGAGAAATGTGATTTCTTTTTCTTAATTTATTTGCTTCAGTATTTTCTGTATCATTAACTACAGTATTATTTGCAGAATTAGTATTATTACCATTTGTAATAGATTGAATAAGAGAAGCTGCATCTTGTGTACTATTCTGTACAGAAATATCACCATATAACTTTTTAACAATATTTGAATTATATCCGTTATCTACAAATAATCTTGGATGGAACCAATATATTAAGTCTAATAAAACAAGATGTGGAAATGCCATGTAATCATCCTCCCAAGTTCTTACGCCATCTTCAGAACGAGCAGCATCATTTCTTATAATGTTTTTTTCTCTTAATAATAACAAATCATCATTAATATTATAACGATATTGATCATAAAAGTCAGTAATTTTATATTCTCCAGAAGATTCAGATGATATATCAATTAAAAAATGAGATTGGGAAAGAACACTTTTAACATTTTTGTATGAAGTTATTTCTTTATCGTGATTTAATGTTGCACCTATTAAATATATTGAAAAAAAAAAATATAAATGTTGATATGAATAATTTAATAATATCACAGTTATGCAATTTTATTAATTTTTTTAAAAAGAATTAAATTTACCAGCATCAGCTAATAATGCTTTAACATATTCATAATCATTAGTAAACCATCTTTCTTTATTTGGAGCTTGACTTGTAAGCCATGCAACACGAAGACTTGCAAAGAGTTTATTATTTTGTATTAAGTTTTTATTACAATTATATTGAGCTAAAACACTTTCAAAAATATTAGTGGCTTCTTTTTCCAATCCATAGAAAACGGAAATAAATTTAATCCATTCAAATTTCTAAAAAAAAATTTACAAATGTAAAAATTATTATTTTGAGCAACTACAATTATATTTTATATATTACTATGTTTAATTGTTTATATTTCCTGGTTTTATTATTTTTATTATTTTATACTTACTGCCATTGGTGTATTTTCATTAATCCCATTAAAATAAATTGATTGATCCTTGTAAGCTTTAACAAAATTTGAATTTGGATCTGTGTAGAAAAAGCCATCAATTGGGAGTACCTCTGGATTATCCTTGGCTTCTAAAAACATTGCATTATTATAAGCACAACCACTAGTAATATGACCAACATTACCTAAGTACTTAATTATATCAGTACCGAAATACTTAAAAAATAATAGATATAATAAATTTATTAAAATGATATTTAATTAAAAATTCATTAATTCATTTTCTACTTTTTATTATTGTGTATCTTTTATTTACTTCAAAGAATCTAATAATTTGTGAACTATCAACAGCTGTTTGTTTTAAAGGCTTTGCGAAGAAACGACAAGAATTACCATCTGAACAATAAATTTTTTCGTATGTATCAATTAATCCACGATGATAAATAGGAGAATCTGCGAATTTTTCTTCATATATAATATAATATACATTTTCCAATTTATATTTTAAAACCTGGATTTCTTTAACTGGTTGTTCATATATAATTGTATTTGCATCTTTTTTATTGGAGAAAAGGAATAAAATAAAGAAGAAGAAGAAAAAGTGAAAAAAGAAAATAATAATTAGGAATTATATTTATTTTATTAAGTACTTTTTATATATTTAATAATTACATTTGAATTGAAGATTTGGATTTAAAGCTTTTATTAACAGAGTTTGAGTAAAAGTGAGGATCGTAAAAAATAAAGATTTCATTTTTTTTTTTTCTTTTTCTTTTTTTTTTTAATTTTACTTTCTCTTTTATTTTTGTTATTATATAAGTTATATAGTAAATGTATTTATGGTTTTAAATATTTTTTAATTCAAATTTTGTCTTTTGTATAACGATAAAATATTAAATATAACTTTTTTGATAAAAAAACAAACCAAAGGAGATACAATTTAAATATATATAGGTTAAATGTAATAGTATGTAAATAGTAAAAATAAGAATTAAATAAGCATTTTAAAGTGTACTGAGTAATAAATAATTCTTAATATTATTAATAAATATTTAAAAGATAGTCTTATTTAATTTTGTAATAGGTTTATCTAATAAATCTGTTACGTTACTTTTTTATTCTTTATATATGTCTTTTTATTAAAAAAAAAAAAAGCAATTTTTATATATATAGTTATCTGTAATAAAAATATTTTTTTTTTAATTTATAATTTAAATATTTAATACTTTTGTAATTTTCTTTTTTTAACAATAAACATTAAATAGTTTTCCTTTTATATTAACTTATTTTTTTAAAGGGTTAATAAATAATAAAAAAAAATTAATAAATAAATAGTAATATAATTCGATAATTTTTAATAATAAAATATATATAGCAAAAATGATTATAAAACATTTATTAATAAATTGTTTAAAATTTTTGTTATATTAAAAAAATAAATTAAAAATCTTGTTTAATATATTATATAATATAAATTAATATATTAAAAAACTTTTTTTTAATATACTAAAAATTTTAAACTTTTTAGTTTTATTATTTATTTATCATTTATTAATAAATATTAATATACAAATATATCACAAATACAAACACATTTGTATATAATTATACTTTTAATTTGCAAATATCTTTATATTTATTACACTTTTTCATCATATTATATATCTTTTCTCTTTATTTATTCTCTTTATTTATCTATTATAGAAAAATAATTTGAAATAAAAGTTAAAAATCTTATTAATTAAACTTTATTTTTTGTTTTAATTTAGCCGCATATTTTCTTCTTTTTTAGGAATTTATTGCACGTGACTTAAAAGCCACTTTTATATCACTTTAACTAGGAATATTTTTAATATAGGTATGTTATAATAGAAATGCTAAAATAAATAAAAAACATTTAAAAAAGTTTATGAATTAGTTTTCTAATTCAGTTCAGTTATATTTGTAGGTTTATTTAATACATGATGAGACATTAAATTAAGCGTAAAAATAAAAAAAAAACAATAGAACAATAGCTTTATTATATATTAATAAAGTAATTAGGAATGAAAAAATATATAGAATTTTATAATAAACACTTTTTGATAATTAATAAGAAATATTTATTAATATTATTATTATTAATATTAATAAATTGCATTATATAAAATAATATATAATTTTTCTTTTTATATATAGTTAATATTAAGCATTGTTTACTCTTCTCGAAAAAAATAAATAATAAATAATTTTGTTTATTAATTGTAACTTACATTGTTAACCATACACATTTTAAAAAATGTATGTATTGCGCAGTTTTAATATTAATTTTTTAATTTAAATTTTTATTTTTCCTTTTTTTGGAGTTCAATTTTTTTTTTAAACTTTAATTAATATTAAATTCAAATATATTCATTTATTTGATTTTTAATAAATAAACAAATCTTGATAATAAAAATTCAGAATTAAAAAATAAACCTATATAGATTTATTTCTATACTTTTATAATTATATAATAAATAAAATTTAAAAAATTTATAATTAGATAATAAGCTTTTTTATTGATTATATACATTTATTATAAAATAATTATCTTTTGTTAATATCAATATTATGAATATTATATATTTTATATTAAAACTTAAGGTTATTATTATTCCTTCAAATTATGATTAAAAATATAAAATAAGCATAGCAAATTAATGATAATATAAATTAGATTTAAAACTCTGATATAGACTTTTATATTTAATTATGTTTATTATATTATTATATTACATTATCTATTAAAAATTAAATAAGAATTGGAAAATCTTTAAATATACATTATTATGTAAATTTATAAATATAGATTGTATATATATTTATGTACAATACTTGTTTTATAATTATTTCTCCCTGAAATTATTTACTGGATATCTTTTATATATACCAAATGTTTAATATGTTTATTCAAAATCATCATCTTCTAATATAAAAAAATTATGGTTAGCTACATTTTCATTATTGGCATAGTGAATATTTTTATTTGAAAATTTATTTTTTAATTTTCTTAATATTTTTCCTTTATAGATATAGTGAACAGAGGCTATTAATCCAATCAAAAAACATCCGAAAAAGGCGATTAAATACCAGTACATTAGTATATACTTTTTTAAAAATGTTTTTATATCATAAAAAGCATAATAGTCACTATAGTCTCCATCATAATCATCTAAATTAATACAAATTGTTTGAGTGATAATATCTGGGATTTCAGTGGGACATTTGATGTTTGAAGTCATATGAATAGGACTATTTTTTGCAATATTACGAAACCAATAGTGATTATCATAATTATTTTGTTCAATTTCAAATTTAAAATATTTAGAAACAGGTAATTTTGGGTGGAACCAGTAAATTAAATCTATATTATTACATATTAATTATTGTAATAATAATAAATATATATGTGATATATAAATCTTTTATCTTTAAAATTGGGTTAATTAAATAGTTACCAGCTAAAACAAGATGTGGATATACTAAATAATCTTCTTTCCAGGATGAAATACCAGTAGATGAACGTGAACCATCATTAGTCAATATATTTTTATTGGAGAGGAAGTTGACTCCTCTTTTAGAATTTTCATCATTATATTCATAATTTTTATAAAATTCTTCCATAGCATTGGAATCATCTGTGATTTCAGTATCATCAATAACAAAATGAACATTTTTTAAGACTTTATGTAAACTTTCTACATTATCTTCTTTTATAGTTAAAATTTCTGCACCTGAAAATGAGTAATTTTTGTTTAAATATGGTTATTTATTTATTCAATAAAGTTTTATATATTTCTGAAATGTTATCCATAATGGCTATTTATACTAAAAATTTACCTGCATCTTTCAATAATTCAGTTTTATAAAGGTAATCATTCATAACCCAGAGATTTTGATTTTGGGAAACTCTATTAAGCCATACAACACGCATTGATGCAAGAAGGTTTTGTTTCTTAATTAAGAATTTATTACAATTATAGTTTTCTTCAATTTGACTGAATAGTTGAGAAGCTTCTCTTTCATAACCATAAAATACAGAAATAAATTTTAACCATTCAGCCCTCTATTTTAGTTAATAAAAGAATTAATTGATATATATATAAATATTATAACAAACACTAAAATATTTGTCTATATTTTTTATTTTTATTCTATTTCATATATATACAGCTAATGGTGTTTTTTCTTCAAGAGCTCCAAATTTTATAGACACTTCATTAAAATTTTGGATAATAGTATAAGGAGATGAATCAATATAAAATAAACTATCTAATGGAACGGTGCTGAGAGTATCATTAGACTGAATTCTTTTTGCATTATTAAAAACACATCCAGTTGTAGAATAATTTCCAATTATATAGTTAATTAATGATTTTTTGCCATCAAAATTGAACAACTATTGATAAGAATTAATTGTATTAATTATTAATTTTTAATAAAATAATAATATTTACTTTATAAATAAAGAAAGCATACTTCTATAAAACGGATTACTTCTCTTGCTGCAACAGCAGTATTCTTTAATGGTTTAGCAAAAATTTTACATTTTTTTTCATTTTCACAATAATTTTTATACTTTTGTTTAATCCCAAGACGAAAAATACCTTCGTTATCGTCATTCTCATTCTTTATTACAATATAATTAATTGTTCTGTTGCTCAGACTAAGAATTTGAACTTCATTTGTTTCTTCGTATTGTATATTAGAATCTTTTTTAAAATAATATATAAAAAACATAAATATAATAGTATTATAATATTTGATATAAATTAAATTATGTAAAGTATTACATTATTATATATAATATTATATTTAGATATTTTTATTATTTTTTTTTTTTTTTTTTTTAGTTTTTTCAATTACATACATTTAAAACTTAATGAGGTATTAAGGCATGATATAACACTGATGTTTAGGAAAAACAACAATATTATACTGGAAAGCATTATGGTATTGTTTTTTATTTATATAGGTTATAATAATTATTCTAAATAGAATATATTTTTACTTTTATTATACGTTTTGCCAAATATAATAAAAACTATAATACTACTATTCAAAATAATTAAAATAATTTTATTTTAAAGAAAAAAAAAAGGATAATTTTCCAAAAATATAAATATTTATTTAATTAAAATTTTACATATTCAAAACTTTATTAAAGTATAATTAAAAATTTTTCATAAGAAATATTAATAAATAATTTTTATTATTATTATTATTATTCAATTTTTAATTTTAAAAAAATTTTGTTAAATAGCAGTTCGTTTTTTTTATTATAACCTAGATATTTAGTAAATGAAATTTTCATTTATTATAAATTAAAGTTGTAATATTAAAATTATATATTTATAAAGATTTATATTATATTATATTTGACTGGTGTCATATTTTTTTTTTTTAATTTTTAATTGTTAAATAATGATGATTGGTTATAAGTATTTTTTTAATATTTTAAATTAGAATTTGAGTTTTTTTTTTTTTTTTTTTTTTGCACAAAATTATTTTAAAATATTGATTAATTGCTTTTGCATATATATAAATCAAAATATATATATCAATAAGTTAATTTTTATATTTCTAAATTATATAAATTATAAAATTTATTTATCTTTTAATATAAACATATAAATAAATTAAAAAATCATTTCAAAATGCCAGGTATAATAAAAACAGAAGCTGTTGAAGAAACCAAAAAAAGAAAATTAGAAATAGTTAATGAAGCAGAAAAGTCAAAAGATGAAATTAAGCAATTAAAGAAAAAATTAAAGAAAGAAAAGAAAGAAAAAAAGCACAAAAAAGAAAAAAAGGAAAAAAAAGAAAAGAAGCATAAGAAGGAAAAGAAGGAAAAGAAAGAAAAGGAAGAATCCAAAGAAATTCCTTCTAGTGAAATTTCTACAATTGCTAATGAAAATAATGGTATTTGGAGTTATCAAGAACATGAAGAAATTTCAAATTTATCTGAATCTGAATTAAATCAATTCTGGCAAAAGAATAATATTGAATTTAAGGGTGATGAAATTATTCGTCCAATTTTAGAATTCAAACATTCTAACTTCCCAGAAGATATTAGAAACGTTTTAAAGAATTTCCAAAAACCAACACCAATTCAATCTTCATGTTGGCCAATTGTTATGAAGAAAAGGGATTGTATTGGGTAAATATAAAACTAGAGCTAATAAATATATATATTGTTTTTAATATTTTGAAAATAGCAATTTTTAATAATGAAATTATTTAATTATTTGTTTCTTTAAAACAAAAATAAATAGTATTGCTAAAACTGGTTCAGGAAAGACATTAACTTTCTTAGTTCCTGTAAGTTATTTATATTTTTTAAATAATATTTATGAATTAAATTATTAATATATTTAATTATTTAATATTCGAATTAGTCATTTATCCATTTAAAATATAATCACCCAGAATCATTTAAATCAAAGAAGATTTCAGTATTAGTTGTTGCTCCAACTCGTGAATTAGCAATGCAAACTTATGATAATGCTAAGGAATTTGGTGAACCATTAGGAATCAAAAGTTTATGTATATATGGTGGTGTTCCAAAGATTGAACAAAAAAATGCTCTTCGTAAAAATGTTCATATTTTAATTGCTACTCCAGGTAGATTATTAGATTTAATTAATGAAGGTGCTTGCGATATCAGTAATGTTAATTTATTAGTTTTGGATGAAGCTGATCGTATGCTCGATAATGGTTTTGAACAAGTAAATTTTATAAAATTTAAATTTTAGAAAAATTAAAAATTTTGTTATGAAATACTAAAAAATAATTTTTTAACAATCTAATATAATAGGATATTAGAAACATTATTTCAAATACAAGAAGTGATCGTCAAACTGTTATGTTCTCTGCTACATGGCCACAAGTTATTCAAAAATTAGCTCATGAATTTTTAAAGGTATATATAAAAAAATAAGAATTTTTAATGTTTAAATCTATAATATTAATTATAATTTTAATTATATTTTTTATAAATAATTTATATGAACTTAAAATAGAATCCAATTCATATAACAATTGGTTCTGCAGAATTACATGCTAATGAAAATATTAAGCAAATTGTAGAAGTTATTGATCCAAAACAAAAAGAATTTAGATTAATTGAATTATTAAAGAAATACCATAAAACTAGAAATAATCGTGTTCTTGTTTTTGCATTATATAAAAAAGAAGCTGTTCGTCTTGAAAACTTCTTACAACGTCGTGGTTATAATGTTGCTAGTATTCATGGTGACAAGTCACAAGATCAACGTATTCAAGCTTTAAATAATTTCAAGAGTGGTTCTTGTCCTTTACTTATTGCTACTGATGTTGCTGCTCGTGGATTAGATATTCCAAATGTTGAATACGTTCTAAACTACACTTTCCCATTAACTATTGAAGATTACATTCACCGTATTGGTCGTACTGGTAGAGGTAAAGTATTAATGAATTATTATGAATTCTTATTTATAAATAACATTTAAAAAAATTAAAAAGTAGAAACAAAACTAATTAAAATTAAAAAATTAAAATATATAAATATATATAGCTGGTTCTAGTGGTGTAAGTCATACTTTATTTACTCAATATGATAAAGCTCATGCAGGTGAACTTTCAAACGTTCTTCGTGACGCAAAACAAGAAGTACCAGAAGGTAAAAATAAATAATTTAAAATTTATAATTATAAATAATTTTAAAAAAAAAATTTTTTTATAATATAATTATTAATAATTTTATTATCTATCAAAAAAAAAGCTTTAAGAAACTTTGGTGGTACAGTTAAGAAGAAGGAACATAAAATCTATGGTGCTTTCTTCCGTGATATTGATCCAAACGCTAAAAGTACTCATGTTACTTTTGATGATTAAATTATCTAATTTATTTATATAGACAATTTCTTTTATAAAGAAAAAAAATTTTTTTTTTTAATTTTATAGAATAAGTTATTTTAAATACTGCATATAGATGATAAAAGATAAAAAAAAATTCATAATTATTTATACCTAATAATAATAATTCAATAATAAATTAAAATAACTTTTTTTTTTTTTTTAAACTTAATAAAAAAAAAAAAAAAGAAATATTTTATTTCTTTGCCCTTTTCTTTTTTAATTGAAAAATAAAATATTAAAAACATATTATAATTGAAGACTTTGGTTATTTTACATATGATAAATTTTATTTACTAAATTTCATTTAAGAAAAATTTATTATATTTTATATATAATTTTATTTTGTTTTGTTTTATTTTGTTTTTTTAATAAGCAATATAATTTATTATATGTATATATATTTATTATTATAATTTTTTAATTTAACTAATCTATTTCTAAAAACTTTATTATTTATATATTTTTGGCTTCCTTTATTTTTTTTATTTTAATATTATTTTGGTGGTAATTTCTATGTTTTTTTTTTTTTTACTATTTAAATAATTTTAAGTCAGATATTAAAATATTTTTATTTATTGAACAGGTTTCATCATTTTATATCCTAAGATACCAGCAATAATCGCAGCTGAAGTAGCTGTTAATGTAGCATATGCAACAAGTTTTGGCATATGTGTTTGGGTTTGTTTGTTATTGGAAATTGCTACTTTTCTGTATAATATATAGAATGCAATATTTATAGAAAATAAATAACTATTTTTAAATATAGATTTCATATTTTATTAATATCAATTGAATACGTACGGATTCATTCCAATACCAACAATTAAATGATAAACATCTGATAAAATATTGGACTTAACAGAGGTACGGATTGGTATTGAAAGACCAAGATTTCTACAATATTCATCTGGTTGCTCTTCGTATCTTTGCTCTACTGCTATACAGTCATTTTTAGTAGATATATAAATAACTGGATAACCCATTAAATTATATTGTTTCTATTTAAATTATTAAAATATATATATATATATTAATAAATAAAAGAAAATTTTATTAGTATTTATTATTTTATATACTAAATGAAAATTAACTCTTTTTTTTAAAAAAATAAAAAAAAAAAAAAAAGAAAATACCCTTAAATTAGCAATGTATGCAAAAGAATGAATATCACTTGAATCGTAAATAAAAACTAAAACATCATAAGCATCTAATCTTTTTTTGCTTGATAATAAATCAGAATCATATTTTGGACCAACTTCATTCATCTATAAAGAATGATTTAATTTATATTTAGATTAATAATATTCTATAAATATATATAATATTTATAATAATAGAGGTCTTTTGATTAAAAAAAGAAAAATATAATTATTTGTTTATTTACAATTAAATATTTTTCTTCGTCACCAATCACAACAGAATTAGCTACACAAAAACGCTTAGTTGTAGTTTGATAAACTTCAGTAAAGGATTTATCAACTAATCCTTTAAGTAAAGCTGTCTTTTTTATTATTATTATTATTTTTTATTTTTTTTAAAAAAAAATATATATAAATATATAAATTTTATTAATCGTAATGACAAGCTATTTATTATCCATTTTACTTATAAAAATATGAAATATTTACCTTTCCGGATCCTGTAGCACCTAATACACAACAAGAATAAACCTTTCTCTTAATTTTTTTATTATGTTTTGAATGTTTTTTATTCAATGGTATAATTTCAAATACAGATGTTGTATTATCACCATATCCAAAGTATGCTAAATATTCAAGTGTAACTTTATAATCTAACCATGTAATCAAGCTAGCAAATGTAATTTAAAGGTATAATTATTATATTTGTATTAATTAATTTAATAATAATAATAATAATAATAATAATAATAATAATAATAATAATAATAATTAATCTCACCTCCATTGAGATAAAAATCCTTGAAGAGTTATATTACCATTTTTATCAGTTACAACACTTTGTTGTGTATCCATGGAAATCCATGGATTTCCTGGTGTTATACTAAACAATTCATTTAATTCTCGTGGGCTTAATACACCATCTTTGTCCTTTAATATAATTATTAATTTATATGATCATTTAAAATAATATATGTTTTTAATAAAAATATTATACAATCTACTTACTTTATCATACTTATGAAATAGATTTCTAAAGAAATCATAACCTTCCTTCTTTAATTCTATAGTGCATTCATCTGGAATTTCTATTCTATAAATTCCAAAAATATTAATAGTATGGAAATTTTTAATATTATTGCATTTGAAAAGTGATATAATAAATAATAAACAATATTTATATTTTTTGCAGTATAATTTTATTTCCAGTTAATTACTTTGGATGAATAAAGTCTTCTCTAAAAGATAGATTATCATCATATCCATATTTTCTTAAAACTTCCCATGTTGTTTCAACTGATCCTTGACATATGAATAAATTGTGTAAAAATAAAAATCCATTTTGAGTTAATCCTCTTTCATTAACACCTTCTGGATAATTTTCCTTAATAATTTCTTTAACAAGAAATAGTTCTTCTTCACTTAAAGGCTGTGAAAAACAATATTTCTTTAATTTATATAAAATATAAAAAAATAATACTTTAAATATTACTCTCTCTTATTATAATTTTAATTTTTATAAAATATAAAATATGAAATAATATAAATTAATTATACTTGAAATTTCATAATTTCTTCATCTGTTAATATTCCATCACCTTCCAAATCACATAATTTAAATATTCTTGATAAAGCCTGAACACATGCTGGCTTTAAAGCCTAATGGTTAAAAAATTATCAAAAAATACATTGAATATATATAATATTAGAGATATCTAGATTAAAAATTGATTATATTTATATTTTAAAAACATATATATTCATACATTTATTTGTGAATCATAAATTGGTGCAGTTGGATAAAGAATTGCTTTTTGAGCAAAATAAATTACTTCTGATATATTTATATTGGATTTTGCTGAACATTCAACGCATGTTTCAATTTCCTTATATATATTGTTTTTTAATTTAATATTATATTTAAATTTCAACATAATTTAAAAATATAAATTAAAAATGAATATACTTTGTCTTTCTAGAATTTTGATATTATAATTATTATCATTATTTTATTTTATTTTATAGAGTATTACTTTAAAAGTTTTCAATAATGGGGTTATTTCTTCCTTCAAGTTTTCATTTGTTGTATGTTCACCTCGAACGTCGATTTTATTACCAACTATAATTATTGAAATCTATTAAATTATAATTTTATAAAAAGAATTAATATGTCTTTAATGTTTCACTCTTAAAAAAAAAAAAAAAAAAAAATACTGATTTTACATTATTTCTTATCATTCGAATATATGGTATCCAAAAAGAAGAAATTCTATCAAAAGTTTCTTTATTATTTACTGAATAAACAACACAAATAACATCTGCTTTTTTAATTTCTGAATCAAGTTGTTCACGATTCTCCGGTCGTGCTTATAAATAGTATTTATTAAACATTTAATAAAATATTTGATAATTATTCATTTTATATATATAATTTTGAAATTTGTAATTATTTTATAATTTTTAATTAATCTTCTTACTAATTATTATATTATTGATTTCTTTATTATTATTTACCTGAAGAATCTACAATATATGTAACAATATTTTCTGGTGTTACTTCTGGAGGAATAGTAACTTCTGGTATAACATGCTGAACCTTTTTATTGTTATTATTATTGTTGTTATTTAATATATTTTTTAATATATTATATGGATATTTCTAAATAGTCTTATAAAAATTTATTCTTATTACATGAAACTTACATTAGGAATAAATGTATCTTTAATTAATGAAGTAACAATTGAACTTTTTCCAACCTTATCTATTATTAATAAAAATGATAATAATATAATTATTAATTATTATAAATAAAGAAAAAAAAAAGTAATTAAAAGACTAAATTATACTTTACCATCACCAACTAAAAGTATTCTAACATCATTCTTTAACATTTTTATTATCGATATTATTAAAAAATTAGGTTAAAGAAAAGGAAAGATTATATAATATTCTATTTTCTAAAATTAATTTATTATTTCTGAAGAATAAATTATATATTAAAATGTAATTTCTTTCATTTATTTTATTAACATATTAATAATAATATATTTTAAAATTTTATTTTATTTTATTTTTTTCATTTACAAATTTACAAATAAAAAAAATTTTATTATAATTAAAATAATTAAAAAAATTTTTTATTGTATATGTAATTAGAATTATATAATATTATAGGTTATGTTAAATTAATAATATAAAAATAATGTTCATTAATAAAAAATATAAAGATCCTAACTTTTTCAATTATTTATAATTTATATTATATAAAATTAAAATAAAATAAAATACTAAATATTATTTATTATAGTTATAATTAACAGTAATTCATAATTTTAATTAAACTAAATGTATCATGTAATTTAATTATTACAATTAACCAATTAGAATATTTGTTTTAATTAAATTATAGCCTGTATTAACAAGAAAATTATCTTTTATCTAATAATATAAAACAAAATAAAAAGAAAAAGAAAAAGAAAAAATAAAATAAAATAAAATAAATAAATTATTAGTTTTAATAAACCATGTTTTATTATTTAAGTTCATTTAAAATATATATATAATGAAATTATTATTATTATATAGTTTACAAATTAAGTTTTATAGTAAACAATGAAAAACAAATTTTAGGTCAAAAACTGCTAGATAACTTGTTCTACAAAAATAACATTTCTGTTCCTGACATTGATTTTTTATCATTTCATTTCTTCCATAATTATAATCGAAATCAAAATGTCCTTGAATTATACCTATTTTTTATAGGTGATTTTGTAATGCTTTTTTTTAAATACTTAAATAAAGAGAATATACTTATTCAGTTACTTGTTACTTATTGTAGGATTTTCTAAATTTCTGTTTTTTTTTTTCTTACTTAAAGTAATACGGCAAATCATGTGAAATTCGCCAAATAAATTAATGAGTTAATTACATCTTCGTATATTGTTTTATAAAATGAGTTTTATTTTCATTTATAGTATTTTTACATGTGAAAAAAGTATCTCTTTAGTATTTGTAACATTAAATTTTGATAATATATTATTTATAAATTGTTATAGTGAAATAGAATATGTTTTATGCTTTTCAAAAGTTATTGATTCACATTTTGACTCATCAATATTTTTTTTATTCTTTTATTATCCACTTTATTTCATAGTTCAAACTCGAAATTATTAAATCGTCTACATAGAGTCCAATAATATATATAATATACTCCCCTCTCTTTTCATAAAAATATAAGATTCGAATTGCGAATTGCTACTATATAAATTTAATATTTTTTAGAAA
Organism: Piromyces finnis; assembly: GCA_002104945.1. NCBI lineage: Eukaryota > Fungi > Neocallimastigomycota > Neocallimastigomycetes > Neocallimastigales > Neocallimastigaceae > Piromyces > Piromyces finnis. The sequence goes on along the minus strand of MCFH01000007.1, from coordinate 283,828 downwards.
AGATTTTCAGGAAGCCAAAATGTTTTGAGTCATTACATATAAAAGGTTTTATTAAGTCAATAATCATCACCATGTTATGAATTACCAGGAGAAATGATAGTGTATATACTGAAGTTTTAAAAATATGACCCAAAATTAATTAATTTGAGGCTATCTAAGTTTAGGGTAAAGGAAAAAGTTGGATCATAACCAGTATCTTGACTTTGATTAAAGCCACGAACAACAAATATTAATTTATATGCATCAATATTTCCATAAATATCTTAAATAATGATAAATATCCAGTTTGTAGTAATTGGAGTTTTACCAAATTGTGATTTCCGTAATCCATTTATCATTATTTGTCTTGTATAAGAAGATGGAGTATTAATAATATTATTATACATACGATTATCAATATCATTTTTACTAAAATTAATTTTTTTTAGATTTTTTAATAAAGTACAATTATGTCTCTTTAATGGTATATTGTTAATTTCATAATTATTATTTTATTTTTTTTTCTTCAGTAAATAATGAATTATTATAAAAATCTAAGTATTTTCTTTTAGTGGATGGAATGATTGTATTATTTTTTTATATATTAGGAAGAGAACAAATTTAATAATTATATTATAATATTTTGAATCACATTGTTTTAAAAAATTGATTTCATTGATAATTAAACATTTTCTTTTTGAACTTGATTTAAATTTATTTTCATCCATCAGTGTTTGAATATTTATATTGACATTATTATTATTATCATTTTCATTATTAACATATCATCGGTTTTTAATTCAATGTTTAAATTAATTGATTTTTTAATTTTAAAAATATTTTCATTTTTATTATTAATATTATTTACTATTATTATTGTTACTATTACTATTAATATTATTGCTATCTCTACTGATATAAACATTTTCATTATTATTGATAGTACTATTAGAACTACGTTTTTTTTTTTTTTTTTTTTTTTTAACGGCATCAAATATTTAAAACTTTATTATTAATTTAATTAAAATTAAAATACATGTAATAAAAAAATTAAAAATAAAAAATAAAAATAAAAAAAATATGTTTAAATAAACACAAATGAATAAAAATTGGGTATAATGTATTCTAGTAATTTTAATTAAAATAAGAAAGCCACTATTATACTAAAGTATAATAATTGTATTTGACTTCCAATGGGACACCGAGTCAAAGATCAAAATTTTATCATGGGACAAAATTATGATCTCCATTGGTTGCGCTGGCCCTCCTGGCCTGTCTTACTGTTTCTTCAACATTGACGCTCTTGGATGTTGCTTCAAACCTTTTGAACATTGACCATTGCTGGCCAATATCAAAAGGCATGATTTTGGTTAGAAGTTCCGCGGTTACCGTCAAGAATGGTGTTCCTTCATTAGTACCAGATTGAATCTGACACTTGCAAAGTTCTTTCCATTCCCTTGAATTGTAATTGATATTGTTAAAACTTCTTCCCCCAAGAAGGAATTTAAATATTTTACTGCACACACTAGAATAATCATACATATTAATATTCACCGGATTATTAGAACTATTACTATTATTAACTAAATTACTATCTAAATTAGAATTATTATCTTCACTATTGCTATCATTACTAATATCATTACTAATATTATTATTTCTACTACTATTATTGTTATTATTATTATTGTTATTATTACTATTGTTACTATTACTATTGTTATTATTATTACTACTATTGTTACTATTACTATTACTGTTATTGCTATCTCTACTGATATTAACATTTTCATTATTATTGATAGGACTGTTGGAATTACGTTGACTGAAAAAATTTAATAGCTTGACTATGGAATCATAATGTTTAATACGGATATCTCTAAATGTTGGACAATCTAATAACCAATGTTTAATACTTTGAACACCACTCTTGCAACATGGACAGTAGTTAGGACAAACTGGATCAACAAAGTTAGCAGCTTTGGCAACTCTAGCATCCAACTTGTATCCGCTTCTTGCTTTCAATAGCCAGTAGAAGCCATAGGCAAACTCTGAGTATTCATAACATAATTTGATAAAATCTTTAGTTTCAATAAATTTATTATCATCATAATATTGCGCTTTGATTGAATTCCCTTTGAGATCTTTCCAATAAAAATTTTTAACTGTTTTAACATCTCCATGTTTCTTTAATTTTTTATCAAGTGTCCTACTTGATTTGCACCATGTGTATTTTCTAAATTTATGAATGTAATTGACAAGGTGTGAGATAATACAATTCGAGTTTTTCCATTTGTTAAAACATCTAACCTGAGCTAACGCACATTTGGCTGACAATGGAGGAATATTCAAATCTTTTGAGATAGAATATAAAGATATAAACGATACAGCTTTATGAACTTCCGCAACCCATCGTATTCCTTTGTTAACATGCTTCTGAGCAATCCTAGACCTAGCTTTGTTGGATCCAAGTAATGGTGCAAAGTATGAAACTCTGCTAATCACTTGTGAGTTAAGTACTAGCTTTTTGAAAGGAATAGGAATATTAGGATTTCTTAAGAATTTACTAACTGAGAAAAGTCCTTTCAAAACCTTGCTATTAAGAGCTTTAATTACTGGTTTAAGGGACAAATTCTTATCAAATGGAACACCAAGATAAGTATAGCAATCAGTAGTTGGAATGGGTTGTCCTGCTAAGTAAAATGTTGGATCTCTCTTGTTCTGATTTTCTATTGATTCAGGACGAATCACCATCGTTGAACATTTCTGAATACCAAATTCCATTTTATTATACAATGCCCATTCATTAACTCTTCTAAACATCTTTTTTAAGCATCCTCTTGTTGGAGCACAAATAACTATATCATCTGCAAAAAGTCCACCACAGCATCGAGTGTCACCTAAACTGACTCCAAGATCTTCGCACTCTTTAAATATATCATTAATAAAGAGATTAAAGAGAATAGGAGAAAGTGGGCATCCTTGACGGACTCCTTTCTTCACATCAAAAGATTTCGAGAATTGTCCATCTAATTTGACATTAGCCTTAGATGTTAAATATAAATTTTTGATAAATTGTAAACTCTTACCTCGGATTCCTAAACAATCTAATTTATGGAGAATATTACCAATTGGGACTGAATCGTATGCTTTCCTGAGATCTAAAAAGGCCAAATATGCCTCTTTATTATCTAATTGACGTCTACGGCATATTTCTTGGATTGAAATGAAAAGACTAATACTTTCTTCCTTTTTTCGAAAACCAAATTGTTCAGGTCTAATGAAACAATGAAACTATTCTCAAGACCATATTCTGAGATTCTAGTGGTGACAATTTTGGAAATCAATTTAATACCATTATTGATAAGTGATATACCTCGATAGTTATCACAATCTGTCAAATCTCCCTTCTTAGGAATAGAAACAATACTGGATTCATTCCAAGAGCTGGGAAAGTCTCCATCCCAAATACGGTTGAATAATTTAAGAATAAAATTTAAACCATGAGCATCATTATCTGAAGTGGTATTGCCAGAAGAATTATTATCTGTAGCATTATTAGAACCATTACTTGATGGAATTAATGCTTTGTAAAATTCAATTGGAATACCATCCGGACCTGATGCTTTATAATTTGGAGTAGAGAGGATAGCTGACTTGACTTCATCAATACTAACATCTTGGTTGATATCCCACTCATCAAGCATAGGAAGTGAAAAACGTTTATTCGTTGGTTCTTCATACCAATGCTCCAAATCAAGACTTACACCACTTGGATCTGATGCAAGCTTTTCGAAATGATCATGCCACACTTCTAGTTGTTCTTCCGTAGCAACAACTAATTCTCCATTTTTATTTTTAATTGGTTGAGCAATAAAGAAAGTATCTTTTCCAATTTTTGCAGTTTTCTTGATCCATTTCCAGGCCTTCTTAGGATTATGACTCTTCATATACTCACATCCTGTTTTAATCCAACGAAGATATTCTTGTTTCCTAAATTCATTACATCTTTTGTGGATGTAATCGATGAGCTTACGGTAGATTTTAACCCTTTTAATAAATTCATCTATATCATAAATTCTTTCTTTTTTAAATCTCTTATACAACTTCATTTCGATTTTTTGAAGATTAAAAATTTGTTGTGAAATATGAAATGAAGACTTTATAACATTATTTGCTGAGGTAATACTGAGCTCGTCTGCAATTGAAAAAGCAGTTGAAGTAAATTCTTTGGAAAGTTCATCTGTAGAAACATTAGGATCGTTGAATTTTGCTGAAAGAATTTGGAATTTATTATGACTGAGAATAGATTCCTTTTCCTCAATACATTTTAATCTATTCCATTTCAGAATTTTCTTAGGAACATTAAAGTCATTAGAAAAATCTTCCATAGGAATAATTTTACCATTAATAAGAAGTGGCTTATGGTCTGATACAGGATAAAAATTATTTATAAATGATCCTGAGTGAATAAGATCTTTCATCTTCGAATTGATAAGAGCATGGTCAATGTCGGAAGATTGATCACCTCGAGTCCAAGAGATAGTAGACCCTCTAAGAGGAAGAATTTCCCAATCTCCTAATCCATTAGTTGATAACCAGTTGGATAATTTTACTTTAAACATATTAAAATCACCAACGAGAATCGATGAATGGGATGAATGAGTTTGTAACCACAAGCGAACTTCTAACTTTGCATGATCAACATAGATGTTGTGATGACTATGAGGCATATAAATATTTCCAATCGAGCATTTGAATCTATTCCAGAGACTAAAAGTATAAATAGAAATAATATACTTTCCAGAGAAGTTTTCAAGTGAGGCTTGACACGAATTGTGAAAACCTAAATATAAACCTCTCATTCCAGGAATTGATTCATCAGCTTTCTTGAAAAAATGTCTATAGTTTCGTAAAGTAACACGACAAGGATAATCTGTATTCGAACCAGAACCATTACCAGTTTCTTGGAAACATAAAAATAATGGTTTGAAAATAGCTGTGAAATAGCTAATACTATCTCTCTTTTCGTAATTCCACCCATTGGTGTTCCAACTAAGACAAAAAGAAAAGTATCAGGCTTGTTGGATGAGGAAGAATCGTTGCTATTATTACTATTTTTAAAGTCATCATTATTAATGGATGATGCATCAGAGGAATAAGAAGAACTATTACTAGATGGCTGTGAAACTGAAGAACTATCAACTATTGAACTGTTATCAGATTTGATAGAATTATTAGAATTAATTGTTGAGTGTTGAGATTGAAATTGTGTTTGCTGTAGATCTGGAATATTTTCATGATGGGAAACTTGTTGAAGATCTTGTTGAAGATCGGATTGTTGATGAGATTGTTGAACTGATTGTTGAATTGATTGTTGAATTGATTGTTGACGTTTATTGGAAACTATAATTTTACGTTTGAGTGTGGAAAAAGTGTATTTGTGATTCCTTCTACTACGAGCTGAAAAGGAAATTGAGGTAACTGAAAGTTTCTTCTTTAACATGTGTAAGATTTTAATACAATCTTTCGATGAACCATGAACCTTGACTAAGAAAAAGTAATCATTGAGAGTCTGAAAATATTTAACACTATTAACTGAATTAAATTCATCTTCTAGAATAACCTCGAGTTTTTCCCATAGCATATTAACTGACCATGATCGAATACCACGGATAAAGAAGGAGCGAATATCATCTAAGGGGATACCATAAGACCGGGTACCACGTCTGATATAATTCTTATCTTTAATATAAAGGACTGACATGATAATTAATTCTAATTAAAAAATATTGAATATAAAATAAATACTAATAAAAATTATAAATATAACGTATATGGAAAAAAATCTGTCTCTCTCTTCTTAAAAGTACTGGATAGTACAAAAATTGTTACGATGCTTTGTTTAAAGTTTCCTTTTTTTGAATTCTAGTTGTAAATTTTCTTTAAAAATTCTAGTTTTGGTTTGTTGTTAGTAAATTCGATTCGCTTTTTGACACTAAAATTATTTGACTTTACTTTTCATTAAATATTTAAATTGGTAAAAAAAATTTAAATCAAGAATGTCGACACCAGAAAGCTTGTGAATAGTATTTTTACATGAAGTAGAGTGAATCAATCTCTTACAAGAAATAATACAACAATAGCTACATGAATATAAAAATAAAATGCAAATGCTAAAGTTGACTACATTGGATTCTTACAAGAGAAGAGTAGTACTACATGAATACATGAATAAAAGAAAAAATACAGCAACAGAATGTATTACTCTTCTAATTAAATAATTAGAACTACGTTGACTGAAAAAATTCAATAGTTGGACTATGGAATTGTAATGTTTAATACGGATATCTCTAAATGTTGGACAATCTAATAATCAGTACTTAATACTTTGATCTCCACTCTTGCAACACGTACAGTAATTAGGACAAACTGGTTCAACAACTTTAGCTTGAGTAGAGCCCTTTTAGAAACTTCATTTTATTAAAATAAATGAAGACACATTCCCTAGGGGAAATAAGATCATTATTATTATATTATTACTAATTTTATTATTTTTTTACTAAAAATAATAATTATAACACATTAACAATCACTACATTAGAGTAATCAAACTATTATTAACTAAATTACTATCTAAATTAGAATTATTATCTTCACTATTGCTATCATTACTAATATCATTACTAATATTATTATTTCTATTACTACTATTGTTATTACTATTGTTATCATTACTATTGTTACTATTACTATTAATGTTATTACTATCTCTACTGATATTAACATTTTCATTATTATTGATAGGACTGTTGGAATTACGTTGACTGAAAAAATTTAGTAGCTGGACTATGGAATCATAATGTTTAATACGGATATCTCTAAATGTTGGACAATCTAATAACCAATGTTTAATACTTTGAACACCACACTTGCAACATGGACAGTAGTTAGGACAAACTGGATCAACAAATTTAGCAGCTTTGATGTAATTGACAAGGTATGAGATAATACAATTTGAGTTTTTCCATTTGTTAAAATATTAAATTGTGTTATATTATTTTTCATTTTGAAATTTTTTTCCTTTAAAATTTTTTAATTTTATGGATAATGTATAAAAAACTATTAATTTTAATTCATTTTAAATTAATAATATATGATTGTACGTTGAATATTAAATTTTTTATATAAAATACACCATAATCACACCATACATAGAATCTATCTCATAATTAATTTTGGGAACTATATAATATTTTAAATATTTTTATTTTATTTTTGATTTATTTTAATATTTTTTGATATAAATTATAATATTACAATTTATAATTTTTATATAAAATTATATTTATTATTTAAATTTATATTTAAATTTTAAATAATACCTTATAATTTTATAATTTTACTCTATAATAAATTAATTTTTTTATTTCTTTGTTTTTTTTATATAACTTATTAAATTATATATAATTTAATTGCTTAGTAAAGCTTGTAAGCTCTCTTTCTAAGAGCTTCAGTTTCTTCTTCATCAGCACTGTCTTCGTTGTCATCAGCATCAACTTCAGCATCAACTTCAACTTCTTCATCAGCACTGTCTTCATTGTCACCAGCATCAATATCAGCATCAACTTCATTTTCGGATTCACATTCACCGTTAGCTAAAACAGAGGTACTAAGTGGTAAATCTCTAGCGTTAGAACCAGCGTAGATAGTGTATTTACCTTCTTCTGGCTTAACGTATTCCATAGCATCAACATCAAAGTATGAAAGATCGTGGTTATCAATGAAGATGGTAACTTCTTGGCTTTCTCCTGGTTGTAACATAACCTTGTCGAATCCCTTGAAGACACGAGCTGGATGGTCCTTAACAACTTCTGGGAAGGAAAGGAAAATCATTGGAACTGCAGCACCAGCAACATCACCAGTGTTGGTGACTGTTAAAGTGACGTAGAGACCATCATCTTCCATATCTCCTTCTAAGTTTTCGTATTTGAAGTCGGTGTAGGATAAACCGTAACCGAATGGGAAGGTTGGTTCAATACCTTGCTTGTCGAACCAACGGTAACCAACGAAAAGACCTTCGTTATAGTCGTAGACAGTCATCTTTTCACCACCATCTGGGTATTCTGGTTCGTACTTAACATCAGCTGGGTAATCTTCACGTGGAGCCCAAGTGTATGGTAAGTGACCAGATGGGTTGACATCTCCGAATAAAACATCAGCAATAGCATGTCCAGTTTCTTGACCTGGCATACCGGCAAAGACAACACCCTTAACCTTGTCTAAGAATGGAACATTGACTGGTCCTGGAGCGTGAATAACAACAATGGTGTTTTCATTAACTGAGGCAACAGCATCAATTAATTCGTTACCACCGTGCCATAAATCTAAGTTAAGACGATCACCAGCGTTACCTTCAACAGTAATGTATTCTTCACCAGAATCGGCTTGAACAAAGACAATGGCTAAATCAGCGTCCTTGGCAGCTTCAGCACCTCCTTCGGCATCATCTTCACCGTAACTAACTACTTCAATGTTGTCTTGCTTAGCTCTTTCAGTAAGAGCTGAAAGTGGATCAATAATGTACTTGAAATCAGTAGTACCTGAACCCCAACCAAGAGCAAGAGTACCATCGGAACACTTCATATCTTCACAGAACTTGGTTGGCATGGAATCCTTACCAATAACGGCAATCTTGTTGACGCCCTTAATTGGAAGAATGGCTTCGGCGTTCTTTAATAAAACGTTACTGTCAGCACCAACCTTTCTGTTGAGAGCAATGTTTTCTTCGGTAAGAGTATCAACGTATAAGTTGACGTCTGGGAAGTTTTCCATTTGACCGGCCTTGTATAAGGTACGGATGATACGTAATGCGGCATCATCTAATCTTTCTTGTGGGAAAATTCCGGCATCAATGCATTCTTGAATGTGTTCACCCCAGAAACTGTCACCAATGTAATCTGGACCCCAGTACTTACCACCTGGCATGTTCATATCCATACCAGCCTTGAAACTCTTTTCAACATCGAAAATTGACCACCAGTCGGAAACAACGGCTCCTTGGAATCCAAGCTTGCCCTTTAAGTACTTGGTTAAAAGTCTTTCGTTTTGGACGGAGTAGGTACCGTTAATGGCGTTATAGGATGACATAACAGCGTTAGATTCACCGTCAATAACAGCACGGTAGAATGGTTCCATGTAGACTTCCCATAAGGCTTGTTCTGGAATGTTGGAGGTGGAGGATCCACGATTGTTTTCTTGGTCATTACCAATGAAGTGCTTGGAAGTAGCAACAACACCTTGTGATTGAATACCCTTAACTACTTCAAGACCACATTGTGCAACATAGAATGGATCTTCACCAAAACTTTCCCAAATTCTACCTGAGGCTGGTGCACGTTGAATACCCATAGCTGGACCAAGTGCAAAGTTAATACCTCTTTGGTAGAATTCGTTACCTTGGGCTTCACCAACCTTACGAAGTAAGGTTCTATCAAAGGTGGCAGCTGTGTTAATAGAGGCTTGCCATGAGGTGGCTGTACCCTTACCAAATCTAACACCAGCTGGTCCATCTTGAAGGCAAATACCCTTGAATCCCTTTCTTTCAATTGGATCAATGGAACCAACACAAACACCTTGCATGTTTTCTCTACCAGTGGTAAGTGTGATTTTTTCTTCATTAGTTAAATCAGCAACCCATTCTCTGGCTTTAGCGTCGGCTTCTTCCCAAGTCATAGCAAGGGTCTTAGAAGCGCAAAGAAGAGCAACAGTGGATAAAACAGTATTGAATTTCATTTTGATTTTTTTTTATTATTTCTATTTTATTTTTATAATTTATTAATTTTATTTATTTGATTTTTTTATTGTTTTTTATTTTATTTATTTTATAAGATTTATTGATGTTTTTTATATGAATTTTTAATTCTTTAATTCTTTCTTAATTTTTCTGTTATATCAAATAACAAAAAAGCTTATTAAATTAATGATATATAATAATATCAATTATTTTATATTAGAAAAAAAACTTTATGAATATAAATATAAATATATATTTATAATTTTTTTTTAAAAAAAAAAAAGGTAATAGCGATATTTTATGTTTTATATATTAATTTTTTTTTCTATTAATTTAAATTAATTATAATCTATTCGATTTAATTCATTTATTAATTTAATATATACCATTTTTGTATAAAAATGGTTTACATATTTTTTTTAATTTAATCTTATTTGTAAAGACAGTAATTTTATTCACTAAAATTAATAGTTTTAGTTGGATAAAATATTTGACTATTTTTATTTGTCAGATATAGGATTATTCTTTTTCTATATAAATTTATATATAATAAATTAGTATTGTTATAATACTTACAATATTTTGGGTAAGTTACATTTAAATAAAAATGTTTATGGGAAAAAAGTTTAATAATTATATATAGCACTATTTTTAATATATAATATATTAAAAAAAAAGAAATTTATTGGTAATTCATATTTAATATAAAAAAATTTTAAAAAAGTCAAATGATTTTTTTTTTCATATTATTATATTTATTTGCTTTATTTATTTATTTTAAATAATAATTACATTTACTGTTGACTATTATTAATATTATATTATAATGATTAGATATATGATCTTCACTCTAATTTTATTAACTATAAATTTTTAATCTATTCTATTTGTCAATTGATTTGCAAATCAAAATTCGAATATAAATTAATTTTAATATAACGGAGTTTATTTACTAAAAAATATAAACATTTAAATTATGTTGAAACATTAAATTAAAAAAAATATTAATTTCATTATTTCATTTAAATGAAAAAAAATAATATTTATGGATACATTTATTTAAATAAAAATCTTAAAAAAATAAAAACTTTTTTATATAATATGGAATATATTATTAATTTGCAAATGAATCTTAATTATATTAAATAAATGAAATAGAAATTTTATTAATATTATAAATAATGGATACATTTATAAAAAGTTTTCTTGATATTATTAAAACTTATAATTTGTTATATTGAATTGGGTTTTATCCTATTATTTTTAATGGCTACATAATATTATTATGTAATAATATTTTCTTTATATTATTGCTGAATATATTAAATTTTGTTTTAATTTAATTTCTTAATTATCCTCGATGAATTAAGAAATTAAATAATTAATGAAAGAAAATTTCCTTTTTATAATTGTTTTATAAAGGGTTATAAATTAATTTTATCACTAAAATGTTTAAAGACATTTATAAAATTATATTTTCTTAATACTTTTTACATTAAAAATATTAATTAAAAAAAATATACTTACTCGATACTATTCATATATATCAAGTATGTATATTTTTTTTAATTCGTTAAATTAAGAGCATATGAATTAGTAAAATAAGATAATTAAGTAATCCTCATATACTAGCTATTAATAACAATATAATTATTCTACAATGTATTTTAATTGCATAAATTATTTGTTATTAATTCTCCATTTTTTAATTTTATTAAATTTTTTCAAACATCAAAAATTTAAAAATTTTTTATTAAAAATAAGTTATATAAGAAATAAATATACATAAAACTTTAAACTTCTGGTTCAACACAGATATCCGTACATATCTACAGGGATTTTGTCCAATAATTATACCTTATGGATTAGGATATATACATAAGTAAGTAAAGTTTGTTTCAACCAATAGGGCAATTTGTAATTTCATATACTATCCCATTTTTTTTTTTTTTTTTTTTTTTTTTAACTTCCGAGTGCATTTCTCCCATCGATCAGAGTTAGCTCCAATGGTGGTTCTTAGAGAAACGTTGGCTCATTCCTATTGCTAGGTGGTTGTAACCCTCCTGGTCTGTCATACTGTTTCTTCAGCTTCGACGCTCACTTAATCCATGTACATTAGATGCATGTCGTTGTACGATATTTCACAACTACAATGCTAAGCCTTTTATAGTCAATTTGATCACGTGTCAACCGCCCCCTAATGTTTACACTTAAATTGATTAAGGAATATTATGTGTTTTTGGCATAGCCTAAGTCACCACTTATTAAGTTCTAATTTGGAATGTACCATGTACACTAGACCCTCTCAGGCCGGCTAGACGAGTGTTATTATCATAGTAGTAAATTAGAAAGTTCATTTATACTTACCTGAATATCATAACCCAACCCATGGCAAACCCAGTGGGAAAATCCACAGGCACTGACATCTGCGGGGTCGAACCAGAAGCCTTATTTATGCTAAGGAAACGCCTTAACAACCAGGATAAAAACTGGAACGACATCCCATTTGTTATCCACATGAAAGGATTAATATCGTTTCCAATATCTGAGGGAAGATGAGGATGCTTTGAATTGTATGAAGTCCGGCTCCCAAAGAAGGATTGTTAAGGACACGTTCTTGGGGTATTACGAGCGCCGACACCGTTACACTAATAGTGTTATGTATACTATCATATGAATACACATAACTAATTCAAAAAAAAAATAAGAAATTTAAATTCCTAAAAATATTGATAAAGGATTAAGAAATTCTAAATACCTTTTTTTTGTAATAATTATACTATAATATTTTAATAGATTTTTTTTAATATCATTTATTATAAGTTTGAATAATAAATATGATTGCTAATTGAATAATAAAAATTACCTTTAAATAATAAGTTTAGTTTTGATATTTAATATAAAAAAAAAAAACGAAATATTTTTCATTCTTTACATTGTAATTTATATAATATTCCAGTTATAAATATTAAAACAATTAGTTAGTTCTATTTAGTTAAAATAAATAATAATACTTCTGGTTGAATCTTATAGATATCAATATCTATAGGTTTCTCAATGTGTTTTGCTAGAGGTTGAGTTATGATATTTCAAAAAAGAATTAAGCATGATTCTAATTTACTATTATGATAATGATACTCATATTGCTAATATGTGAAGGTCAAATATACATGGTAAATTTCAAATTAGAATATTAATAATATATGGTGAAATAGATTAATGGGTCAAAAACATAAGCCTAATAGGGATTTTTAGAGAAATATAGACAACATCCTATTATTAGTTAATCATGACCCTCCTGGTCGTACATATTGAATTTTCAGTCTTTACACACATTTTAATTATACAACTTTGCTGCATATGATCCAATAGATCAAGCAACAACTACTGCAATGTTCCATTTACTTATTATGAGTATTATAGAGAGGAATGAGGGTTACTCTAGTAAATAGGTGAAATGAACTTGGTAGTTTAAAAATAAAGATTTTTTTTTGAAAGTTTTCTTTATTTTTATCCTTCCAAAAAAAAAAAATAGTTTATAATTACAAAATATTACTTAAATTGTTATTAATGTAGTTTGAAAGCATTTAATATAATTATTTATTATATTCAATATTAAAATATGGTGTGGAAATATTTTATTTTTTATATTAATATAAATGATAAATAAATTAAAAAAAAATAAAAAAATATATTAATAAAATTTCTTGAAATATGAAATATTTCATTAAAATTATAAATAATTTTTATTATTTTATAATAAATTAAATAAAATGAAAAAATTGAAATAAAAACATAATAGAAAAATAAGCATATAAAAATAATATAAATCATTTTTAACTTTGTTACTCACTCTTTTATTAGTTAAATGGATAAAGAAAATATTGTAAATAAAATTTTTATTTTTATTTATCTACAATTATATATTTTTTAAAACTCCATATATATAATTTAAAAAATACTCTTAAAAATTTTTTATTTTTTGTGTTTTTAAATTATTCAAAAACTATATATATAAATAATATACAATATATAAACAATATTACTGAAAATAAATTATAATATATTTCAGTACTTTTTTTTAATTAAAATATTTCTCCTTTTCGTTTCTTTTTTATTTAATTTACTATTATTATTATTATTATTATTATTATTATTATTATTATTATTATTATTATTATTATTATTATTATTATTATTATTATTATTATTATTATTATTATTATTATTATTATTATTATTATTATTATTATTATTATTATTATTATTATTATTATTATTATTATTATTATTATTATTATTATTATAATAATAATAATAATAAAAACAATTTTTTTAAATATTTAATCCACATTTTGATAAAATTTTTTGTTTTTTTAAAAGTAAAATATTAATAAATAAAATTAGTATACCATATTTCTTATTCAATTTTCGTTTATTTATATATATATTAATAAAAAACCACAGTATATTTTAAATAAGTAAACATTAATATAAATTCTATACATATTAATATAAAAAATGATATATTAACTATATATTTTTAATATTAATTATACTCATTTAATTTACTAAATATATTAAAAATTGAGTGTAAAATTCACAAAAATTTCAAAAATTTTTTTTTTGCTTCTCCTATTCTATTTTAACTATATAAAAAATTAAAAATTAAAGGGATTATTTAATTATAATTTATAATAATTTAAATTAACTGAAAATGTAAAAATGACTTCTTAATCAACATACTTTACAGGAAATGATAATATTAATTATACTTTAAAAAAAAAAAGAAATAATTATTAAAAAATTTTATACTTGATGGGATATAAATAATATTATAAAATATCAATAAAAGTTTATCTTTAACCATTAATTATTAATATATTTTCTTGGGAATCATTAATTATTAAATTATAATATCAAAAGCTAAAAAAAAATTATAAACACAATATCATAAAATTGTACTTTACCTGTTTCATAATAATTGATTTTTAATAAATATTACCGTTTTAATTCTTTTATAATGATAAGATTATATAAAGAGTTATAAGTAAAAATTCCCATTTTATTTTGTATACTACTATTATAACTATCTTTATCATTCATATTTATTATTATTATCTTTTGTAATAATATCAAAATAGTTATTAGAATATTTACATAATATTAAAAAAAAAATTTTTATAATTTTTTTAATACTAATTTTACTATTATTACTAATTACTTAATCCTAAAATAATATTATATTTTTTTTGTATTACCTATTTTTAAATTATAAAAAATTAATTTTTTTGTTCAATATACTTATCTAATAATATTATTACTTTCTAATTTTTAATATTTTAATGTGTAGAAAATTCTTTAAAAAATAGGCTTAAGAATATTAATATTAATATTAAATTGATTAAATTTGTTTCATATTAAAATAATTATTAAATTGGAAATAAAAAAAATATACGATTATATAAAATTTATAATTCAATAACTATTTTCTATAATAATTTAGTACAATAAAGTCATGAATAAATGATTTTATTAATATGATTTCAATGGATATTATATATAGTATAATATAAAAATATAGTATCATTTTTTATATTATATTTTTAATAATATTTTCTTATAACTAATATACTTAATTATTTTAATATTATTGATATAATTTTATATCTTTGTGAAGAATTTTCAGTAACACTTCTATAATTTTTTTTTTCAACTATATTTATCCAAAATAATATTTTATTTTACTTTTAATTTTAAGCAAATGAAATAAATTTAAATAGGAAGTACACAAATTTTTTTAATCTATATTTTAATTTAAAAATGTTGATCATTTATTCAAATATATTATTATATAAAGTTTTCATATCATATATAAGAGGTATCTTATTAAACCAAAGTAAATATAAATATATTAAATAAAGAACAATAGGAAAAAATAACAATTATATAATATTTATTATATTTTTTCCCATTATAATATATACCGAAAAAAAAACGGCGGTAAAATATAATATAATAATAAAAAAAAAAGTATATAAATCCATTAAAATATAATTGATATTATTCTTCAAAAAAAATTATAAATATATATTTATATTTATATTAATTTTTTCTTATCCAAAATAATTTAATATTTAATATACTATTAATAAAAAAATACGTTTTTGTTATTTGATATAACTAAAAAACATCAATAAATCTTATAAAATAAATAAAATAAAAAACAATAAAAAAATCAAATAAATAAAATTAATAAATTATAAAAATAAAATAGAAATAATAAAAAAAAATCAAAATGAAATTCAATACTGTTTTATCCACTGTTGCTCTTCTTTGCGCTTCTAAGACCCTTGCTATGACTTGGGAAGAAGCCGACGCTAAAGCCAGAGAATGGGTTGCTGATTTAACTAATGAAGAAAAAATCACACTTACCACTGGTAGAGAAAACATGCAAGGTGTTTGTGTTGGTTCCATTGATCCAATTGAAAGAAAGGGATTCAAGGGTATTTGCCTTCAAGATGGACCAGCTGGTGTTAGATTTGGTAAGGGTACAGCCACCTCATGGCAAGCCTCTATTAACACAGCTGCCACCTTTGATAGAACCTTACTTCGTAAGGTTGGTGAAGCCCAAGGTAACGAATTCTACCAAAGAGGTATTAACTTTGCACTTGGTCCAGCTATGGGTATTCAACGTGCACCAGCCTCAGGTAGAATTTGGGAAAGTTTTGGTGAAGATCCATTCTATGTTGCACAATGTGGTCTTGAAGTAGTTAAGGGTATTCAATCACAAGGTGTTGTTGCTACTTCCAAGCACTTCATTGGTAATGACCAAGAAAACAATCGTGGATCCTCCACCTCCAACATTCCAGAACAAGCCTTATGGGAAGTCTACATGGAACCATTCTACCGTGCTGTTATTGACGGTGAATCTAACGCTGTTATGTCATCCTATAACGCCATTAACGGTACCTACTCCGTCCAAAACGAAAGACTTTTAACCAAGTACTTAAAGGGCAAGCTTGGATTCCAAGGAGCCGTTGTTTCCGACTGGTGGTCAATTTTCGATGTTGAAAAGAGTTTCAAGGCTGGTATGGATATGAACATGCCAGGTGGTAAGTACTGGGGTCCAGATTACATTGGTGACAGTTTCTGGGGTGAACACATTCAAGAATGCATTGATGCCGGAATTTTCCCACAAGAAAGATTAGATGATGCCGCATTACGTATCATCCGTACCTTATACAAGGCCGGTCAAATGGAAAACTTCCCAGACGTCAACTTATACGTTGATACTCTTACCGAAGAAAACATTGCTCTCAACAGAAAGGTTGGTGCTGACAGTAACGTTTTATTAAAGAACGCCGAAGCCATTCTTCCAATTAAGGGCGTCAACAAGATTGCCGTTATTGGTAAGGATTCCATGCCAACCAAGTTCTGTGAAGATATGAAGTGTTCCGATGGTACTCTTGCTCTTGGTTGGGGTTCAGGTACTACTGATTTCAAGTACATTATTGATCCACTTTCAGCTCTTACTGAAAGAGCTAAGCAAGACAACATTGAAGTAGTTAGTTACGGTGAAGATGATGCCGAAGGAGGTGCTGAAGCTGCCAAGGACGCTGATTTAGCCATTGTCTTTGTTCAAGCCGATTCTGGTGAAGAATACATTACTGTTGAAGGTAACGCTGGTGATCGTCTTAACTTAGATTTATGGCACGGTGGTAACGAATTAATTGATGCTGTTGCCTCAGTTAATGAAAACACCATTGTTGTTATTCACGCTCCAGGACCAGTCAATGTTCCATTCTTAGACAAGGTTAAGGGTGTTGTCTTTGCCGGTATGCCAGGTCAAGAAACTGGACATGCTATTGCTGATGTTTTATTCGGAGATGTCAACCCATCTGGTCACTTACCATACACTTGGGCTCCACGTGAAGATTACCCAGCTGATGTTAAGTACGAACCAGAATACCCAGATGGTGGTGAAAAGATGACTGTCTACGACTATAACGAAGGTCTTTTCGTTGGTTACCGTTGGTTCGACAAGCAAGGTATTGAACCAACCTTCCCATTCGGTTACGGTTTATCCTACACCGACTTCAAATACGAAAACTTAGAAGGAGATATGGAAGATGATGGTCTCTACGTCACTTTAACAGTCACCAACACTGGTGATGTTGCTGGTGCTGCAGTTCCAATGATTTTCCTTTCCTTCCCAGAAGTTGTTAAGGACCATCCAGCTCGTGTCTTCAAGGGATTCGACAAGGTTATGTTACAACCAGGAGAAAGCCAAGAAGTTACCATCTTCATTGATAACCACGATCTTTCATACTTTGATGTTGATGCTATGGAATACGTTAAGCCAGAAGAAGGTAAATACACTATCTACGCTGGTTCTAACGCTAGAGATTTACCACTTAGTACCTCTGTTTTAGCTAACGGTGAATGTGAATCCGAAAATGAAGTTGATGCTGATATTGATGCTGGTGACAATGAAGACAGTGCTGATGAAGAAGTTGAAGTTGATGCTGAAGTTGATGCTGATGACAACGAAGACAGTGCTGATGAAGAAGAAACTGAAGCTCTTAGAAAGAGAGCTTACAAGCTTTACTAAGCAATTAAATTATATATAATTTAATAAGTTATATAAAAAAAACAAAGAAATAAAAAAATTAATTTATTATAGAGTAAAATTATAAAATTATAAGGTATTATTTAAAATTTAAATATAAATTTAAATAATAAATATAATTTTATATAAAAATTATAAATTGTAATATTATAATTTATATCAAAAAATATTAAAATAAATCAAAAATAAAATAAAAATATTTAAAATATTATATAGTTCCCAAAATTAATTATGAGATAGATTCTATGTATGGTGTGATTATGGTGTATTTTATATAAAAAATTTAATATTCAACGTACAATCATATATTATTAATTTAAAATGAATTAAAATTAATAGTTTTTTATACATTATCCATAAAATTAAAAAATTTTAAAGGAAAAAAATTTCAAAATGAAAAATAATATAACACAATTTAATATTTTAACAAATGGAAAAACTCAAATTGTATTATCTCATACCTTGTCAATTACATCAAAGCTGCTAAATTTGTTGATCCAGTTTGTCCTAACTACTGTCCATGTTGCAAGTGTGGTGTTCAAAGTATTAAACATTGGTTATTAGATTGTCCAACATTTAGAGATATCCGTATTAAACATTATGATTCCATAGTCCAGCTACTAAATTTTTTCAGTCAACGTAATTCCAACAGTCCTATCAATAATAATGAAAATGTTAATATCAGTAGAGATAGTAATAACATTAATAATAATAGTAACAATAGTAATGATAACAATAGTAATAATAACAATAGTAGTAATAGAAATAATAATATTAGTAATGATATTAGTAATGATAGCAATAGTGAAGATAATAATTCTAATTTAGATAGTAATTTAGTTAATAATAGTAATAGTTCTAATAATCCGGTGAATATTAATATGTATGATTATTCTAGTGTGTGCAGTAAAATATTTAAATTCCTTTTTGGGGGAAGAAGTTTTAACAATATCAATTACAATTCAAGGGAATGGAAAGAACTTTGCAAGTGTCAGATTCAATCTGGTACTAATGAAGGAACACCATTCTTGACGGTAACCGCGGAACTTCTAACCAAAATCATGCCTTTTGATATTGGCCAGCAATGGTCAATGTTCAAAAGGTTTGAAGCAACATCCAAGAGCGTCAATGTTGAAGAAACAGTAAGACAGGCCAGGAGGGCCAGCGCAACCAATGGAGATCATAATTTTGTCCCATGATAAAATTTTGATCTTTGACTCGGTGTCCCATTGGAAGTCAAATACAATTATTATACTTTAGTATAATAGTGGCTTTCTTATTTTAATTAAAATTACTAGAATACATTATACCCAATTTTTATTCATTTGTGTTTATTTAAACATATTTTTTTTATTTTTATTTTTTATTTTTAATTTTTTTTATTACATGTATTATAATTTTAATTAAATTAATAATAAAGTTTTAAATATTTGATGCCGTTAAAAAAAAAAAAAAAAAAAAAAAAAAAAATTTTATCAAAATTGAAAATAACTCATGAAAAAGCTCCAGCAATTAACTAGGGAATAGGAATTTTTTGTATATTTGAAATGGAAAGAAAAAATTACTAAATTAAAACATGCACACTTATTTAGACCTATTCTTATTCTTTGTAGTCATTGTAAATGGTTAAAATTCAGTTACAAACCACATTCTAAATTAAATATAATTATTATATTTGAATAATGATTTTAAATATTAAATTCAATTTTTTACATGATATTTAAGAAATTCTCAATTAAGATATATTTATGCTAAAAATATAATATAGTAATAAAGATTTTGTTAAATTATGTTACGTGCACCTAGATATTTTTTACTATGCTTACTACTAGTTATTGAAAAATACAAACTGGATGTTAGGGTTATTAAAGCTACTAAATTAGTTGATTTAGTTTGTCCTAATTATTGTCTATGTCTATGTTGCAAAAGTGGTAATTTAAGTATGCAGCATTAACTGAATATTTATAATTTAATGATATCTGTATTAAAATTACAATCATCTAATCTGAATATTCAATTATCTTAGTAAAATCATTCAAATAGTCCTACTAATAATATTACCAATAATAATTATATGTATAACAACAATAATAGCAATAGTAATTTTTATACTAGTTTCAACGTTTTAACAATTAAAATTTTCAAAATATTATTTAAAAATAATTATATTGATGTTCATAAGTTAAATTCGTAATACATAAATAGTTGTAACTCTCTAATAAAATATAACGTTCTTTATCATAAAAAATATATTATAGTAGTAAAGTTGCCATAATTACATTAATGACGACTTCTAATAATTATTTATTTATCATTCATACATTATTTATTTATTATTTATTATTATTTATTTATTATTTATTATTATTTATTTATTATTTATTATTATTTATTTATTATTTATTTATTATTATTATTTATTATTTATTATCATTGAAATGGTAAATCTATTTTAAATAATATAGTAATATTTTAATATATATATAATAATTTATAAAGGTTTTTGGGCACCATTATTAGCAGTATTATTGTCACATTTACTAATAAAAAGTTTTGGAAAGATGCCTTTTTTCTTAGTATTACCACTTACATATCCATAAGACCAACCATCCTTATAATCCCAATTAAGAACTCTTAAATATTCATTTTTTGCAATATTTAATTCATCTTCACTATACCCTTCGAAATCATGTGTAGCAATTGCTAAATCTCCTTCTTCTTGATCTAATATATTTATTTCATGTTTATTGAATAATTAATGATTTGAATAACAATAATAATAATGTAATAATATAAGTTTATCAAAATATAAAGTTTATTTTATAGAGAAAATACTTACATTTTTGTGGATTGTCACATTTTTTAATAAATATTTTAGGTACAAGTCCTTTACTGGAAGTTTCATTATATTTACTACAATAAACCCATCCATCACTATAATTCCAATTAAGAATGGTTAGATAATCACCTTTATTAATATTTAATTCATTGCTATTTTCACCTTTAAAATTGTATACAGCAATAGCATATTCATCATCATTAATATTTAATTTTTCATTTTTATTTTCGCTTTTTTCCTTTTCTTCTCTTTTAGTTCTTTCATTTTTTACTTTCTCGAGTTTTTCATTTTTAAGTTTTTCAATTCTTTTTTTCTCTTCAATTTCCGTCTCTTCATCCAATTCATCTTCAATTATATCTTTTTCATTTAATTGATCTTCAGATATATCATTTTCTTTTTGCTTCAAATTTTCAGCTTCTTCCTTTTGTCTTTCTCTCTCATCAATATCATTAAGTATTTCTAATAATAAACTTTCATTATCACTAGCAAATGTAATATTAATTGTTCCCTTTCGTTTGAATTTACTTAATATATTAAAAATTTCATCCTTAATATTTAAAATATTTATTAAATCTTTTTCATCAAGATTTAAAATTTGATTAGTGTCATATGCGTAATGAATTAATAATTCAACAATCTCATAAGCATTATCAAAAATGGATAACGAAAGTGGATACCATAAAATATCATTTTTTTCATTCAATTCTAAATTAAATTCCTTATCATATGAATATGTCATTAAAAGTTCAACGATTCCGATGTTGTTATTTGCTATAGCACCTAAAAGTGGATAGTTTTTATTATTACTTTTTTCATTAATATTTAAATTAATATTGTTTTTATTAGCGTAATCAATGAGTAATTTAACTAATTCATTATTATCTTTCGTTACAGCCTCTAATATTGGATAATATCCTTTATGTCCTTTTTCATTCACATTTAAAATAATGTTTTGCTTATTGGAGTAATCTATTAATAGTTTAACAATTTCAGTATTATTATATGAAATAGCATTTAATAATGGATAATCTTTATAAAGTACTTCTTTTTCATTTACTTTTATAACAATATTGTTATTTATTCCATAATCAATTATTAATTTAACCATTTCAACATTATTGTTATTAATTGCTTTCATTAATGGTGAATTTTTATAGAAACTTCCTTCATTAATATCAACAATAATATTCATTCTATTTGCGTAATTTATCAAAGATTCTGCAAAACCAATATAATCTTTATCAACAGCTAAAAGAAATGGATACCATCCAGATAGAGTATCCTTCTTATTTATATCTAATATAATGTTATTTTTAACGGAATATTCTATTAGAATTTTAAATATATCAATACCATTACTATTAATAGTTTCTAAAAGCGGATACCATCCATTATTATCGCTATCATTGACATTTAAAATGATATTATTTTCAATAGCATAGTCTACTAACAATCTTACAATTTCAACATTATTATAAAAAGTTGATATTAGAAGTGGAAAGTTTCCGTAGCTATCTTTATCATTAATATTCAAAATAATATTATTGTCGCGAGCATATTTCATGAGTAATTTTACCATTTCAATATTATCATTTTTAATAGCACTTAGTAATGAAAAATCATTGATATTCAAAACAATATTATTATTGTTGTGAGCATATTTCATGAACAATCTTACCATTTCTATATTATTATTTTTAATAGTAGTTAATAATGGAAAATCATCGTTTTCTCTTTTAATATCGTTTTTATTAAAATCTAAAACAATATTATTTTTTATAGCACATTTAATTAGAGATTCCATTTTAATTATATCATTCTCTAAAACACAATCCATTATAATTTCATTGATATTGTTTGAATATACTTGATAATCAAGGTCTTTTTCTTTGAAATAGTTATTAATCTTTTAATATGATTTACATTTAATTTTAATATTAAAAAATAAAATAAAAATTATTATATTAATACAATTAACATTTAATTTAATTTCAGTATTAAAAAATTAAAAAATAATTAACAATATAATTATAATTTGTATATTTACCTTATCTTTTATTATATTTTCATTGGTTTTTTCTGCTTTTTTAAAATACTTTAACATTTCACTTTCATTATTAAATTCAATTAATATTTTATTATCATTTTTATACATATCTAATTGACAATACACTTCAGGATTAATTTTTGGAATATCATGTATATTTATATCTTTCTCATTGATATCTAATATTATTTTTGCTAGCATAATCTACCAATATTTTTATAATACTACTACTATTACTAGTAACAGCTTTTAATAATGGATAATTACCATTCCTATCTTTGTCAAACATTTTTAATATTATATTATTAGTAATGGCATATTGTGTTAACATTAAAAGAGTATCTTCATTTAAATTTTTAATAGCTTCCAAGATTGGATAATTTCCAAATATATGTTCTTTTTTGTTAATTTCTAAAATTATATTATTTTTGTTGGAATAATAGATCAGTAATTTTAAAATATCAATATTATTTCTTGAGATTGCATTTAGAATAGGAAAATTGCCAATGAAATTTTCTTCATTAACGTTTAAAACTATATTTTTTTTATTAGCATATTCCATTATTAATTCAACCATACTATAATTATTATTCATTACAGCTAATAAAAGTGGATAATCACCGCTTTCTCCTTTTCTATTTATATCAAAAACATAATTTCTCTTATTAGCATATTCCATAAGTAATCTAACTATTATAATATTATTTTTTTCAAATGCCATTATAAATGGAGTATTTCCATTCCAATAACATTCTTGCATATCTAATTTAATATTCTTATCAATTGAATAATCTAATAGTAATTTTAAGATATCACTATTATTATTATCAATAGCTTTTGAAACAGGACACCATTTTTGATTTTTATCTTTTTTATTAATATTTAATTTATAATATCCTCTTGCAGATGATCTTATAATATTCTTTACCATTTTAATATTATCATTATCAATAGCTTTTAATAGTGGAAATGTGCCGTCTTTTTCTATAAAACTCAAATCAAGAAGAATACCGATTTTATATGCATATTCTATTACTAAATTAAATTTTTCTATATTATTTTCTGAGACACATTCCATGATCATACTATCAATATCCGAAGATACAAAAGTATAATCATATCCCTTTTCTTTAAAAAAGTTTTGTATACTACATCCTTTTAAAAATTTCATTTTTTACTTATTTGTTTATAATAAAGAATATTTTGAAATATTTTTAAATACTTTTTACTTAATTATTTTTAATAAAGAACAGTTCAAAAAAATATTTAAATACTAACCAAATGAATAAGAATGAATGTATTAAAATATTTATTTATATCAATTACTTTTCATTACTTATTATTTATAATAAATATAAATAGTATTTGCCATTAATTTTATTCATTACATTTTTATTTAATAAATTATTATTATATTTTTATAAATGAATTTCTTTAATTTGGTACCAAAAAATTAAAATTGTGATATTATATGTATTTAACAATTTAACAAAATCTTATAGATTATTATTATTATTATTATTATTATTATTATTATTATTTAATTATTATTATTATTATTATTATTATTATTATTATTATTATTATTATTATTATTATTATTATTATTATTATTATTATTATTATTATTTATTATTATTATTATTATTATTATTATTATTATTATTATTATTATTATTATTATTATTCTAATTATTATTATTATTATTATTGTTTTGTTATATAATAAAGTTTATTAATAATAAGTAATTAATGATTATATATTCACAAAAGTATTTGAAAATTTATTTCTATTTATATTAAAAGTGGCTTTTGCCTTTAATAATAAATAATTTAATACAATGAGTTTAAACGTATTTGAAGTATACAACTAAGTCACTCAAATAATCTAAAAATATCTTTCAATTATTATTAATTTTGTTGACACTTATTTAATCCTTAGCATACATAAGGCTTCTGGTTCGACCCCGCAGATGTCAGTGCCTGTGGATTTTCCCACTGGGTTTGCCATGGGTTGGGTTATGATATTCAGGTAAGTATAAATGAACTTTCTAATTTACTACTATGATAATAACACTCGTCTAGCCGGCCTGAGAGGGTCTAGTGTACATGGTACATTCCAAATTAGAACTTAATAAGTGGTGACTTAGGCTATGCCAAAAACACATAATATTCCTTAATCAATTTAAGTGTAAACATTAGGGGGCGGTTGACACGTGATCAAATTGACTATAAGAGGCTTAGCATTGTAGTTGTGAAATATCGTACAACGACATGCATCTAATGTACATGGATTAAGTGAGCGTCGAAGCTGAAGAAACAGTATGACAGACCAGGAGGGTCACAACCACCTAGCAATAGGAATGAGCCAACGTTTCTCTAAGAACCACCATTGGAGCTAACTCTGATCGATGGGAGAAATGCACTCGGAAGTTAAAAAAAAAAAAAACTTATTTAATCCTTAGTTTTAATTAATTCTTTGTATTCTAACAATTATTATTATTATTATTATTATTATTATTATTATTATTATTTATATATAATTAAATACAAATACTCAATCATTTATATTAATTTATATATAATTTTAAAAATATAAAAATATAAATTTACAAAAATAAAATATATAAAAACATGCTATTTGTCATAAAAGTAATATAAAAACTATAATATAAATAGTATACAAGAAGTTATAAAAACCAAAAAAAAAAAAAAAGTTTTAAAATTGATAATTAATAAATAATATAATATTTTTTCTTCTTCTATGATATGATATATATTAAAATCATATTTAAAAAAAAAACCTAACATAAATTATATATAATTTTTTGGGTATTGAAATTATTTGTCTTATATATATAGTATATATATCTTCTTCAATATTTAATTTTTATTTTATTAATATTTCTTAAAAAAAATAATAAAATTAAATAACATATACTTTCAAATATTTGTTTCTTACCAAATGATTATACTTATTTAATATTTTTTTTAAAAAAAAAAGCATAAATTGACATTTTTAAATTCTTATAATAGTCCTAATTATCATTATCCATTTTTTTCATAATAGAAGCGGATTATTTGAATGAGATATTGATAATCGTGTAGTACAATTAAGTACTACTTATTCTCACATCTGTAATATAAATTATTAAGTTTTAACAAGTCTTTAATATATAATTTAAATTTAAATATTTTATTTAATTTTAAAAGTATTTAATTAAACTTGTTTATATATACAAACTATATAAATTATTATCAATATAAATAATAATAATGTACGTACTTTTTTTGTTTTATACAATTATATATGTATAAAATTAACAAAAAAAAAACTCAAATATTTCAAAAAAATAACTATATAATGATATGAATAAATAAATAAATAAATAGACATATTTATATAATATTATTTATTTTATATATAGTAAAATTATAAAGTAAAATAATTTTAAAAAAGAAAAATATTTGTAAAGTGTTATTTATGATTATCTATTATATTCATTTACTTTTGAAACACTTCATTTATTTTTCTTTACTTTGATTAAATTAATGGAAAAAAGAAAAAAGAATAATTTGAATTGCTATAAAAATAAAACTTAATTTAATTATTCAAATATATATTAATTTTTGTATCCGTTTTTTTTCTAGAACCATAGTTTTTTAAAAAAAAAAAAGTTGAATTTCTTGATACATAATTCCAAAATTTTCCAAATCTTATTTAATAATATTTACATGAAAAGATTCAAAACATATTAATATATGTTATTGTTAGCCAATAGAATTTTATAAAATATCTTATATTTTTATTAAATTATAACTAATAAAGTTGAAATATTATCAATCTAAACTACCTGAATCCGTAGATCACTAATGAAGGATATACAACATTTGGTGATAATATATTATTCATAAATATTAACAATATACACTTAGTTTTAATTATAATATTAGGTTAATGAAAATTTATAAAATTAATAAAATATATATATATATATTCAAAAGATATTAATAACATGTTACTTAAACTTTTTCTGTGCAACAACAACAGCTACTTTTGTTTCCACTTTTTTTAAATTACATATATTAAAATTTCCAGAATTTTAGCCAAGTATATAAAGAACAAAATATCTTTTTTTTATCAAATTTTTTAATAATTAAAAAAATAAAAATAATAATAAAAAAGTAAACAATATTTGTTCTTCTTAAAGAATACATATTAGTTAAAAAAAAAAAAAAATAAAAATAATAATAAATAAATAAATAGAAAAGTTTAATAAAAACAAATTAATTGATCTATTTATTAGTTGTAAAATAGAAATTATTACTAAATAAATAAAAAATAATTTAACATTTAATATATCCATATAATATAATTACAAAAAAAATAAAAAAATAAAAATGAGATTCAATACTGTTTTATCCACTGTTGCTCTTCTTTGCGCTTCTAAGACCCTTGCTATGACTTGGGAAGAAGCCGACGCTAAAGCCAGAGAATGGGTTGCTGATTTAACTAATGAAGAAAAGATTGCTCTTACCACTGGTAGAGAAAACATGCAAGGTGTTTGTGTTGGTTCCATTGATCCAATTGAAAGAAAGGGATTCAAGGGTATTTGCCTTCAAGATGGACCAGCTGGTGTTAGATTTGGTAATGGTTCTGCCACCTCATGGCAAGCTGCTATTAACACAGCTGCCACCTTTGATAGAACCTTACTTCGTAAGGTTGGTGAAGCCCAAGGTAACGAATTCTACCAAAGAGGTATTAATGCTGCTTTAAGTCCAGCTTTAAATATTCAACGTGCTCCAGCTGCTGGAAGAATTTGGGAAGGTTTTGGTGAAGATCCATACTATGTTGGTCAATGTGGTGTTGAAGTTGTTAAGGGTATTCAATCACAAGGTGTTATTGCTACCCCAAAGCACTTCGTTGGTAATGACCAAGAAATGAACCGTGGTTCTTCTTCTTCTAACATTCCAGAACAAGCTCTTTGGGAAGTTTACATCAACCCATTCATTCGCGTTGTTAATGATGCTTCCGCTGATTCTATTATGTCTTCCTACAATGCTATTAATGGTACTTACTCAGTTCAAAATAAGAGAATTTTAAATGATTACTTAAAGGAAAAAATTGGTTTCCAAGGATTTATTATGTCCGATTGGTGGTCTGTTTTTGATGGTGACAACAGTTTTGCCTCTGGTTTAGATATGAACATGCCAGGTGGTAAGTACTGGGGTCCAGATTACATTGGTGACAGTTTCTGGGGTCCACACATTCAAGAAAATATTGATGCTGGTATTCTTACTCAAGAAAGATTAGATGATGCTTCTTTACGTATCATTCGTTCCTTATTTAAGGCAGGTCAAATGGAAAGCTATCCAGAAGTTAATTTGACTGTTGATACTCTTACTGAAGAAAACAAGGCCCTTAACAGAAAGGTTGCAGCTGATAGTCACGTTTTATTAAAGAACGCTGATGCTATCCTTCCAATTAAGGGTGCTAAGAAGATTGCTGTAATTGGTAAGGATGCTTTACCAACTAATTTCTGTACTGATAACCAATGTGTTGACGGTACTGTTGCTCTTGGTTGGGGTTCTGGTACTACTGATTTCAGATACGTTATTGATCCACTCTCTGCTATTTCAAAGAGAGCTGAACAAGAAAACATTGAAATTGTTGGTTATGGTCAAGATGATGCTGAAGGAGGTGCTGAAGCCGCCAAGGATGCTGATTTAGCTATTGTTTTTGTTCAAGCTTCTTCTGGTGAAGAATACATCACCGTTGAAGGTAGTAGAGGTGACCGTGTTGATTTAGATGTATGGCACCATGGTAACGAATTAATTGATGCTGTTGCCTCAGTTAATGAAAACACCATTGTTGTTATTCACGCTCCAGGACCAGTCAATGTTCCATTCTTAGACAAGGTTAAGGGTGTTGTCTTTGCTGGTATGCCAGGCCAAGAAACTGGTAACGCTCTTGTTGATGTCTTATTCGGAGATGTCAACCCATCTGGTCACTTACCATACACTTGGGCTCCACGTGAAGATTACCCAACCGATGTTAAGTACGATCCAAAGCTTACTAAGGGTGGTGAAGAAAAAGTTCAATATGACTATGATGAAGGTCTTTTCGTTGGTTACCGTTGGTTCGATAAGCAAGGTATTAAGCCAACCTTCCCATTCGGTTTTGGTTTATCTTACACTTCATTTGAATTCTCTAATTTATCTGCTGAAATGAAGGAAGATGGTATTTATGCCACTGTATCTGTTACTAACACTGGTGATGTTGCTGGTGCTGCTGTACCAATGTTCTTTGTTTCATTCCCAGAAAGTGTTAAGGATTACCCAGTTCGTTTATTCAAGGGTTTCGATAAGTTTACTTTACAACCAGGAGAAACTAAGGAAACTACTGTCTTAATTGATAACCATGAACTTTCTTACTTTGATGTTGATGAAATGGAATTTGTTAAGCCATCAGGTGAATTCACCATTTTCGCTGGTGCTAACGCTGGAGATTTACCACTTAAGGTTACTGTTTCTGATGAAGAAGAAATTAGTAGCGATGATGAAGATATTATTGATATTGAATTTTCCGATGATGAAACTGTTGGTGTCGAAGACAGTGCTGATGAAGAAGAAACTCAACAAAGAAAGAGAGCTTACAAGTATTACTAAAAAGAATACTAATAATATAAAACAAAAAATTTTGGAAAATATAGAATTTAATTTATTAATTATAATGAAATTTATTTATTACTATATTTAAAAAAAAAAAAAAAAAAAAAAAAAAAAAAAAAAAGCTGAATGTTATGAAAAAAATTAAATATATAGAGAAAGTTTTAAAAGTAAAAATAAAGAAAAATATAGAAATAAAAATAAAATAAATAAAATAAAATAAAATAATATAAAATAAAATATAAATAAAATAAAATAATAAAATAAAATAAAATAATAAAATAAAATAAAATAAAATAAAATAAAATAATAAAATAAAATAAAAAAGATAAAATATTAGACATTTTTTATAACAATTTGTGTTTTTTATTTATTTATTTATTTATTTATAATTGAATAGAAGAAATCATGTTTAACTATTTCATTCAAATGAATATTTGTCCCTTAAACCAGTTATTAAATCTCTTAATAATAAGGTTTTGAAAAAGTACTTTTCTCAGTCAATAAATTCTTAAGAAATCCTAATATTCCTATTCTTTTCAAAAAGCTAGTACTTAACTCACAAGTGATCCGCAGGATTTCGTACTTTGCACCATTACATCCAACAAAGTAAGGTCTAGGATTACTCAGAAACATGTTAACAAAGGAAAACAATGGTTTGCAGGAGTTCATAAAGTTATATCGTTTATGTTTCTATATTCTATCTTAAAAGATTTGAGTATTCCTTTATTGTCAGCCAAATACGCATTAGCTCAGATTAGATGTTTTAATAGGTAGAAAAATTCAAATTGTACTATCTCATACCTTGTCAATTACATTCCTAAATTTAAATAATATACATGGTGCAAATCAAATAGGACACTTGATAAAAAATTAAAGAAGCATGGAGATGTTAAAGCAGTTAAAAACTTTTATTGGAAAGAACTCAAAGGAAATTCAATCAAAGCCCAATATTATGATGATAATAAATTTATTGAAACTATGGATTTTATTAAATTATGTTATGAGTACTCAGAGTTTGCCTATAGTTTCTACTGGCTATTAAAAGCAAGAAGCTGCTAAATTTGGTGATCCAGTTTGTCCTAACTACTGCCCATGTTGCAAGAATGGAGATCAAAATATTAAACATTGATTATTAGACTGTCCAACTTTTAGAGATATCCGTATTAAACATTACAATTCCATAGTCCAACTATTGAATTTTTTCAGTCAACGAAATTCCAACAGTCCTATCAATTATAATGAAAATGTTAACGTCAGTAGGAATAATAATAATAATAATAATAATAATAATAATAATAATAATAATAATAATAATAATAATAAACATAATAATAAACATAATAATAATAATAATAATAATAATAATAATAATAATAATATAATAATAATAATAATAATAATAATAATAATAATAATAATAATAATAATAATAATAATAATAATAATAATAATAATAATAATAATAATAATAATAATAATAATATAATAATAATAATAATAATAATAATAATAATAATAATAATAATAATAATAATAATAATAATAATAATAATAATAATAATAATAATAATAATAGTAATAGTAATAGTAATATTAATAATAATAATTTTAATAGTAGTAGTAGTAATAATAGTAATAATAGCAATTGTGAAGATAATAATTCTAATTTAAATAGTTATTTAGTTAATAATAGCAATAGTTCTAATGATCCAGTGAATATTAATGTGTATGATTATTCTAATGTGTAAAATAAAATATTTAAATTCCTTCTTGGGGGAAGAAATTTTAATAATATCAACTACAATCTAAGGGAATGGAAAGAATTTTTCAAATGTCAGATTTAATCTGTCACTGTAACAGCGGAACTTCTAACCAAAATCATGCCTTTTTATATATTCCAACAATGGTCAATGTTCAAAAGATTTGAAGCAATATCCAAGAGGGTCAATGCTGAAGAAACAGTAAGATAGGCCAGGAGGGCCAGCACAACCAATGGAGATCATAATTTTGTTCCATGACAAAATTTCGATCTTTGACTCAGTATCCTATTGGAAGTCAAATACAATTATTATACTTTAGTATAATAGTGGCTTTCTTACTTTAATTAAAATTACTAGAATACATTATACCCAATTTTTATTTATTTGTGTTTATTTAACATATTTTTTTAATTTTACTTTTTTATTTTTATTTTTAATTTTATATTTTATAACATGTATTATAATTTTAATTAAAGTAATGATAAAGTTTAAAATATCTGATTCCATTAAAAAAAAAAAAAAAATTTCATTCATTTTATTAATAAAAGCATCAATACTTACGAAGCAATCAAGACAGATATGAGCAACATAACTAATGTTAACAATTTTGCTTTTATTTTTAGTCCTATTGAAAATCAAATATTATATTAAAGTATAATATTTCTTTTTTTTTTTTTTACTAAATGTATAATATTTATATTAACTATATTCTATTAAATTTTCTTTTATTTCTTCTTTTCTTTTTAAAAAAAAAAAAAAAAAGAAAAAAGAAAAAAAGAAAATTTAATTTTTTCTCTATTACATTTATTAAATTGTTTTGTTTATATTAATAAAATTGGTTTAAAGATGTTTTTTACAATTAAAAAAAAAAAAAAAAAAAAAACACTATCAATTGATATTCATAAAGAATAAATGATTTTATAATATTCATAATTTTTGACAATTTAATGAATAAATTTAAACTATAAAACATTATATTTTTTGATTTAATAATGACCTAACTAATTATTATATGAAAATATAATTTCTTAATCATTAATTAGTATTACTAGTTGTTGTTATTATTATCATTATTATTATTGTTGTTATTATTATTATTTTTTATTATTATTGTTATTTACTATGATATGACAAATTAATGGCATACACAATCTTCTGAAGAAATCATAATTTGTTCACAAGTTCTGTTTTCGCTAACATGACGAAGAAGTGAATTACCCCAAACAATTGTAGCATTTTCAACTGCGGGTCCATAAATTATTTTATCTCTTTTTTCAATATGTATTTGATATTTTTTATTAAGTCTATCCATTTCTTCAAAATAGTCGTTAAGATAATTAAGATTATTATAAGATCTTTTATGATTAATTTTTGCTTTTAAAATATCAATTCCTTCTCCTGTTTTTTCCATTGGTTCATGTAAAATATCAAAATCTAATACATCTCGTAAAGTAGCATAAATATCAAAAGCAGATATTAATTTTTGCTCATTATTATCTAAATTGGTTCTTAACTCAGGATATTTATTTAAAAACTGTTCCGGAATAAGAGTGGTAAGATGTGGTAATTTATGTTCTGTACGACCTTGATCAGAAAATAAATAGGAAAGACCCATATGTAATCCGTGGTCACTCATAATAAAAATTGCAGTATGATTTAAAACTTCCTCAGTAAAACCATCAAAGAAATTAACAAGATCATCATCCATTAAACTTAAAACTTCAGCAGTACCTTCATGACCTTCAATAAAACTTGAACGGAAGAACCACGGGTTTGTACTGTCATAAGTATCAATAAATTGACGAGTATAGTTTAATACATAATTGTGAACATATTGACCAGTGATACAACGTCTACGAATAGAATATGCACCTTTGAAATTACCGTGTGGATTACCAGTACGTTCATGATATTCAGGTAAACAGAATGGAGCGATTAATTCATGATCCAATGATATTTCTGTTCGATTGTTATAATTTGTATCTATTTACATTTTAATTTCATAATAATGTATTATTTTTATTAAATTTTCATAAATTTAAGAAATCCAAGTATTTTTTTTTAAAAAAAAAAAATTATCATAAAATTATATGACATATTATATAATATAATTATATCATGAATTGAACGTATATATATGATTGAAATAAATGGTTCGAAAGCATAATATTTTAAAGATATTAATAAAATAATGAGCAATAATGTTAAATATGAAAAAAAAAATAAATAAATATTTAATTAGTAATAATTTCAATATAAAACAATGATAAATAATAATAATATACATACCCCAATCTTCACAATGATCATCAGCTGCACCAGCTACATATCCATGATTTCTATAATCTTCCCAAATTGGGACACCTTTTTTACCTCTCTCTAATTGTACACCGGCAAATAATCCTAACGAATTTCTATTAGTATTAAAACCAATAACACCATAACGGAAGAACTGGTTTAAATGCATGATACCTGAATTATTTAGACTTTCAAGTTTTTTAACTGTTTTAGGAAGGTTACGGAAAAACTGTCTACGTGAAACAGCATCAAAATACATCAATAGAACATTTAATTTTTCTTTTGGCACTTTGTCTACCTGTGGTTCAACTCTTCTTCCAGCTAAACGAGTAACTAATTTGCTTTGTTCACCACAGGTAATATATACTGCTTCTATATCTGGAAGATTAATGGGCTCGGTATAATCATATATCTTTTCTTCCGCTAAGCTCATTACTGATTCTCGAAAAATATCATCTTGCTTTTGATAGAAAGTTAAATTACGAGTTTCAGGTAATATCATAAAAGTTATTTTTTCACTTTTTGGACAACCAGATACTACTAATTTGTTTTCTTCAGTGGAATCAAAAAAAGCATCAAATTTTTCTTCTCTAGCACAGCTTTGAGATCCAGTCCAAAAGTTCTGTGTACCTCTTGGAAGTAAATCAAACCATGGAATTGGTCTTCTAACTTTACAATTTTGCCCTCCTTCTTCAATTTTTTTATTTAGATAACCATTACCCCAAATATTCATATAATGTCTTAGTGAAATAATTAAGATAACTACAATAATTAAAATAAATGAAGTAAACGAAATAATGAACTTTTTTCTACCAAATAATTTGTACCAAAAATATATAATGATAGCAATTCCATCTCCAATGAAAACAAATAAACAAAATACCATAAAATTATACATACCATGGTAATCAAAAAGTTCACCATGATCATATATTAAAAATCCTACAAGGGAAAAAATTATTAAACAATAACTAAGTAGCTTTAATCTTTTTGAAATTCTCAAAAATGCTACTCTCCAAAGCATCACACTATATGATAGAAAAGATGTAAAAAGTAATGAACCAATCAAGAATAAATGATCCTTTATCCACCCTAAATCACCACCAACTAAACTGAGTTTATAGAATAATGTCCATAATATAAATGAAATAGCAATTGTAATATAACCTTCTCTATTTCCTTTTTTATTGTATGTTTTTTTAAAACTATCAGGTTGATAATCTGGTTCATTATTAACATCTACAATTAAATTATTTTCACTTTTTTCTACTGGTATATAATCAGTCATATTATTGTTTTAATATATATAATTGTATTAAAAACAATATTCGTTTTTCTATTCTTAAATCTTATCTAAATTAATAATTTAGATTTCGAAAAAAAAAAAATTTTTAATTTTGTAAATAAAGAAATCACATTATTATTTATATTTACTTAATAAAATAAATTTTATTTACATATACATTTATTAGTGTACATTTAATTATTTTGTTTATATTATTCGTCATTACATACATATTTCTAATACATTTAGTTTATATTTTTTTCTATACAAAAATTAGAATATGCCATATTGCCTTCCAATTTCATAATTGACATTATGTTTGAGATAATTATTAGAAGATAATTAAAGGTTGAACATTTAATTTAATATTATAGTTTGGAATGTATAGAATTTTTCATAATTACCTTTTCATTTTCCTTTTTATTAATTTATTAAAAATGATGTTATTATTAAAAAGTTCACATTGGATAATATTAGAAGATATAATTTTTAAAAAATTATAATTTATATCACATACTATTTATTTAAAAAAAAAAAAAAAAAACTACTGGGTTTAATTACTAAAAAGATTTAGCGAATCATAATAAAGCTTTCGTATATTAAAATATATTTACTTTTCAAAAATTTCAAAAGTTATTGTTAAGAAAAGTATACTCTTCTGGGACAACACCATATTAATCTACACTCTCGATTATTAACACAGTTATTGTTTTAAATTTATTGAACATTAACTATCGCAGATTAAAATTAAAAAAAAAACAAATTTACTTTTTTCTAATAAAAAATTTAAACCCATTTTTATACAAAAAATTAACATTTATTTTATTTTTTTTCTTCCTTAAAAATTTGAACAGCAATAAATATTTTAAAACAGTTATTATATTATTTATTTTATTAAACAGAATTATATACAAGCTCAATTAAAAAATAAATTTAAAATTAAAAAAAAAGTAAAATGAATTACAAATCAAAATGGATATAATATTTTAATATTAAGATTAAACTACACTACTGATAATTGTATAATTGTATAACTTTCAATATAACTAAAGGTTAGGATCAAATATTCTCAAAAAACAAAATTTGAATATCATTATTTCCCTGATTCCGCTGGCTTTTCTTAACTATTTCTTCAGTATCGACACTTGGTTGTTACTTCAACCATTTAAATATTGCCTATTTTCTATTTTATTGACCAATAACATAAGGCATGATTTTAGTAAAAAGATATATATTAACTGTTAAAAATGGAGATTCTTTATAAGTGACTGATTTAGTTTGACACTTAAAAAGTTCTTTTCATTCACTTAAATTATTATTATTATTACAACTTATTTCACGAAAAGGAATTTAAATATTTTTTGCATATACTATAACGATTGTATTATTTATATTAATATTCATCAAATTATTATTATTATTATTAAAGTAGTAGTAGTAGTAGTATTAATAGAATTATTTAAATGAATTTTGATAAGAAACTGAAATTTTGGATAATTAATTATAAATGTTTAATACCAATATCACTAGATATTAGATATTTTGCTAATGTTGAATACTTTGATTCTTTGATTTTCACAGTAATTCGGACAAACTGGATCACCTAATTTAGTAACCAATTTATATCTGTTTCCTTCTTCCAATAATCACTAGAAACCATATGAATATTTAAGATGCTCATAACAAAATTTAATAAAATCTATAATTTCTACATCTTCAAACTTGTTTTTATCATAAGGACTATAATTAATTTTCTTTTGAAGTTTTTTCTAATAAAAGCTTATAACTGCTTTAACATTTCCATGTTTCTTTTAATTTTTATTTAAAGTACTACTCAATCTGTATTATCTATATTCTCTAAATTTAGAAATATAACTGAATAAGAAAAAATGACCTAATTTAAATCTTTTCCATTTGTTAATAATAAATAGTTTTGTAATAGAACATACAGATATAAATGATACAGCTGTACAAACACCTCAACCTATTATATTTATAATATTTCCTTATTAACATGTTTCTGGTTTGATTAAAGTTTTATTAATAATATATCTTGAAATTTTAGTAGTAGCAATTTTTAAAATTACTTTGTATCAATTGGTAAATAAGATACCAAAATATTTATCTCAATCTAACAAATTTAATTTCTTAGGAATAAAAATAATAATGGATTCATTCCATAAGTTGGGACAGTCGGTATCATAAATTTAATTAAATAGTCTATGTATATAAAATTTAAATCAAGTGCACTAGAATACTAGAAATATTAATACAAGAGAATTTTTATGTTATTTTTTAATGGAAACCTTTATTACTTTAGCTAGAATTATGATATATATTTTAAAAATAAAAATTTAAAAAATAGATTTAATGAGCAAAATATGTGTATAATTTAATGTATTATTGTAATTTTAATCAAAATAAGAAGACCACTAGTATAACAATTGTATTTGACCACAAAGGTCGAATTTTATCATGGGACAAAATTATAATCTCCATTGATTACGCTAACCCTACTGATCTCTTGATTTATGCTTAAATCATTTAAGAATCAACAACATAATATATTATTATTATTATTATTATTATTATTATTATTATTATTATTATTATTAGAAGTTCTGGAATGACCATCAGAAATAGAGATATTTTATAAGTGCTTATCCTATTTAATTTGATACATATAAAGTTCATTCCATTCTTTTAAATTGTTATTGCTAAAACTTCTTCCCTTAAGAAGGAATTTTTATATTTCTTGCATACGCTAGTATAATTATACACATTAATATTCACTCCAATAATCTAAAATATATATTAATTTTATTTAATATTGAATTATTAGAATTATTATAAACTATATTACTATTTAAGCAAACAAAAACTATTCAAATTAAAAGAATTATAATTATCATCATCTTTTTTTTCTTTATTACATCAGCAAATATTTTAAAATTTTTATTAATATTTAAATAAAAATTTAAAAATAAATTTAATTTACTATATATGAATTAAAAAAAAATGAATATAATGATATATTCTAATTTTAATTAATGTAAAAATGCTATTATTATACTTGAGTACATTAACTGTATCCAACTTCCAATGGGACTAAGCCTCATAGGTCAAATTTTGTCAGAGAATAAAATTATGATCTTCATTGGTTTCGCTAACCTACTGGCCTGTCTTATTGATTCTTCAGTATTGACGCTCTTGGTTGTTGTTTAAATTCTTTTGAACATTTTTTTTTTTTTTTCAACGTCATCAAATGTTTTTAAACTTTATTATTAATTTAATTAAAATTATAATACATGTTATATAAAAAATTAAAAAATAAAATTAAAAATAAAAATAAAAAAAATAAGTTTAAATAAATACAAATGAATAAAAATTGAGTATAATGTATTCTAGTAATTTTAATTAAAGTAAGAAAGCCATTATTATACTGAAGTATAATAATTGTATTTGACTTTCAATGGGACACCGAGCCAAAGATCAAAATTTTATCATTGTACAAAATTATGATCTCCATTGGTTGCGCTGGCCCTCCTGGCCTTTCTTACTGTTTCTTCAGCATTGACGCTCTTGGCTGTTGCTTCAAACCTTTTGAACATTGACCATTGCTGGCCAATAGCAAAAGGCATGATTTTGGTTAGAAGTTCCGCGGTTACCGTTAAGAATGGTGTTCCTTCGTTAGTGCCAAATTGAATCTGACACTTGCAAAGTTCTTTCCATTCCCTTGAATTGTAATTTAATATTCTTAAAACTTCTTCCCCTAAGAAGGAATTTAAATATTTTATTTTACACACTAGAATAAGCATACACATTAATATTCACCGGTTATTAGAACTATTACTATCATTAACTAAATTACTATCTAAATTAGAATTATTATCTTCACTATTGCTATCATTACTAATATTATTATTTCTATTACTACTATTGTTATTATTACTATTGTTATTATTACTATTGTTATTATTACTATTGTTATTATTACTATTGTTACTATTACTATTGTAATTATTATTACTACTATTATTACTATTACTATTAATATTATTACTATCTCTACTGATATTAACATTTTCATTATTATTGATAGGACTGTTGGAATTACGTTGATTGAAAAAATTTAGTAGCTGGACTATAGAATCATAATGTTTAATACGGATATCTCTAAATGTTGGACAATCTAATAACCAATGTTTAATACTTTGAACACCACACTTGCAACATGGACAGTAGTTAGGACAAACTGGATCAACAAATTTAGCAGCTTTGGCAACTCTAGCATCCAACTTGTATCCGCTTCTTGCTTTCAATAGCCAGTAGAAGCCATAGGCAAACTCTGGGTATTCATAACATAATTTAATAAAATCTTTAGTTTCAATAAATTTATTATCATCATAATATTGCGCTTTGATTGAATTCCCTTTGAGATCTTTCCAATAAAAATTTTTAACTGTTTTAACATCTCCATGTTTCTTTAATTTTTTATCAAGTGTCCTACTTGATTTGCACCACGTGTATTTTCTAAATTTAGGAATGTAATTGACAAGGTGTGAGATAATACAATTCGAGTTTTTCCATTTGTTAAAACATCTAACCTGAGCTAACGCACATTTGGCTGACAATGGAGGAATATTCAAATCTTTTGAGATAGAATATAAAGATATAAACGATACAGCTTTATGAACTCCTGCAACCCATCGTATTCCTTTGTTAACATGCTTCTGAGCAATCCTAGACCTAGCTTTGTTGGATCCAAGTAATGGTGCAAAGTATGAAACTCTGCTAATCACTTGTGAGTTAAGTACTAGCTTTTTGAAAGGAATAGGAATATTAGGATTTCTTAAGAATTTACTGACTGAGAAAAGTCCTTTCAAAACCTTGTTATTAAGAGTTTTAATAACTGGTTTAAGGGACAGATTCTTATCAAATGGAACACCAAGATAAGTATAACAATCAGTAGTTGGAATGGGTTGTCCTGCTAAGTAAAATGTTGGATCTCTCTTGTTCTGATTTTCTATTGATTCAGGACGAATCACCATCGTTGAACATTTCTGGATACCAAATTCCATTTCATTATACAAATTTTTTTTTTTTTTTAACGGCATCAAATATTTTAAACTTTATTATTAATTTAATTAAAATTATAATACATGTAATATAAAA
The DNA here is from genome assembly GCA_002104945.1 of Piromyces finnis. Lineage (NCBI taxonomy): Eukaryota > Fungi > Neocallimastigomycota > Neocallimastigomycetes > Neocallimastigales > Neocallimastigaceae > Piromyces > Piromyces finnis. The sequence goes on along the minus strand of MCFH01000007.1, from coordinate 243,345 downwards.
ATTAAAATAAAATAAAAATAAAAAAAAATATGTTTAAATAAACACAAATGAATAAAAATTGGGTATAATGTATTCTAGTAATTTTAATTAAAGTAAGAAAGCCATTATTATACTGAAGTATAATAATTGTATTTGACTTTCAATGGGACACCGAGCCAAAGATCAAAATTTTATCATTGTACAAAATTATGATCTCCATTGGTTGCGCTGGCCCTCCTGGCCTTTCTTACTGTTTCTTCAGCATTGACGCTCTTGGCTGTTGCTTCAAACCTTTTGAACATTGACCATTGCTGGCCAATAGCAAAAGGCATGATTTTGGTTAGAAGTTCCGCGGTTACCATCAAGAATGGTGTTCCTTCATTAGTACCAGATTGAATCTGACGCTTACAAAGTTCTTTCCATTCCCTTGAATTGTAATTAATATTGTTAAAACTTCTTCCCCCAAGAAGGAATTTAAATATTTTATTTTACACACTAGAATAAGCATACACATTAATATTCACCGGTTATTAGAACTATTACTATCATTAACTAAATTACTATCTAAATTAGAATTATTATCTTCACTATTGCTATCATTACTAATATTATTATTTCTATTACTACTATTGTTATTATTACTATTGTTATTATTACTATTGTTATTATTACTATTGTTATTATTACTATTGTTACTATTACTATTGTAATTATTATTACTACTATTATTACTATTACTATTAATATTATTACTATCTCTACTGATATTAACATTTTCATTATTATTGATAGGACTATTGGAATTACGTTGACTGAAAAAATTTAATAGATGGACTATAGAATCATAATGTTTAATACGGATATCTCTAAATGTTGGACAATCTAATAACCAATGTTTAATACTTTGAACATCACACTTGCAACATGGACAGTAGTTAGGACAAACTGGATCAACAAATTTAGCAGCTTTGGCAACTCTAGCATCCAACTTGTATCCGCTTCTTGCTTTCAATAGCCAGTAGAAGCCATAGGCAAACTCTGGGTATTCATAACATAATTTAATAAAATCTTTAGTTTCAATAAATTTATTATCATCATAATATTGCGCTTTGATTGAATTCCCTTTGAGATCTTTCCAATAAAAATTTTTAACTGTTTTAACATCTCCATGTTTCTTTAATTTTTTATCAAGTGTCCTACTTGATTTGCACCACGTGTATTTTCTAAATTTAGGAATGTAATTGACAAGGTGTGAGATAATACAATTCGAGTTTTTCCATTTGTTAAAACATCTAACCTGAGCTAACGCACATTTGGCTGACAATGGAGGAATATTCAAATCTTTTGAGATAGAATATAAAGATATAAACGATACAGCTTTATGAACTCCTGCAACCCATCGTATTCCTTTGTTAACATGCTTCTGAGCAATCCTAGACCTAGCTTTGTTGGATCCAAGTAATGGTGCAAAGTATGAAACTCTGCTAATCACTTGTGAGTTAAGTACTAGCTTTTTGAAAGGAATAGGAATATTAGGATTTCTTAAGAATTTACTGACTGAGAAAAGTCCTTTCAAAACCTTGTTATTAAGAGTTTTAATAACTGGTTTAAGGGACAGATTCTTATCAAATGGAACACCAAGATAAGTATAACAATCAGTAGTTGGAATGGGTTGTCCTGCTAAGTAAAATGTTGGATATCTCTTGTTCTGATTTTCTATTGATTCAGGACGAATCACCATCGTTGAACATTTCTGGATACCAAATTCCATTTCATTATACAATGCCCATTCATTAACTCTTCTAAGCATCTTTTTTAAGCATCCTCTTGTTGGAGCACAAATAACTATATCATCTGCAAAAAGTCCACCACAGCATCGAGTGTCACCTAAACTTACTCCAAGATCTTCGCACTCTTTAAATATATCATTAATAAAGAGATTAAAGAGAATAGGAGAAAGAGGGCAACCTTGACGGACTCCTTTCTTCACATCAAAAGATTTCGAGAATTGTCCATCTAATTTGACATTAGCCTTAGATGTTAAATATAAATTTTTGATAAATTGTAAACTCTTACCTCGGATTCCTAAATAATCTAATTTATGGAGAATATTACCGATTGGGACTGAATCGTATGCTTTCCTGAGATCTAAAAAGGCCAAATATGTCTCTTTATTATCTAATTGACGTCTACGGCATATTTCTTGGGTTGAAATGAAAAGACTGATACTTTCTTCCTTTTTTCGAAAACCAAATTGTTCAGGTCTAATGAAATTATCCTTTAGACCATATTCTGAGATTCTAGTGGTGCCAATTTTGGAAATCAACTTAATACCATTATTGATAAGTGATATACCTCGATAGTTATCACAATCTGTCAAATCTCCCTTCTTAGGAATAGAAACAATACTGGATTCATTCCATGAGTTGGGGAAATCTCCATCCCAAATACGGTTGAATAATTTAAGAATAAAATTTAACCCATGAGCATCATTATCTGAAGTGGTATTGCCAGAAGAATTATTATCTGTAGCATTATTAGAACCATTACTTGATGGAATTAATGCTTTGTAAAATTCAATTGGAATACCATCCGGACCTGATGCTTTATAATTTGGAGTAGAGAGGATAGCTGACTTGACTTCATCAATACTAACATCTTGGTTGATATCCCACTCATCAAGCATAGGAAGTGAAAAACGTTTATTCGTTGGTTCTTCATACCAATGCTCCAAATCAAGACTTACACCACTTGGATCTGATGCAAGCTTTTCGAAATGATCATGCCACACTTCTAGTTGTTCTTCCGTAGCAACAACTAATTCTCCATTTTTATTTTTAATTGGTTGAGCAATAAAGAAAGTATCTTTTCCAATTTTTGCAGTTTTCTTGATCCATTTCCAGGCCTTCTTAGGATTATAACTCTTCATATACTCACATCCTGTTTTAATCCAATGAAGATATTCTTGCTTCCTAAATTCATTACATCTTTTGTGGATGTAATCAATGAGCTTACGGTAGATTTTAATTCTTTTAATAAATTCATCTATATCATAAATTCTTTCTTTTTAAATCTCTTATACAACTTCATTTTGATTTTTTGAAGATTAAAAATTTGTTGTGAAATATGAAATGAAGACTTTATAACATTATTTGCTGAGGTAATACTGAGCTCGTCTGCAATTGAAAAAGCAGTTGAAGTAAATTCTTTGGAAAGTTCATCTGTAGAAACATTAGGATCGTTGAATTTTGCTGAAAGAATTTGGAATTTATTATGACTGAGAATAGATTCCTTTTCCTCAATACATTTTAATCTATTCCATTTCAGAATTTTCTTAGGAACATTAAAGTCATTAGAAAAATCTTCCATAGGAATAATTTTACCATTAATAAGAAGTGGCTTATGGTCTGATACAGGATAAAAATTATTTATAAATGATCCTGAGTGAATAAGATCTTTCATCTTCGAATTGATAAGAGCATGGTCAATGTCGGAAGATTGATCACCTCGAGTCCAAGAGATAGTCGACCCTCTAAGCGGAAGAATTTCCCAATCTCCTAATCCATTAGTTGATAACCAGTTGGATAATTTTACTTTAGACATATTAAAATCACCAACAAGAATCGATGGATGGGATGAATGAGTTTGTAACCACAAGCGAACTTCTAACTTTGCATGATCAACATAGATGTTGTGATGACTATGAGGCATATAAACATTTCCAATCGAGCATTTGAATCTATTCCAGAGACTAAAAGTATAAATAGAAATAATATACTTTCCAGAGAAGTTTTCAAGTGAGGCTTGACATGAATTGTGAAAACCTAAATATAAACCTCTCATTCCAGGAACTGATTCGTCAGCTTTCTTGAAAAAGTGTCTATAGTTTCGCAAAGTAACACGACAAGGATAATCTGTATTCGATCCAGAACCATTACCAGTTTCTTGGAAACATAAAAATAATGGTTTGAAAATAGCTGTGAAATAGCTAATACTATCTCTCTTTTCGTGATTCCACCCATTGGTGTTCCAACTAAGACAAAAAGAAAAGTTATCAGGCTTGTTGGATGAGGAAGAATCGTTGCTATTATTATTATTATTAAAGTCATCGTTATTAATGGATGATGCATCAGAGGAATAAGTAGAACTATTACTAGATGGCTGTGAGACTGAAGAACTATCAACTATTGAACTGTTATCAGAGTTGATAGAACTATTAGAATTAATTGTTGAATGTTGAGATTGAAATTGTGTTTGCTGTAGATCTGGAATATTTTCATGATGGGAAACTTGTTGAAGATCCTGTTGAAGATCTTGTTGAAGATCGGATTGTTGATGAGATTGTTGAACTGATTGTTGAATTGATTGTTGAATTGAAAGTTGATGTTTATTAGAAACTAAAATTTTACGTTTGAGAGTGGAAAAAGTGTATTTGTGATTCCTTCTACTACGAGCTGAAAAGGAAATTGAGGTAACTGAAAGTTTCTTCTTTAACATGTGTAAGATTTTAATACAATCTTTCGATGAACCATGAACCTTGACTAAGAAAAAGTGATCATTGAAAGTCTGAAAATATTTAACACTAATAACTGAATTAAATTTATCTTCTAGAATAACCTCGAGTTTTTCCCATAGCATATTTACTGACCATGATCGAATACCACGGATAAAGAAGGAGCGAATATCATCTAAGGGGATACCATAAGACCGGGTACCACGTCTGATATAATTCTTATCTTTAATATAAAGGACTGACATGATAATTAATTCTAATTAAAAAATATTGAATATAAAATAAATACTAATAAAAATTATAAATATAACGTATATGGAAAAAAATCTGTCTCTCTCTCTCTTCTTAAAAGTACTGGATAGTACAAAAATTGTTACGATGCTTTGTTTAAAGTTTAAAGTTTCTTTTTTTGAATTCTAGTTGTAAATTTTCTTTAAAAATTCTAGTTTTGGTTTGTTGTTAGTAAATTCGATTCGCTTTTTGACACTAAACTTGTTTGACTTTACTTTTCATTAAATATTTAAATTGGTAAAAAATTTGAATCAAGAATGCCGACACCAGAAAGCTTGTGAATAGTATTTTTACATGATGTAGAGTGAATCAGTCTCTTACAAGAAACAATACAACAATAGCTACATGAATATAAAAATACAATGCAAATGCTAAAGTTGCCTACATTGGATTCTTACAAGAGAAGAGTAGTACTACATGAATACATGAATAAAAGAAAAAATACAGCAACAAAATGTATTACTCTTCTAATTAAATACTATACAAACTTACCTGAATATCAAACATTCAACTTATTCATCAAATACTTAAATTCGATGGATAAATGTTTTTTAATCGCTCAGTACCATGAGCTTAGTCCTAATAATTTTCCCTTAAAGACTAACCAAGCATCCATTGCGCAATACTTGGATTTAATTCTTCCTACTCTCTCAGTACCATGAGCATGAGTAGACCCCCTTGAGAAACTACATTTATTAAATAAATGAAGGCACGTTCCCAAGAGGAATAAGCATCCTCTTGTTGGAGCACAAATAACTATATCATCTGCAAAAAGTCCACCACAGCATTGAGTGTCACCTAAACTGACTCCTAGATCTTCGCACTCTTTAAATATATCATTAATAAAGAGATTAAAGAGAATAGGAGAAAGTAGGCAACCTTGACGGACTCCTCTCTTCACATCAAAAGATTTCGAGAATTGTCCATCTAATTTTTTTTTTTTTTTTTTTTTTTTTTTTTTTTTTTTTTTTTTTTTTAACGGCATCAAATATTTTAAACTTTATTATTAATTTAATTAAAATTATAATACATGTAATATAAAAATTAAAATAAAATAAAAATAAAAAAAAATATGTTTAAATAAACACAAATGAATAAAAATTGGGTATAATGTATTCTAGTAATTTTAATTAAAGTAAGAAAGCCACTATCATACTAAAGTATAATAATTGTATTTGACTTCCAATGGGACACCGAGCCAAAGATCAAAATTTTGTCATGGAACAAAATTATGATCTCCATTGGTTGCGCTGGCCCTCCTGGCCTGTCTTACTGTTTCTTCAGCATTGACGCTCTTGGATGTTGCTTCAAACCTTTTGAACATTGACCATTGCTGGCCAATAGCAAAAGGCATGATTTTGGTTAGAAGTTCCGCGGTTACCGTCAAGAATGGTGTTCCTTCGTTAGTACCAGATTGAATCTGACGCTTACAAAGTTCTTTCCATTCCCTTGAATTGTAATTAATATTGTTAAAACTTCTTCCCCCAAGAAGGAATTTAAATATTTTACTGCACACACTAGAATAATCATACACATTAATATTCACCGGATTATTAGAACTATTACTATCATTAACTAAATTACTATCTAATTTAGAATTATTATCTTCACTATTGCTATCATTACTAATATTATTATTTCTATTACTACTATTGTTATTATTACTATTGTTACTATTACTATTGTTATTACAACTATTGTTACTATTACTATTAATGTTATTGCTATCTCTACTGATATTAACATTTTCATTATTATTGATAGGACTATTAGAATTACGTTGACTGAAAAAATTTAGTAGCTGGACTATGGAATCATAATGTTTAATACGGATATCTCTAAATGTTGGACAATCTAATAACCAATGTTTAATACTTTGATCTCCACACTTGCAACATTTTTTTTTTTTTTTTTTTTTTTTTTTTTAACGGCATCAAATATTTTAAACTTTATTATTAATTTAATTAAAATTATAATACATGTAATAAAAAATTAAAAATAAAAATAAAAATAAAAAAAATATGTTTAAATAAACACAAATGAATAAAAACTGGGTATAATGTATTCTAGTAATTTTAATTAAAGTAAGAAAGCCACTATCATACTAAAGTATAATAATTGTATTTGACTTCCAATGGGACACCGAGCCAAAGATCAAAATTTTATCATGGGACAAAATTATGATCTCCATTGGTTGCGCTGGCCCTCCTGGCCTGTCTTACTGTTTCTTCAGCATTGACGCTCTTGGATGTTGCTTCAAACCTTTTGAACATTGACCATTGCTGGCCAATAGCAAAAGGCATGATTTTGGTTAGAAGTTCCGCGGTTACCGTCAAGAATGGTGTTCCTTCATTAGTACCAGATTGAATCTGACGCTTACAAAGTTCTTTCCATTCCCTTGAATTGTAATTAATATTGTTAAAACTTCTTCCCCCAAGAAGGAATTTAAATATTTTACTGCACACACTAGAATAATCATACACATTAATATTCACCGGATTATTAGAACTATTACTATCATTAACTAAATTACTATCTAAATTAGAATTATTATCTTCACTATTGCTATCATTATTAATATTATTATTTCTATTACTACTATTGTTATTATTACTATTTCTATTATTACTATTACTACTATTGTTATTATTACTATTGTTATTATTATTATTGTTACTATTACTATTACTGTTATTGCTATCTCTACTGACATTATCAATTTCATTATTATTGATAGGACTATTGGAATTACGTTGACTGAAAAAATTTAATAGCTGGACTATGGAATCATAATGTTTAATACGGATATCTCTAAATGTTGGACAATCTAATAACCAATGTTTAATACTTTGAACACCACACTTGCAACATGGACAGTAGTTAGGACAAATTGGATCAACAAATTTAGCAGCTTTGGCAACTCTAGCATCCAACTTATATCCGCTTCTTGCTTTCAATAGCCAGTAGAAGCCATAGGCAAACTCTGGGTATTCATAACATAATTTAATAAAATCTTTAGTTTCAATAAATTTATTATCATCATAATATTGCGCTTTGATTGAATTCCCTTTGAGATCTTTCCAATAAAAGTTTTTAACTGCTTTAACATCTCCATGTTTCTTTAGTTTTTTATCAAGTGTCCTACTTGATTTGCACCACGTGTATTTTCTAAACACTTGCAACATTGTCCATCTAATTTGACATTAGCATACTCATTAATATTCACCGAATTATTAAAACTATTACTATTAACTAAATTATTATATAAATTTCTAACATAACTACTCAAAAAATTTAAATTATCTAAAAAGGAATATTACTATTATTAATAGAATTTTCATTAACTTTCATTAACATTTTTTATTACCACTAAAAACATAAAAAATATCTTTTACTTTATACTGCAATTATTGCCTTCAAAATTCGCTTTTTTTATTTTAATAAATATTCCACCTTTGAAAACAATGTTACTATCAAAAACTAACAATTTAATATTTCTGATCCACCATTTTTATAACTAATTACTGATGTAATTCTATTTATAAAACTTTATTACAAAATATCATATCTTTCATATACATGGTAACACTTAATTGCTAAATTGTATTAATCATTCGAATAATCATAAAGAACTTCGTTTTAAATTGTATTGCAGTTTAAATTATTACTTTTCTATTATAGTTTAATGATATTTTATAATCTTTCATTTGAATTGTTAATAATTCTGAAACATAACAATCATCGATCATTTCAATAATCAACTAAAAAATAAATAAACCTTCAGACTAATAATAAATATTTTTTACGTTTTATTTATTACTCATAATACTATATGATACATTAAATAATTTAATTTAATTCGCTTAGAACTTCATGTTGTGAACAGTTTGACCCTTGGTGAGAGTGAACTTGGCGTTAAGGTAAGCCTTTAATAAAGGAGTCTTCTTAACAACAGCAAGAATCTTGTCATCAACATCCTTTTGGGCAGCAACTCTTTCGGCATCCTTCTTCTATAATATTTATTAAATTAGTAAATTTAAATTTGTTAATATATTTCATACTTATTTAATATATACTTATATATTAATGATATAATTTATATTCCCAATTGTAATATTTATCATATATATATTGAATTTTTATACATAAAAGTATCTAATTATATCATCCTGTCGAATGCTTATAACAGTATTTTATCATACTATCACACATTTTCTATTATCTAAATCACATTTTATACATAATATCAAGTTTATTATTTTAAACTTACTTCAGCCTTCTTTTGGAAGAAAGCGTCATCGATGTTTTCAGCGACAGCTGGAAGTTCAATCTTAGTAGAAGTGGCAACAACGTAAGCTTGGTTAACACGACGGAGTGGAACACCGTTAACCTTGTATGGACCAGTAACAAGAAGTAATCCAGAACTTAATTGCTTTAAGAAAACAACACGCTTTCCACGGAATCTACCGGCTAAGATGATGAGAACGGTACCTGGAGTAATGGACTTACGGAGGGTAGCGGTACCAACGGTCTTACGGTTAACCTTTGGAACTGGAGCGTCTTCAGCTGGGTAAAAGCGTGGAGCCTTAACAGCTGGAACAACTCTGGTGTTACCGTTCTTAGCACCACCGACGGTCTTGGTGATGGTCTTTGGAGCTTCTGGCTTGGCAGCAGCGATAGCGGCCTTGTTCTTCTTGTAGAGGGCGTGAAGACCGAAAGTCTTAGAACGGGACTTACGAGCGATTCCTGGTTTCAAAAAGCTATTACGTGGAGAGTGGGCCATTGCTAATATCTAACCACTAATATTTTATAAAAACATATAATATATATTTAATAACATATTAATATACATTCATTCATCATTCTTTACTTATAAACACAAATTACATAATATATATACTTTTATTAAATTCATCATTTATTCATTAAAACAACACATTCATTAATAAAATAATTCATTTTCATAAAACATTAACACATCCATTCACTCACCAATTATAACTATAGCGTTAAATATGACTAAAGAGAAGGAGGTAATAAGGTACTCATTCTTCACTTCTTTTTCTTCAATTCCAATATAACTCACCTAAATTGGCCAATCATACATTCTAAAACTATGAGCCACCAATTATTTTTCAATAAATAATATATATACTAATATATTTTAAATAAATCAAAATAAATTTTTTAATTTTTAAACTTTAAATTATAATAAAATAAATTTAATCAATGATTTAAATCTAACCCTAATGGCATAATTACCAAAAAAAATAAAAATATTTATTATTTCATTTTTCATTATTCTTTTTGCTAATTATTTATATTTTAATTTAAAAAATGAATGTGGATTTTTTTTTATTTTATTTTATAATTTTTTATATATTAATTTATGAGTTTATAATTAAAACATAATATTCTCAATTGTAGAAGCTTTAATATTCTGAATTAAAAAAAATAAAAAACAAAAATACTAAAATTTGCTTTTTTAATTAATATAAAATGATAAATATACTATTTCTATAGTATTCTGATTTTATACTATCCTTAAAATTACTGATTTTAATTTTTCATAATAAATGTTTTAATCATTAAAGAATGAAAATATTTAAATTATTTAAATACATTTTATTTACAAAAATAATAAAGAAATTGATAATTAATTCAGTTTAAGGATGAGTTACATTGTGTCACCTTTTTTTGGCTTTTATTAAATTTATTATTTATATTCTATTTTTCATAAAATGTATATAATAAATGATAATGATTTCTTTCTTATTTTATATATAATTATTACTTCAATATTCAATTATTCAATTTTATCTTAAAAAAAAATAATAATAATTGTATATATAAGTTGGTTTAAATTTTAGTTTAAAACAAAAATAAAATAATAGGATCAATATTGAAGTCAAAAAGAAGTATTATAATTAGGAAATAATAGTTATGTTATTATTACTAAAATAAGACATTCAAATAAATAATTAGATAATTATTAATTTTATTAAATCTACTCTTTTTTTTTTTTTTTTTTTTTTTCAAATAAACGTATTATTTCAACAAAAAAAAAAAATATTATTAATGTTTCTATTATTTACTAGATATTGTTTTTACTTTATATTTCTTTTTTTAATTAAATATATTAAATTTCTTTTAGTATTTAAGCAATACAAAATCTAAAAAATCAAAATAAATATCTCAAAAAAAGAAGATACAGAAGATTTATATTAATAATTTTATTTATATTTCGAGAATTTCATAGTTCTAAGATTTTGTATATGAAAAATAATAACGCGAAGTAAAAATATTATAATAAATAAAATAGCTTATTAGTATAAATATTTTTTTTAGTCTTTTTTTTTAAAAAACCTTTTATATGCAAAAATTATAAAAATTATTATATTTATCATGCAAAATAAAGTTACATTATAATATGAAATTAAAGTTTTCAAATGAGTATTAGCTTTTCAAAATCATAAAGATTTTCATTACTCCACTAGAAACACATGAGAACATAATTTCTCAGATATTTCTTAAGTTTTATCAAATAAATAGTTAAAAAAAAAAAAAAGCTACTCTGTAATTGATTTGTTTTTACTTTATATAATCAGTATTAATTGCATAATATTTTCAATAATTTTTTAAGATATTATTAATATTTATTATGTAATGAGTAGTATATACACTTTATCTTTCAAGAATATATCTCATAACTATTAAAAACCATTCAAAATTTTCATCTAAAAGTACCAAAAAAAATAAAAATACTAAAAATCTATTACTAAAAAAAAAAAATAAGAACTTCATTACTATAATATGCAATAATTAATTCAATTATAAATAATTATCATTGAATAATATTACAATTTTTGTTTTTTATTTTTTGATATTGAACAATATCGCACTATTATAAATACTATATTAATTTTTTAACATCTTTTTCATTAAACTTTGACTTTTTTTCAGATTAATCAATTGTTTTTGCATTATTTAGTAATAATTGTTTTATTATCTATTAAATACATATATATATTCTTCATATCTCATAATTTTTACTATATAAAAGATAAAAACATATATTAATAAATAATAATAATAATAATAATAATAATAATAATAAGTTTTATCAAATATTATTTATTGGCTAATGCCTACCACTGGCCAATAGCAGAAGTTTTTTATTTAAAATAAGCACATTAACATTCAAAGAATGAAATTCATAATAAAATATTAGTTATAGTCCAATATATATAAAAGTTCTTTGTATTCACCTGTCCTATGATATTATATATTATTTATCTTTTCATTCCCTCCTTGAATTGACATTATTAAAACTTTTTATCTATAAGAAAAAATTTAAATAATTTTTTGTGCAAATTAAAATAATTAAATTACTATTTAAAATTAAAGGTATTATTCAAATTTAAATGAATCAAAATTACTATCCTTCTTGACATTATTAGCACCATTTCTATTATTATTTAAACTATCATTATTATTTCTAATGCTATTATTATTATTGTTGTTGTTGTTATCATTATTTCTATTGCTAATATTATTAGTATTAATAATAAAACTATTATATGTATTTTACTATGATAATTGAAAATTTGGACCAGATAATTATAATATTGAATGTTTCATATTTAGTACTACTTTTAATAAAGTATCACTAAATATGAAACAATCAATAATTAATATTAAAATTTTTAATTTAATACGCATATAACGTGGATAATTCGAACAAACTAGATAAATTAATTTTGTGGATTTAGCTAATAGTTGGTTGACGCCATATAAAAACTTTAGATGATCTAACATAACATTATGAAATATATTGGCTTCTTCAAATATATTGACATTCTTCTGAAATCTTTCAAATAGAAGTTTTATGCTACTTTATCATTTCTGTTTCTTGACTTTTTTACAAGGAATATCATTCAATTTGCTGTATATTATTTTCTAGGTTCAGGAATATAATCGACTAGACATAAAATAATATAAATTGAGTTTTTTTTCATGTCATTACATCTAATCTAAACTAATTTTTATTTTACAGGTAATAATGGAATATCAAATACTTTGAAATCGAATATAAAAATGGAAACATAGCTTTTTAAATACATACAACTCATTAAATTCCTTAATATCTTAAATCTAAATATTTTATTAAAACTAAATAAAGTTGTGGTGTAGTAGGTATGAAATTCTATTAGTTATCTATGAATTAAGAACTAATTGCATAGAAACAAAATTTAATATTAATTTTGAAATTTGATAAATTAAAGAACATAACTTATTAAAATATTACCTATAATAGATGAGTACAAAACTATCAAATAAACCATAACAGTTGTATTGTGCACATTATTATTCACTAATTTTTTTATAATAATAAATATTATGAAACCTTTAACTGTGTATTATATAAACTTATAATAAAATAAATTAAACACAAATATATAATTATTTTTTTAAGCGACAAGTAAACATTTTTGAAATCATTGTTATCTTAATTAAAACTCTGACATATGTATATGTATTAACATGAATGAATAAATATTGTAATATATATTTTATAAATACTATTTAAAAATTAAAATAAATCAAAAATAAAAATAAATGAATAAATAATGGGTACATTATACTCAAATAATTTTAATTAAAATAGATTACTATGTATAGATAGATTTTGCTTTTTTTTTTTTATTTTTTTAACGGCAGTAAATATTTTAAAACTTTTATTACTATCATATTAGCTTAATTAAAATATAATATATATAAAGATATAATTATAAAATAAAATATAATTATTATTAAAATTCTTAAAAATTTGATGAACTCCGAAATTTGTAATGTATGAGATTAGTCTCCACCCAATAAATTAAATAAAATATAAGAGAGGTAACATTAGATATGATAGATGATAATAGGATGTCCACCAAGCTCTTCCATGAGTCCTTAATGTTTTCATTCAAAGAAATACTAACATTAAACATCTGTATACAGAATATTTAGAATGTTCTTTTACCATATCGATACGACGTTGACACACTAAATCTATCAAAAAAATAGCTTCATAGAACTATGATAAGAATTATTTTAGCAAGAAAAGCCGCGAGACCCTGTATATGGAATATAAGACTCTGATGAACTATAAAGCTGTTCATTCAAATGTCTTTGTTCCGGTTTATTGATTTGTACTTCATCATAAGTTAAAGTTCCACCAAGAAGGAAAGTAAAAATATAATTATAAATAGTTTTTCTTACTTCTATTTCGGGGAGTAAGTGATAAATTGATTCTTAACTTATTATGAAAAAGAGCAAAAAGATCGTCTAGAAAACTAAGTGAAAAAGTTCTGTGCTCAGAAAATACAGAACATTCTAATATCCAATAATGAAAAGATTATTCATACCCGCAACATGAGCAGTCATGAGGGTAGTCAGGAATAGTTCTATTTATTAGCAATAGCAATTCTGATAGTTTTTTTTAAAATCTCCAAAAAATTCCTAAATTCAAGTGATGTTGAAACCAATAAGCATATCAATAAGCATAAAGCGATTTAAATTAAGAAATTTGTTGTTAATATATCTAAATGCTTTACTTCAATTATTAAGGCTACTGATTTTCCAATAATATTTTCTAATACCAACTTTAATAAGTTTCTTATCTAATAGGAAAGATTTTTTGACCCAAGAGTAATGGAACATGGGAGGAATAAATCAAATAATATCTTTAATAATTCATTAAACAAAATATTTAATCTCTTTTATAAATATAAAAACTAATAAATGAATTTCGTTCATAAATAAAATCACTGTCATTTAAGATATTTCATTAGTGAGAATACTCCTAAAAAAAATGAAAAATTTTTAACACAAATTAATAATGTAATCTAATATTTATTTTAAAAGGCATCAAATATTTTAAACTTTATCGATTTAATTAAAATTATAATACATGATATAAAAAAACAAAATTAGAAATAAACACAAAAATAAAAATAAAAAAAAATATGTTTAAATAAACATAAATGAATAAAAATTGGGTATAATATATTCTAGTAGTTTTAATTAAAGTAGTCACTATTATACTAAAGTATAATAATTGTATTTGACTTCCAATGGGACACAGAGCTAGAGATCAAAATTTCATCATGGAACAAAATTATGATCTCCATTGGTTGCGCTGGCCCTCCTAGCCTGTCTTACTGTTTCTTCAGCTCTTGGATGTTGCTTCAAACCTTTTGAACATTGACCATTGCTGGCCAATAACAAAATGCATGATAGTTCCGCTATTACATTGCCAAATTAAGTCTGACATTTGCAAAATTCTTTCCATTCCTTGAATTGTAATTTGATATTTTTAAAACATCTTCCCCCAAGAAGGAATTTAAATATTTTATTTCACACACTAAAATAATCATACACATTAATATTCACTGGATCATTAGAACTATTACTATTATTATATGTATTTTTTTTTTTTTTTTTTTTTTTTTTTTTTAACGGCATCAAATATTTTAAACTTTATTATTAATTTAATTAAAATTATAATACATGTAATATAAAAATTAAAATAAAATAAAAATAAAAAAAAATATGTTTAAATAAACACAAATGAATAAAAATTGGGTATAATGTATTCTAGTAATTTTAATTAAAGTAAGAAAGCCACTATCATACTAAAGTATAATAATTGTATTTGACTTCCAATGGGACACCGAGCCAAAGATCAAAATTTTATCATGGGACAAAATTATGATCTCCATTGGTTGCGCTGGCCCTCCTGGCCTGTCTTACTGTTTCTTCAGCATTGACGCTCTTGGATGTTGCTTCAAACCTTTTGAACATTGACCATTGCTGGCCAATAGCAAAAGGCATGAATTATTATATGTAATCTAATAAGATCACACATATTTGACACAATTATAATAACTTCAAAAAAAAAAAAGAAAATAAGAGATTTTTCACTACTTTTTTTATTTTTTTTTTTTTTTTTATTTATTTATTAATTAATTTATTGCATTATTATTATTTCAATCTTTATAAAGTTATAAGATTTTTATTTTATTATTTAAAAATAGGGCTTTTCTTATATTTAGTTTTTTCTTTTTTTTACTTTTCGTTTTCTTAGTTCATCTTATTTATATTCTAAATTATTTTTTAAAAAATTTAATTTTTCAAATAAATGTTATTGTTTTTTATTCTAACATTCTTTTTTCTATTTTTCTAACAAATTTTTTAATAATTAATATTTTTTAAATAAATAAAAAGTTAAAATTTAAAAAAAATATATATAAATTTATAATTCTTAAAAATAACAATTTCTAAATTTAATAATTGCTTACTTAAAAAGTTTATAAAATTAATTTAGTATTTCAATATAAAAAATAAACATATTATAAAATTTAGACTATTACTTTCATATGAAATTTTGATTTTTGTGGGTTAATTTATTATGCGAATTTGTGAGGTAAACAATCTACCAGTTTAAGTTGTCATTTTCAAGGCAAGCCTTCTTGCAAGCTCTTTCTTGATCAGCTTCAAGAGCGTGCTTAATAGTAACTCTGAATAATTCGTTCTTGTATTTGCTGTAAAGATCAGTGACACCACCACCTTCAATAAGCTTTTCTTCCATACTACTTAATTGGAATGGGAAAGTCTTTCCATCAATCTTAACGATTCTGTTGGCAATATCAATGTGGATTTCCTTGTCTTCAGTGGCAATTTCGTAGAAGGCATCATCATTAATAATAATACCATATAAGGCCATGTTGTATTGGTTTCTTCCATAAATGAAAGCGTAACTCTTAGCAATAACACATTGAACACCAGAACCCTTAAGAGCTCTTGGAGCTTCTTCACGAGAAGAACCACTACCAAAACCAACACCAGCAACAACAACAGTAGAACCTTCCTTAACCTTTTGACGGAATTCTGGACGAACATATTGGAAACAGTGAGTACCTAAATCTTCATCGGATGTACCTGGCATGAATTCAGCTGGAATAATAGCATCAGTATCAATGTGATCTTCGAAACGTTGAATCTTACCGTTAATAATAACGTTCTTAGATTCAACCTTATCAACATTAGAGTTACTACCAGCCTTAGCAATAATTGGTCTTGGTTCAGAAATAACAATATCTTCACCCTTAACAACATTGAATTGACGGAATTGTTCCCACTTGTTTCTGTCAATAGATTCAAGTAATTCAGTTGGATCAGTAACCTTCATATCGAAACTAGAGGCAGCAACACAAGAAGCTGAAGTAACATTACCAATACTACCCTTACCCATACGGTTCTTGAAGTTACGGTTTTGGGAAGATAACCAAACTTCACCTTCACCAGCACGATCAGCAGCAATACCTAAACAGTAACTGCAACCTGGAGCACCAACTTCAAAGCCAGCCTTTTCATAAACGTCAATAAGACCAAGTTCACGAAGTCTAGCTAAAATAGAAGCAGAACCTGGAGTAACCTTTCTCTTACCCTTACAAACTGGAACATAACCCTTCTTTAAACCAGCTTCAAGGACAAGACCAGCTAAAATAAGTTCTTCTTCAGCAGTAGTACAAGCACCAATGAAACAACCATCTAATTCCTTACCAAGAACTTCACCAACTGGTGAAACGTTATCTGGAGCTGGGTAGATACATACACTTGATTCAACCTTACTTAAATCAATAATGTGAGATGATGAGTATTGAGCACCTTCATCAGCACGGAAGTAAAGAGCACCATCCTTGTAGTTAGCATTGTCACCACTACGCTTAGCAACAAAGTTGGCAGTAATTTCATCAGCTTGGAATACACCAGCAATACCACCAAATTCAGTACTCATGTTAGCAATAGCAAATCTATCATCACAACTTAAATACTTAAGACCTGGACCAGTCCATTCACAAGCTCTTTCGAAACCAACAGTATTTCTCTTTAATTCACCAAGAACGTGAATAATAATATCCTTACCAGTAATACCGAACTTTGGCTTACCAACAAAACGAATTTCACAAGTTTCTGGAACCTTGAACCAAGTTTCACCAGTAACTAATGGCATAAGAACATCAGCAGCACCAAGACCAACAGCGAAGTTACCGAGAGCACCAGCGGAACAAGAGTGTGAATCAGCACCACAAATCATTTGACCTGGAAGAGCACGGTAACGGTAGAAATCGGTGTGAAGAATAGTTTCATTTGGACCGTGTAAATCCTTAATACCAACTTCCTTTTGAATTTGACGAGAAGCAGCAATTAAAGCTTGTGGCTTTGGTTGATCGTTAATAGATGGATCACAAGTGTGGTCAATAGCAAGCCAGAATCTGTCGTTACGGTTAACACCTGGACGACCCATAGCATCATAAGTCTTTTCCATACCCTTCCAAGTTAATTCAGAAGCAATAGTCCAGTCAACCTTAACACAAACCATATCTCCTGGTTTAACATCATATGGAGCTGGTAAACCAATAGCAGAATTACAAATAATCTTTTCACAAAGAGTCATTGGACGACGCTTGAATTTAAGGGAAGATAAAACAAGACGACCTTCATTATCAACTTCAACCTTATCAGCATAATCTTCAATGTTTAATTGGTTTAATTCATCAGCAAGAGCCTTGCAAATAGCATCACCAATTTCAGTAGTAGTGGCATTACCACCAAGTTCCTTAGTACGGATATTTAAACCTCCGTGTTGTTCATCATCTAAAACCTTAGCAACAGCCTTTTCAATAGCCTTAGCTTCTCTTTCAAGACCAAGAGAGTAACGAAGTAACATAGCACCAGATAAAATAGTACCAATTGGGTTAGCAATATTTTGACCAGCAATTTCTGGAGCGGAACCGTGAATTGGTTCATATAAACCATTACTTTCCTTACCCCAACCGTTTAAACTAGCACTTGGGAGAAGACCTAAACTACCTGGAATAACACTACTTTCATCACTAAGAATATCACCAAACATGTTTTCAGTTAAAAGAACACCATTAAGAGCTGATGGGTTCTTAACCATAATCATAGCAGCAGAATCAACTAATTGATGTTGTAACTTAACAGTTGGGAATTCCTTTTCAATGGTTTCAGTAACAACACGTCTCCAAAGACGAGAAGAAGCTAAAACATTAGCCTTATCAATAGAGATAATTGGGTATGGTGGTTCATGAGCAAGAGCAAGCTTAGCGGCAATACGAGTAATACGTTGAACTTCTGGAACAGAATAAACAGTAGTATCGTAAGCTAGAATATACCAAATTTTACAAATTATATAAATTTGTATAAATTAGATTTTTGGTTTCGCTTATTTAAAGCATCTTACTACATACTTTTACTTACCAACACCTTCAGCATTTTCTTCTTCACGCTTACCAAAGTAAGCACCACCAGTTAATTCTCTAACAACAATAAATTCAGTATCCTTAACAATTTCTTCCTTTAATGGACTCTTTTGCTTAAGAGATTCACATGGGAAAATACATGGTCTAATGTTACAGAAAAGGTTCATCTTTTTTCTAATATCTAATAAACCTTGTTCTGGTCTTGGTGGATTTGGATTTTCTGGAGTAGCTGGGCGTGGCCATTGTGGTCCACCAACAGCACCTAAAAGAACGGCAGAAGCGTTTAAGCAAGAATTAAGAGTTTTTTCTGGTAATGGTGAACCTATTTAAAAAATAATTATATTTTTATACTTTAATATTCTATTTATATTATTCATATTTTTAATCCCCATTTAATCTTAAGTAAAAATTATGTAACATCAAAAATTTTAAAAAACATATTTTTTTAAAAATTATCATATCACGCAATAAAAAATCATATTCAAAATAACATTTTTTAATTTTAAAATAAATATATTAATTATTATTTATTATATTTACCAGTTTGGTCAATAGCAATACCACCAATTAATTCTTCCTTAAATTCTAATTGAAAACCGTTAGCTTCCTTTCTAGCGTCACTAACAAGTTGTAAAACCTTTTGAGCTTCAGTAACGATTTCTGGACCGATACCATCACCCTTAAGTAAAACAATAGTTTCAGTTCTCATCTTTTATATAAACTATATAGAAATAAATAATTTTTAATTAATAATTAATATACTAAAATGATACATCATAAAATATTAATTAATAATAAAATCAAATATAAATAAATATTTATATTAATTACAATTTCGATTTATAATTTTTTACAATAAGTTTATTAATATTTATATCATATAAAATTTATAAAATAATACAAATAAAAAGATTTATAAAGAATTAAATAATTATATGATATATATTTTAAAGATAAAAAATAATAATGAAATACAATTAGAATAATGAATTAAATTTATGTTTAATGTAAAAGGAATAAAAAGTTAATTATTTTCAATTTAAGAAAATATATTAATTATTTTTTATATACTACGCCTATTTTATATTAATCAATACTTTTAAGTTAAAATATTATTTTTTCTTTATAATATATAAATAAAGATTCGATTCATTTAACAATAAGAATACATAATTAATTATTAACTATTTATAATAAACTTACAACTTGTAACTTTATATTCCTTTTTTTTTAGAAAAAAATTATATAACATTCATTTTCTAATCATCATTATTATTTTTTTTCTTTCCTTTCAATACCACATTTATCTCTAATTTAACATTATTTTACTATCATTCTACTTTACCCCACAAATAAAAATAAATAAATATGTTATATTTTATAAACTTTTTTTTGTAAAGAAAAAAAAAAAAAAAAAAAAAAAAAAAACTATTATATATTTATTTTTAAAATAATAATTACTGGATCATTATATAATTTTATCAAATATATTAAAATATAAAGTAATATATTTGATTATTTAAAAAAGAGTATTAATATTAGGAATATATAAAATATGTATTATAATCATTTAATAAACGTTAAAAAATACTTTATTAATTTGAATTGATTTTATTATATATTAAGTAATATATGGAAAAGTATGATTACTATCAATGTCCAATCACACTCTAGAAAATAATCAAAAATTACCCAATAAATAATATATTAAAATGATTAATAATAATTATCAGAATTTATGAATAGTATTATTAGTATTATAATTATTATTATTAAGTAAATGAAAAAATATATATATGAAAAATTAAAAAAAGTGTAATTATTTTAAGATAAATAACAATAATTATTAGCAAATTTTCTTTAAAAAAAAAAAAAAAAAAAAAAAAACATTTGAAATTAAATAATAAAGTAATTATAAAGAATAATTATTAATTATATTAATAAACACTATAAAAAATGAATTGTAATAAAACACTAATTAATTGGTTTGGACTCTCCGGACTGATAGCCCTTATTTCATATACCGCAGCTGTAATTATTTCGCCTTTTTATTATCCAGGATATAATTGGAAGAAGCAGGCAGTTAGTGATCTTTCTGCTGACAATGCACCTTCAAAATCTTCATGGAACAGAATAGCTTCTTTATATAATGTTTGTAGTGTTGTATGTTGTAGTTGTGTTTCAATCCATATATCCGAAAAAAAACAATTTTCTAAAATATTTAAAATTGGAATATATATATTTACAATAATGCAATGGATTTCAAATGTTGGATATGGTTCATTTCCTCTTTCCGAAAGTGGAAAAGACATTATAACATTTCAAGAAATTATGCATATTATTGTAACAATATTAGTAGTTCTTCTATCAATTATATCTTTAATATGTATTATTATTGCAGGATTTAAAAAAGTTGAAGAAAGAATAATTAGTATTTTGGCATTTATAGCATTAATAATGATGTTTGTGGGTGCTGTAGGTCAAGGAATAGTACCTAAAGAATACTTTGGTATTATTGAAAGATTTAGTGTTTTTTCTGCGGTAGGCTTTAATGCCATACTTGGAATATATTTGTTTATTAATTTTGGGGAAAAAAAAACTTTATTATAACAATAAAATAATGAATAGTAAATAAAATTTATATATGTTTTAATATAGAAAAAATTAAATGAAAAACTAGCACATTAGTTAGAAAAATAAAATGTAAACATTTTTATTAAAGTTGTGATTAATTAAAATATATATGTAATTGATACAACATTACATGTTTATTTCTTTATTAGTATGATTTATGCTTGATTTTTAAAAATGAACTTGATCTAATTAAGTAATAAATAAACATTTATTATTTAAACTTTGAAATTTAATTTTAATATTTTTAATTTAAAAAGTATTACTATAAAAGGAACATATTATTCTAATTTCTATCAAATTCTTAATTAAAAACTATTATCATAAAAAAATAAAATTACCCTAACCTATTACATAATAAACTACAAAAAAATTTTATTTCATTTTTATTTTTACCAATAAATCATACTCTATATGAATATGTCACTTAAAAAATTATCTTAAAAAATTCAAATTTCTGTTTTAAAATTAATTAATAAAAACTTTGTAAAAGTGATTTTAATTAAAAATAGTTAAAAAATATATATATTAATATTATTATATTTTCATAATATTATTTTATAAATATTGATATTGTATTATTATTTTAATTTTTAATATCAATATTAAATTTAATATTTCTTATTAAATGTTATAAAAATTATTTTATCAATGTGATTTATCTTTGCTTTATTGAAACAGGAAAAAAAAGTTGAAACTCTTTAAAGATTATAATTAATTTTTTTCTTTCTTTATATTTAATATTAAATATGTACATAATTGATTATTTTTAAATTTTATTTTAGTAAGTTAAATATTATTAAATGTCATTTTCATTCTTCATACACATATTTTAGAAAAAATATATAAATAA
Organism: Piromyces finnis; assembly: GCA_002104945.1. Lineage (NCBI taxonomy): Eukaryota > Fungi > Neocallimastigomycota > Neocallimastigomycetes > Neocallimastigales > Neocallimastigaceae > Piromyces > Piromyces finnis. Next base: position 220,742 of record MCFH01000007.1, on the reverse strand, counting down.
TAATGAGTAATAAATAGTTGAATTAAAAAAATATCTTAATATCAATTATTTATTTGTAAAAATAGAAATAGTAAATAATAATGATAAATCAGATATTATAAAAAAATATAGTTTTTTCTTCTTTTTTCTTTCTATATACTTTCTTTCTTTCTTTCTTTCTTTTTATTATAATTTATTAATATCTTATATTCCAAAAAATACTAATTAAAGATGTAATAATAATACTTTTATATTTTTATTTGAAATGTAATTTCTTAACCCTTTCAGAGACTAAGGGTTATATTAAATTAATTTTATATTGTAAAAAAAGATTAAAAAAAATATTAAAAATTAAAGTTTAGAATTTAATTAAATGACAATTTAATTAATATATATAAATTTATAAAAATGATTTAACTTAAAAGTTAACTTGATTAAAACTAAAGACAAAAATATAATTGAGAATAAAATAAGAGAAAAGTAATAATAAATATCATATTAATTTCTATTTTATTTATTACAACATATTTATGTAATAGTATATTTTTAAAGTAATAATAATCAATTAAAAAAGAAAAATATTGTAAAATATTATTTTGTTTTATGTTATTTTCTAAATTGAAATTATAATTTTAATATTAATAATATTGTTAAGTTACATTTTTCAAAATAATTTACTTACTAATAACAACAATAATAAAAATAAAAACGACAGTAATAGCAAAAGTATAAAAAATTATAATTGAGAATTTTTATATAGGAAAGATAAAATTAATACATTTAAAGAATTCACAATAATATTAAATTTCGTCTCTTTTCTTAAATTCAATTAAAAGATAAAATAAGTTGATAAAACCATATGGAATGTCAGCAATTTCGAAAGATTATAATTTAGTTGAAGAAAATTATCAACTTTTAAGACAACGGTATCTATCTATCTATATAAAATATATTACTACTACTACTACTACATATACTACTATTATTATTAATAATATTGTTATATTTTATTTTATTTTTTATTCACATGTACATATAAATAAATAAGACTAAATCAACTTGATTACACTGAACATTTTGATTATGAATCAATTCCATTAATTCAAAAACTTTTAGCTGATTTAATCCAAACAACACAGTCATGTCGGTCTTTAAAAACACTAAATGAAAATTTAATATATAAAAAAGATAATATTCAATATCAAGTATGTTATTTATATATATAATTATTAAAATGTTAAAGTTATATTTTTTAACTTATTTAATGTTAAATTAATAAAATTGAATTACTATTAATTTTACTAATTGGAATTAAATTAATTAATTTTGAAATAATTTAAAATTAACAACAACAACAATAATTAAAGATTGAACCATTAAATAAAGAATTAGGAGAATGTATAGAAGAAAATAATAATCTTCATGAACAATTAATTAAAGAATTAGATAGTAAAAATGAAATAGAAAGGAAATTACAGGAATTAAAAAGGAAATACGAAAATGAAATTAAAGATTTAAAATTTGTTCTTTCTCAGTATCGTTTCAAACTTAATGAAGAACAGAAAAAAAATGAAACAGAGAAAAATAGAGTAGAAGATATATTGAAAAAAAGTGGTGTTCTTTTAACTACTGGAGATGTTAGAAGTATATATTTATTTATATAATAAAAATATATAAGAATATATAATTTATACATATAGAAATATTAATTTCAATTATTTCATTTTGTAAATATATTCTATTTTAATATTATTACTCATAATTTATATAGATGTCACAAAGATTCCAGCTTCAGATGATCGTTTATATTCAAGACTTCAAACTATAGATATTGAAACTGGTTTAGGTATTTAATTTAATATATATATATATTTCAATATTCTTATTTGTAATAGTTCATTTTGTTATTAAAATGTTTTTTGTAAATATTGAAAGATAAAATGAAAGAACCTCATGATATATATCCAAAACCAGATCCAATTATCTTTGATACTCTAGAACAAACAAAAGAAATTATTAAAAATCTAGAAAATTCAAATGAAAATTACAAAATGAAAAATAAAATTTTTGAAAATGAGGTATAATGATTTTAAGAAAAAATTATTACTAGTAATCATTGAGATTTAATATTGATAAGAATTATTATTATAAATTAAATAAATTTCAATTATAAGATCGATACATTAAAGAATATGCTAAATAGGAGAGATATCGAAATTAAGAGATTGAGCCAAAACTTAAAATATTCTAAAATGAATAATCTAAGTGAATTTTCAAAGAAAAATGATGATGCTAATGATGAGGAGGATAAAAAATCATTAGAAGAAAGGCTAATTAGTTCTTCCCAGAGAATAAAAGAATTAGAAATTCAAGTTGAATATTGGCAAGAGCATGTTCAAATACTACAAAAAGTAGTTTTTAATAATATTATATAGTTTTATTAAAAGACTTTCAATATTAAATAATAATTATTAATACTTTACAATTTTATAGGAAGTTGATGATTTGGAACAAGAAAAAGAAACATATTTATTTAAACAAGATAATGAAAAACAAGTATTAGAAAATGATTTAAAAAACGAGAAACTGAAAAATGCTGAATTGGGGAAAAATATTAATAAATTTGAATCAATGGTTAAAGAATTAACAGAAACAAGAGTAATGTCACCTCCTCCTAAAAAAGCCCCAACAGAAAATATGAGAGATATACCTACTATAATAGTAGAGAATAAACCAATAAAATCATTGAATAATTCAAAATTTAATAGTAAACTTGAAAAGAAAAAAAAAAAAGATAATAAATCATCTAATATAGATAGCAAAAATAATACTCATGAATTAAAACAAAATATTACTATTTTAAAAGATCAAAATTCAAAAGTAAATTTTTATATATAATAATTAAATATTATTTAAACTATTATATTTTAATATTGTAACATGTTATAATAATAATAATAATAATAATAATAATAATAATAATAATAATAATGAAATAACATCTAATTAACATATTAGCTATTGCAAGAATTGGATGAACTAAAGAGGCAAATAAATGATAGAGATGCAGATTTAGAAGATGCTAAAGTAGCATTAAATGATTTAGAAGAATCAAATGAAAGTATGTAATATGTAATATATAAATAATAAGTAAATAAGTATAAAAAATATTAATATTTAAATTTTTATATAAATTCAACATTTAAAAGATTTAACAGTGGAAAAAAATGAATTTAAGAAAAAATACAATTTACTTGAGAAAGAAGTAGAATCTCTTAAAAAGGAGATAAATGAACAATTGAATACATCTCAAAAAGCCATTAATGATAGAAATGTATTATTTATTATACATTATTATTAATTTCTTTTATTAAATATAGTACATAGAATAATTTAATTATTAATGAAATAAAATATAGATTCAAGAGATAAACCTATTAGAAAATAGTAATGTGATTCTGAAGCAACAAGTAAAAGAATTAGAAGAAAAAATAGAGAAGCAAAATAGAGAAAAGGAAATTTTTAAAACAGAGGTATTATTATTGAATATATTATTATTACTATTATTATTAATAACAAAATAAATATAAATATAAATATAATATAAATATAAATATAAATATATATTAAGATTAATAAAATAAATAAGTCGTATGAAGAACTTAATAAATATAAAGATTTATTTCAGACATTAAAACAACAAAATATAACTCAAACACAAGAATTAATAAATTTAGTAAAAAAGGAAAGCTCAAAAGAAATAGATATGTTTCCAAATGTAAATTATATAGCATTATTATTTTTTTTTATATTTTATTATTATCATTATAATTATTAAATAATAGATTTTAAAATTTATAAAAAAATTAAAATTATTTGTATTACTACATATTATATGATACTTTATTTATATTTATTTTATTCTTTATTTATTTTTTCTTAGAATAAAGAGTATGAAAAAATTAAAAGGTTATTATTATTATTATTATAATTTATATAAATATATATTTAGTAAAACTATTAATTAATAATAATATTATTAATTATGATTATAACATATTGATAATGAAATATTATTAATTTCAGTGAGCGTGATAAACTTTTAGAATCAATAAAAATATTTGATAAGGAATTCAATGAAATGAAAGAGTATGGTAATTCATTAATAAGGGAGAGAGATAATTTAAAGAAAAAGAATAACGAGTTACTTCAAGAATTTGAAAAATTTAAAAATGATACTCTTCATAAGAATCAATATTATACGCCTGATAATAATTTTATTGGTAATATTAACCAGCAAACTAATAATGATAATATTAATAATGTTAATACAAAAATTTTAAATGTTGATAATAGTAATGAGTATTTTATTCATACAATATCTGATCAAAAATTAAAAATGGATAAAATGAATGAGACATTGAATAAAGTAGTAGAAGAAAAAAAGAAAATTGAAGAAGATTGTGATATATTTAAAACTAAAATAAAAAAGTTAGAAGATGAACTTTGCATGTAATGTTATATATATTTAATAATGAAAAGTAATTAAATAATATGAATTATAATAGTTAATAAATACTTTCAATATTAATGAATATAGGAAGAACAATGATATTAAAGATAAACAATTATTAAATGATGAAATGGTCGAAAAAATAAATAATATTGAAAATGAAATTAAATTGTATGAAAAAAAAATGAAAGAAAAAGAAAGTAATATTGAAAAGTTAAATCAACAACTTAATGATATAATAGAAAAGAATAAAAAAAGCGTAATTATTCATATTATATATTATAGGATTTGATTAAAGTTGTTTATTCCAATAATATTGAAAGAGTTTGAAATATTTATATGTTTATTAGAATGAAGAAGTAGATCTTGCTTCAAATAAAGCAAACGATGCACTGAATCAACTAGAAAACTTACAAGAAGAATATACAAAAAATAAGAAAGAATACGTTGATTTAGAGAGAAAAATTGAACAGCAGAATACTATTATACAAGAATTAGATAATGAACGTGATGAATTTCAAATAGAAGTTGATAAAAAAACAGAAAAAATCGTTGAATTAGAAGGTATTTAAAGATTTTATTAAAATATGTAATTTTTATATTAATTATTGTATATGATTAAAGTATCAAAATTATATATATATTAATATATCAAAACAAGAATTAATCCAAGCATTAAAAGATAATGAGTTGAAATCGAAACAAGAATTTATAAATTTACGTGATCAAATTGATCTTTTGACATCTCATTTAACAGAACAGGATAAAGAAGTAATAAGTCAATCAAGACAATTAAGTCAATTAAAAACTGAAAATGATGAATTAATTAATACCTGCCAAGTAATTTATTGTATATTTAATTTAGATAAAATTTTAATGGTTTAATTGATTTTATATAAAATATTGTTTAATATAGCGATATGAGGAAGAAATACGAAATAATAATGCTGATGTTGCATCATTAACGAAAGAAAATCAAATATTAAATAATGAATTAGCTGATGTACAATTTTAATTATATAATGATTAATAATATTGTAGATAAATAATTAAAAATAGTAATTTATTATTGTTATTATTATTTTTTTTAAATAAAAATAGTATGCAAACTCAAGAAATGAAATGAATGAAGAAGTTAAGATATTAACTGAAAAGGTTAATTATCTTGATCAATTAGTTTTAACAAAGGATCAAGAAAAAGAACAAATTATGCTTTCATATAAGAAATTAATTAATGAACATGAAAAATTGGATGTAACTTATAAATATTCGACAGAGGAAAATAATAATGCAAGGTATAAAGATAAACATATTTTCCTCTTTTAATATATATTAATTTCATTTTTTATAAATATTATTCTAAATAATAATTTAAATATAATCGTTGTTTTATTAAATAGAGTTGAATTAATATTACAAAAAAAACAAATGGATCATTTAAATCAAATGGTAAAAGAGTATTCTAAAGAAATAGCTCAATTAAAGATGGATGCTCAAGCTTATGATAATCAAATTACTAGTAATTAGATTTTATAATTGTTTATTATTATTATTTTTTTTTAGGGTAAAAAAGAATTTTTATTTAAATTATAGAAACAATAAAATTTAATTTTCTTTATATGTTTAATAGATCTAAATCGTTCATTACAAACAAGTGACCGTGAGATAAGACAGTTAGAAGTAGATAAAGAAAAATTAATAAAAGAAGTTGTTTCTTCACGAGATTTGAATTTAATGATAGATCGAACTAAAGATGAAATACAAAAAGAATATACTAGAATATCAACTGAAAATGAACAAATGGATCAAATAATTAAACGATTAGAAACAGATAAAGAAGCTTTAATTAATCAGTTAAGATCAGAGGTACAATTATAATTAATAATCATAAAGTTGTTTTTATTAAATGCTAATAATATTTTATTGTAATGCTAAGTAGAAATTAAAATCAGAAAGATTTGAAAATTTGCTTGCTGTTGAACGTACAAAACAATATCAGTTAGAAAAATCATCAAAGGTAAATAATATATAAGTATTTTTAAATTTTTTTTATTAATATTATAAATATTTATGAATATAAATAGGAATTAGAAGAATCAAAAGATAATCTTTATGAAAAACTTAAAAGTAGGATTATTGAACAAGAACATTCGATAGAAGCACTGACAAATGAGTCAAAAAGGATAAATACAGATAATGATTTATTAAGAACTAAAATATCAGAGTTAGAGAGTAATTTAAATATCAATAGGACAAGTAAGCTTTTTTTTATTATGTTAATATATTAATTAATATATATCATATAATAATATTATTAAATATTAAATTAATAGATATTGGGAATTATGAAAAAAAAATTAGTGATTATAAGGAAAAAATTGAAGAATTGGAACTAACGTTAGAGAATAAAAAACAGATTATTAATGAAATCCTTTTATCAAAGGTAAAAATAAAATAGAAAAAGAAAAGTAAATAATAATTTAAAATTGAAATGTTTGCATATATTACATATATTATTAACTTGGCTATAACTAATATATAACTAATAATTTTTATTATTTAGAGTGATAACTCCTCTGATGAATTAAGTCAGAAAAGTAAAACTGATGATGTAAAAATAGTTCATATAATAATATTTATAAATATAAATTTAATATATAATTCATAATTTTAATATTTTTACTGTAAATACGAAATTTAAAGGATTCCTTTTTGAATAAAGTAATTTATGATAATGATTTTGAGAAATCAGGTAAAAAAAAATTAAATATTATAAGTTATCATTATAATGGTTTATATATATCTTTTAAAAGATATATTTCTCATTTTCTTACTAATTAATCTAATAAAATTAATAATTTATTTTTATTTATTTTTTTAATATATATTTGAAATTTGAACTATTTAAATACAGTAAAAAACAATAGAACTATAATAAAAAAATTATCTAATAATAGAGAGAAAACTGAACAATCAGATCAAAGTAAAAATACTATAACTGAAAATGATCAATTAAATTATCAAGAAAAAAATGAAGTAGAAAATTATCAACATAATAATCAACATAATAGAATTAATGATAATGATGTTCCTATTATTGATGTAAAGCTATTTAATGCTTCAAGTTCAAAAGAAATTTCTGTTGACAATAATAGATATTTACCTGAAACAAGTTCAGATCTACAAATAAATACTATCAATATTAAGCAGAGCTATCAAAATAATGTAAATATTCCAACTTCGCCAACATCAATATTTTCTTTAACAGCTAATAAATTTAAAAGAAATAAAATAAAAGGAAAAAGTCCTTTTATAGATGACAATTCTTTCTTATCCTCTTTTTCTACTTCAACATCTTCATCAACAATGTCAATTGAATCATTAGAATATATTTCATCTCTAAACCAGCAACAATTATCTAAATCTAAAGATAGTTTAATAAAGAATAGTAGAAATAAGATAAGAAATTCAGATACAAACTTGAGTGGTAAAATCAATAAGAATGTTAAGTTATTTAATGAAATTAAATCAAATGGATTATCTAGTGATATAAGATTCAGTCATGGAACTAAAAATACAAATAATAATGATACTTTTGAAGATTTAAGTTTTAATATTTCACGAGATCAACCAGTTATAATTAATAACAATAACAATAAAAGTGAATTAACTGGAGATGTTAAACCGTCAATAAATACTGATTATAGCCTTTCTTTCTTACCGTTTTCTTTATCATCTCCAAGAAAAAATATTATACAAACAACCTCAGCACCAAATACTATATCTTCTGAAAGTAGTGAATCTATAGGATATTATAGCGATATTAATAATTCTAAACTTAAGAACAGTAGAAGAAGTAGAAGGAATAATAAATACCATGATCAGGACCAATTGGTGGCTGTATTAGAATCTATTACCCAAGTTACTAAGAATTTCCAAGAAGAAAATTCTCAAACATAAATAATTTATATAATTTGTAAAGCTTCAGTATTTTAATTTTAATTTTTTTTTTTTTTAATTTTGTTTTGTATTAAAAAAAAATTATAATTTTAATGGTTCTTATAAATACTTAAATTATTAATTTTTTGACAATGAAAAAAGTATTATTTAATACTATATATAATAAACTTTTATTTATAATATACATTTTATTATACAACATAATATTAATTAATATATATTAAAATATTAAGAAAAATATTTATAAAGTAATTTAATTTTTATTTTTTTTTTTTAATATTCTTTTTTTTTTTAGATTCTTTTAATATTGAGATGAAAGCATGAATTTTATTTAAAATAAAAAAATTATTGTAAATTAATAAATTCGAAAAATAACTTTATTAATATTTATGTTTATTGTGTTTATTGTATAAATAGATTATTTGTTTCTTATTAATATTACATAATAGTAATTTTTTTTTTTTACTTTTATTTTTATTTTTTTAATTTTTATTTTATATAAACATTTATTATAATTTAATATAATGAATATAATATAATCAAAGAATCTTATGATATATTTGTATTATTTAATTTTTATCATTAATTTTTTTTTTTTTTTTTATTTGTTCATATCTTTTTTTTTTTTTTTTTTTTTTTTTTAAATCTTATATTAATTCTTATATTTAATTATGCTTTATTTATTCAATAATAAATTTGTATACAGAAAATTTACATAAGACAATCCTTTTTAACATTGATGAATGCAGCTGCTCCTACATTATATTTTACAAGTTCTCTTACTGCTACAGCACTTTGTCTATATAATGTTTCAATTGCTGGACTTGCTGGTTCACCTTGTGATTCTATTTTGTTATATAAATAAATAAATAAATAAATAAATAAATAAATAAATAAATAAATAAATAAATAAATAAATAAATAAATAAAAAAAGAATATAATTATTTTTATTTTTAATTTCTAAATATACATACCAAGTATTGCTACATTCAATTGGTTAGCGACGATTTCTCTCCTTGAAGGTTCAAGAAGATATGCTAAAACACTATTATTTGGATGTTCATATGCGAATAGAGAAAATGTTTCCTATTATAATGTATAGTATTTTTAGAATAGAGATTAGAGATTTTATAATGTTAGATTATTATTATTAATTTAATATATCTGATTAATATAATATTATGTTATTAATATTACAGTTAAAGTATTTTTAATTTCATCTCTTTCGTCTTCTCCATATAAATTCTGAAGTTCTTGACCATATTTCATTGTTTCGATTATTTTTTGACTTATATTTTTGCTTTTATCATCATCAACATCCATAGCATCATCATCTATTGTGTCTGTACTAATATCTAATTCTTCATTCTTACGGATCATTTCTATAAATTTTCTACAGCGAAGGTTGAATAATAATATATCATTATTTTCCAAAACAGTTGGGTATAAACGATTGGTTAAATCAATGGCAGAATCAATATCACCTTTTAAAACAAAGTCTTTTATGCCTATTTTTATTTTAGCATAACATTTTTTATAATAAATTTTCATAATTCAAATATTAATTTTATTTTGTATATTATATATATGTATATTTAGATAAACTAATAATTAGTAATTGTTTCATATCTATTGTAACATTATATATATTTCTTCTAAAGTTAAGAATTGTTATATAAAGATCTACAAATTTACTTACGTTGACGATTCTTTAAACTTTCCATATTAATCATTTCATTACTTTTATTAGCAATTCCACTCAAACCACCAGCACCGACAATATCGCATTCTTCCATATTATTTTCTTCTTTTTGTTTATTAGCTTTGTCACTTTTAGCAAAAGCGTTATTATAAAATGTTTGAGCGGTTTCACTGTAACCATGGTGAACCAAATATTGTAAAACAAGTTCGTTTAATCCATTAGATGATTTATTATTATTTATTATATTAGAATAATCTGGTTTTATTATTGGTAAATCAATTGAATTAATATAGTGCCATAATTTTGCTTTTTCTTCCTGATTGCATATAAATTACAACATTATTTATATTTATATTTAAATATTTTATTAATAAATCCAATTCAAATAAATATTATTTATATTATTTATAGGTGGGATAGATTTATAATGTTTTAGTGATATGTATTTAAATATTTTTATGGAGAAATATATAAATTAATTGTATAATATTAAATAAGTAATTGTAAATAATATTTATTATATATATATAACTTTTTTTTTTTTTAACATTAATTTTTCTATTACCTTTATACAATTTTCAATATCAAACTTAAATTTCTTTTGACCAAAGTTAGCTTCAACAACTTCACCAGGTGTTCTAAGACCAATAGCTGGGAAATATAAATAATCATTTTTAATATCACGGAATGCAATACCTAAATTAACACCATTCTTTGTGTAAAAAACTGTCATATCCATAAAATTAATGCAGCAACCAATAGTATCTTTAGTTGTGAAAGTTGGTCCGTAAGCTTTACCGGTACCAGAGAAACAGAAGGAATGTCCATCATCACCATGATAACCCCATGAATAGTTTTCCCAACCTTTTTTGGGTAATTATAAATACCAGATTGATTTAATAATATAATCACAATTCATTAATAATAGTTAATAATAGTTAAAAAACAAATCAGTGAATAAATTAATAAATAAATCAATAAATATAATATTAACCTGGAAGTTTCTTTAAATCTACGGAAGCGGTACAAAAACCAATTCCGATATAACTAAATAATTATATATAGTTTAAATAAATACTTTTTAATATAAATTACAATTTAAAATTTTATATATAAATTATATATTCTTTAATGTAACATTAACATTAACATTAACAATTACCCATTACGACCTTTATTAATAATGGTAACTTCAAAATAAAATAAACCACATTGATATGGCATTGGATAATTAGCTCTGACTGCAGCAGCATCACCATCAGTCTTACCAGTACCTTACATTTAATTGATTTAATTAGATTTTTATATGTCTTTATGTATAATACTTCAAGTAATATTATTTTTATATAAAATTTACCATTATATGAAACTCTTAAATTTCCTTTTGATAACTCTAAAAGTGAACATTTATCTTTTGGATTCCATTGAGTTGGAAGTTGAATTGGCATGGTTCCAGTTTGGTCTTTTGTTAATTTCATTTTCTTTTTTGCTTGACAAATTGGTGTATCTAGTAAATAATCAGGAATTCTAGGTCTTGTACTAGATAAATCTGAACTGCTGCTACTAGCTGATTGCATGTCCATTTTGTAATATTTTAATACTTATTATTATAATTAATTTTTATTTTGGTATTCTTTCTTTTATTATTTTTTCTTACTATATTTTACTTTATTTCATATTGAAATATTATATATGTATATAAATAAAATGTATAATTTTAATTATTAGTATTACGTGTAACAATTTATATAATTTAAGTAAAAGATTCAAAATATTAGTAGTAAAAATATTTTAATTATTTTAAAATAGTATGTTTCAATTATTCAAATAATATTTTTTATTTTATTAATAGTAGCTATACATTTCTTTCTTTCTTTTTTTTTTTTTTTTAAAAAATGTTAAATATTTCAAAAAGTTTTAATTAATTTTAATTAATACAATGGCTATATATTTATGTCAATTTACTTATTATAAATAAACATATATAGAAATATATTATATATTTATATTCTAGATTATTGTTATGGATATTAATTCATTCATTACTATTTTCAATTGATGATAATTTTTATTTTATTTTTATTACATTATAATTTGATATAAAATTTATTATTTAAAATTAAATTAATTTTCATAACTGATTTTGTGATTATATTATTTCTCTCTTTCTCTCTTTTTCTTTTATATCTTTTATTTTCATTGTTTTATATTGAGATGTAAATATATATTTTCACTTTTAGTTATTTTCAATATAATTATTTTATTTAATTTAATTATTATAAGAATCATTATCGTTTATTATGAGACAAAATAAAAATACTTTTCTAATGCTTACATTAAATATATTACTATAATTTTTTTTAATTTCTAATAAGGCAAAAATATTGAAAAATGATATTTTTCCTCTTAAATAATATAAAAAATATAGATGATAAAGAAAATTTAATGTTATTAAAATTATATTTAATAAATTTCGTTTTTAAATTTATTTTAATATAAATTTATTTTTTAATTAAATTTTTGATAATTAAAATATTTTGTTAAATTTAATATATTTTTATATGAAATTTTTTTTTAACCCTTTCATATTTTAAAAAAAAATTAGTGATTATAAATATTAAGTATATAAAAAAGTATTTTATATTAAGCTATTATTATTTTTAAATTTATAATATATTAAGCTTTTAAGTTATTACATTGTCAACTTATTAAATATTTAAGTATAAAGACTTATCATATTTTTTTATTTAATATTTAAATATCACAACTCCTTATATATATGTTATACAGTATTGTTTTTTATATAAATAATAATACCAGTTGTTAACTGAATGAATGAATAAATGAATAAATGAATGAATGAATAAATGAATGAATAAATAAATAAATAAATAAATAAATAAATAAATAAATAAATAACTAACTAACTAACTAACTAACTAAATAAATAAATAAATAACTAAATAAACTTTAAATGTATTATATTTGTATATATTAATATAAATTATTTGTAGTACAAGAAATTTTAAAACTTTAAATATTAATTTTTTTTTACTGAAATTTAAATAAATAGTTATATATATTTTTTGTATAATTAAAAAATTTTATGTTATTTTTATATACTTTTATTTTGATGTTCTATAAAGATGTGTATGTAAAGTTAATGAAATTTCTATTATATTAATAATATAAAATTAAAAATTAAAATTGATTATAATTAATTAAATGTATTATATATAATAACATATATATAATTACACTCATATTATTATTATTATTCTATAATAATATTTGTTTAATAAAGAAAAAAAATTAAAAGTAAAAAGAAAAAAAAGGGATATACGTTTTATTCAATAAATATATTATTATCACGTAAAAAGTCGTCAGATCTTCTATTAGTGATATCTCTTTCAATTTCTTCTTGAGTTTTTGGTTTGTTTTCCTCTTTAGTTTCCTTTGTCTCATTTGGATTAATATATAAACTCAATAAATTGGTATAACCACCAGTATTTTGGGAACTACTTGAGGTGTTTTTAATAGTTTCAGAATTATTTCTAATATTATAAAATACATTTTCTAATGATTTTGGCATTGGTGTTGATTGTGGTTTGCTACTTTGACTCAATTTATTAGCATGTTTACTAACATGATTTGGATCTTCTTTAAACATAACATGCAATCCTGATTCATTGCTTTTAGGTGGCATAAATTTTGACAAAATATCTTTTTTTATTTTTTGTGCTTCCAAATCACCTGATTGTTCTATGATTCTTGTAAAGGAGCCATTTGGATTAGATAATAATCCGTAAGGTGTATCAAATTCTGTTACACGACCTATAATAATAATAATAATAATAATAATAAAAATAATATAATATATTCTAATTAGTAACAATATCATAGTAGTGAAGTATTTTTATTTTTAAAATAGCAATAAAATATTTTAATGGAATAAACATTTTTATTATCTTTTAAAACACACCTCCTTCTAATACCATAATTCTATCAGCTTTCATGATATGACTTAATTGACTAGCAATAATAATTAATGTTTTATTTTCAAAACATTTCCATATTGTATTTTGTATTAATTCACCTGTTTCATAATCTAATGCAGCAAGTGGCTCTAAAATAATTAATAATTTTATAGTTTTAATAAGTTACAAAAATTCTATATAGGAGAATATATATATTTTTATAAGCATTTAATGCATTTTTATATGTATTATTTATATACCATCTAATACGACAATCTTTGTATTTAATAAGATTGCCCTAGCGATCATAAATAATAAACGTTGTGATAATGTAAAGTTTCTTCCATTTTCTAAAATTCAAAATTTTTAATTCAATTATTTTATTAATCATTTAAGAATTCAGTAATTTAAATTATCTTAGAGCGAAATATTAATATATATAATATTCAATTCTATAATACAATTAATATATTAAAATTATACCTATAATCTGTGTTTCCAGTTTTAATGGCATCTCCTCTATACTCTCAGCAATATGCACATCTGATAAGGCTTAATTAATTTATAAAAATATTTAAGTTTTAGCATTCATAAACTATAGAATTTCTATTTCTATTATAATTTTAATATTAAAAATAAAAAAAAGGTCTAATAATTGTATACCTTGCCATATTTCATTATCAGATAATCTTTCGAATGGATCAAGATTTGATCTAATAGTACCAGCAAATAGTACAGGTTCTAAACATCATTTTTCAGATGTCAGTATTAAATTAGTTAAATTAAAGTTTATAATAATTGCATATTAATTAATAATTGTAATAATAAATTATATAAAAAAAACCTTGTGGAATAATAGCTATACGGCTTCTGATATCATGTAAACCCATATCTCTTATGTTTAATCCATCTATATATATGCTTCCTTCAGAAGCTTCTACCATTCTTAATAAACTCATCATTAATGTTGTTTTTCCACTTTCTATTTAAGGTAAATTGAAAGATTTTATTATTAATAGAATTTTTAAATAATATAATAATATCACATATAGGATACATACCACTCTTTCCTACCACACCAACTGTTTCATGAGCTCTAATACTAAATGTAATGTTTTTTAATACTGCAATAGAATATTGATAATATCTTACTACAACATTTCTAAAATCGATCTATATATATAATATTTTTATATAATAATAATAATAATAATAATAATAATAATAATAATAATAATAATAATAATAATTATAGTATTAAATATTTATATTGAATCAAATAAATAAATAAATAAATAAATAAATAAATAAATAAATAAATAAATAAATAAATAAATAAATAGTATTCTCCTTTTTTATTACCTTTCCATTTGATGGCCAATCTTCTGGTGGTCTGTTACTGTTTACAATTGCAGGTGCCTTTTATTTTTATTTTATTATATTAATACAGTTTAAGAATACCAATTATAATTATAATGATTCATTATATATCTATATTACCTCACAAGGAACATGATCTGTATACATTCTTAAAGTTGAGCAACTATACATTGCACCATGAATATCACTTATAGCTCTTATTAACCATTGTAAAAAGACTAATAATTGTAATACATTTGATAAAGCTAAACCAGTAGATGATGGTGTTACTTCTGTTAAAGAAAAGTTGGAGTCTTTAAATAATATTAAAAATAATGCGGCAACATATATAAATATTGATGCTACAATATCAATATAGAAAGAAACCCATGTTTTAACTACATTAATATTAAATGAGTTAAAATAATTAGTAATAGTAATAAGAAACTAAATTTAGTTTTCAAATAAATTCTTATATATAAAATTTAATTTTTACCAAACATTAAAGAGAAAAGAGCTTTATGATTTTCATCAACAAGTGTTTTGTACAAATGGGTAAATCTATCTTGTGTTCTATAAACTCTAATGCTAAATAAACCTTCCAATGTGGTTGAAAGATGTAAAAATAATGGAGCTTTACTATTACCTAATGCCAATTGTAATTTTTTATTTATTAATAAATACATTAATTATTATTATCCTTATTATTATTTATTATTAAAAAAATACATACTTTCTAATTGTTCTAGTCGATGCTCTGATAATCTAGAATAAGTTCTAATGACAACAACGGCAAAAATAAAGACAATAATTACAGTCCAAAGGTATGGAACAACAATTAATACCATAATTACAGTTCCAACAATAAATGGGAAATAATGTAAGAATTGGAAAATAGTATCAGGGAGATAATCATCAATTAAATACAAATGTTTAGCAAATGCAGCTAAAATTAGACCTAATGGTGTTGTATCAAAGAAATACATTGGTGCTCTCATAATAGACTTTATAATAAATGTTTTTTTTTTTTTTTTTAAACATTATATATTGTTATTAATCATTATTTTTCTGATATTTTTTAATTATATATATATATAAATAGAATTTTTGAAATGAATATAAAAAAATAGAAAAAACATGATTATTTATATGCTTACATTAAAGATTCCATTATGGAATGATTGACTTTTCTTTGCAATAACAGAACAGAATAAAAATCCACGTATCATAGCTCCTACAACCAAACCAAGAGTGAGACCAGCATAAATTAATAAATATATATTGTCCATATCTTTATCAATGAAGTATTTTAACCAATAATCTAATAAATATTAAATATGTTATTTTAGTTATTAATTTTATAATGAAAGTATTAACAATGATTAATTATTAACTTATATAAGTATAAATATATTTATATTATAAACACAAAACATTTTCATTTGAATTCATACCACTAATAAATCTTAAGGAGTGTACAACAATAAAGAATATCAATAATAATATAGTTAAGGGTATACCGATAGCACTTTTTATATAACTAATATAAGCTTTTTTGTACATTGATTTATAGGTAATATCAGTTTCATTTTGGCGATTTATATTTGCATCAATATCTAAAATACTATGCATTGTTAGTTGATTTTGTTCAATTGTTCTATGAACAGTTTCTTGATTATTTGATAAGACACGAGCACCGGATAATACTGAACGTTGATTCTTTTCTATAATTTTTGATATCGTTGCTTCAGTGACTTCTACTTGTAAATTATTTAGTTGATGAATTGTCATATCTCCATTATTTGCACTTGGAAGACCTAAATATTCTTGAACAGATCTTGCACGACTATCTGTAACTTCTTCATTACTATTGAAATCTAGTAATTCATCATCTAATGCAATTTGTTCATCATTAACTAATTGTGAAAAACTAACTTGTCTTTCTTTTAATTCCTCAAAACTACCTTGTTCTACAACTTTTTTTTTTTTTTTTCATCAAAAATAGAGTTAAGAAATTTTCATCATTAATATATTATAATTCTTTGATTTTAAATATTTTATAAATGTTGTTATATATATGAAATTAATATATATTATTAAAATACATACTTTCTCCATCTTCAATAATGATAATAGTATCACATTCAGGTAAAAACTTATTATTTTAATAAATATATAGTTATTTTAGATATTATTTATTATAATGATAGTGGAAATTCCATAAAAATATCATTTCATGACTTACTTGACTTTGTTGTGTGACAAACAAAATAGCTTTATCTTTTAAGAATTCTTTCACACAATTTTTAAATAATAATTTAGCAACTTGAGGTTCAAAAACACTATTTATAACAAAATAAATTTTTAAATACAAGTCAATAAATTTAATTTTAATTGATTATAAAACATTTATACTAAAATTTATATTCTAACCAAAATGAATCCTCAATTAAAATCAAATCTGCTTCATTATATAAACATCTAGCAATTGAAATTTTTTGACGTTGGCTTGGGGAAAGATTTGCTCCACGATCAGTTAATTCTGTCTTGTCTCCTTGTGGGAAAATTGATATATCTCTAGATAACAGACACAAATCAATGATTTTATTATAACGTTCCTCATTAAATGATTGCCCAAAAATAATATTATCTTGTATAGTTCCATTAATAATCCATGGTTCTTGAGGTATATAACCAATTGATCTAATAATTAAAAATAGTATAATAGTATTATATTACTATAGTATACTAATAATTCTTTTATTGCCGGATTTATTATGCAATATGATACTATTATAGATATAATTCAATTAATAATTATATGTTAATGTATAAATTCACATACCCATTAATATCAATATTTCCTGATACTAGTCGAATCTGACCTGTAATTGCTGCTATTAATGTAGAACAAGATGCAAAATCACCAATAATAACAGCGTGTTGCCCATGTTTAATATTTAAATTAATATTATTAATAGCTGGATTTTCAGAACCTTGCCACTCAAAACAACCATCAACCTTTTTTTAATTTTATATTAGTTATGAATAAAATTGGATTATTATGTATATCATTTTTAATTAAGTAACTTAAATATATATGAATTTTTTTAAGCTTGTTTTATATATTACTGATTATACATACAACTTCAATAACATTTTCTTTATTTTTTCCACTATCATAATTAATGTAATCTTCAGCTTCTGGAAGAATAAAGAATTCATCTAATCTTTTAAATGCAACTTGTGCACCTATGATGTATTAATTTTATAGATTGTTAATTATGTTAATTCCATCATTATATAATAATAAATAATTATAATTATTATATAATAAACATTTTATTTTATTTCAATAAACAAAAATTATTTTAATTGATAATTATTATATAATTTTACTATATAATTTACTGAATGTGTAATTTTTATGTAAGAATAATAATAATAATAAAAATAATAATAATATATATATAGAAATATACCAATAATACTACGAATAGCTGTTGGTAACATAGTCATCGGATATCTTAATGTATTGAATAATGATAAAATAGTAAATGTGACAGCTGGTTTCATTTGCTTTTTTTCTAGTGTTTGGTAGGTTATTAAGCATAAAAATGTAGTTAACATTGGTGCTGTAAATACAATCATAAAACTAATGGTTTTATAACGCAACGCTTTTTTAATAAGATTCATTTCATTTTCTCTTGCCTCATTTACTTTTTTTACAAAGAATTTTTCCCATGCATACATCTTAATAAGACGCATAACTGTTAAAATTTCTGACATCAATTGAACACGTTTTGTGACGGCAAAAGTAGTTTTGAGTGAAGTAGTTGATGCATATTTTGGTAAAAAAATTTGTAATGGTAATAAGACAAATATAATAATAAATAATGCTGGTAAAGCTGAATATCCAATTTCTATTAATGCAATAATGACAATAACTATTATTATATATTCGAAATGTTAATATTATTGAAATATATTCGTAGTTTTAAGATAATTGTATTTATTTTATTTTATAATAAATGAAAAATTAAAAAATAATAATATTAGAAAAAAATTTAAATTATTTAATATTGTTAAAGAAAAAATCTAATTATATAATGTATAAATTACTTAAAGCTTCAATGACTGAAGACCAAAGGAAATGGAAATTAATGCAAATTTCAGCTACTCGGTTACAATCATTGGAAATTAAATTAACAATATTTCCAATACCATTCGATAATGAACTTAGTTTTAAAGATTTACGATAAATAAGTACCATTAAACCTGCACGAGCCTATTTAATGTTATTTATTATTATTATGTCAAATGATATAAGATTAATGAAAATTCGATATATAATAATTATTTTACTTATTTTTTTTTTTCTTTTAATAATATATAAAATTATTAATTATTGTATTTATATAAATAGATATATGTATTTAATTTTAAGATAATTACTTGAATACCAATTTTTGTTCCATGAATATAAAGTTGGTGAAAACATATCGATGATATCACTGAAGATATCAATAATCCTAATGCATATAAGTGTCCAGCATATTCAGGTTCATTCTTTTTTTGAGGGTCATGATAATTTTCAATATATAAAATACTTTGCTTTAATAACCAATAGGCACCACACCATGTAAAGAAAATCCAAAATACTTTCCAGATTGCCAATAACGCAAAATTCTTACCTAATACTCGAAATAATGATCTCAAAACTGAAGGTTGTCTGCATAGTATTTAATTTAAGATGTTATTATAAATAAAATAATAAACATAATAAAAATTTAAAATATAATGATTATTGAAAAATGTACAATGTACTTTTATTTATTTTTTTTTTTTAAATAGAAAGATAAAGAAATGTTTATTATTTTAAGATTAATATAACATTAATGAAATTTTAATTTAAAATCCATCTAGAATATTATTATAAAATTGTTATAAAATTCCATTCTTTGTATTTCTTTTATATTGTCCATTCTAAATAAATTAAGAAGTGAAATTTATTTATTTATTTTTTTTCTGTATTAATTAAAAAATCTTAATAATTAATTAATATATCATTTTATTTTTGCTAAATTTTAAACTTTTTTTGTATCAATTTTCTTATTTTAAAATTTTCGATAATTCTTCATATTAAACTAACTGTAATAAGAATTATATTGTTCAATAATAATTTTTTTAATGATACCTTGAATGAGATCCTATTTCATATCTCCAGGATTTATATAGTTTTTTTCCCATATATTTTGCTGTTTCTGTCTTTCCTAGTAGTAATTGAATATTATTTACATCAAAGCTTTTGCATAATCTTATGAACCTGAAAACCCATAAAAAAAATAAATCTGATAAATAGCCATGAGGAGATAGTGATATTTTCTCAGTTTTTTTATTATTATTTGATGTTGGTGATACCGATTCATCATTATCATATAAATTATCCGTGCTTGCCTCGTTTTCTGCGTTTTCTACCATATCAACAATACTTCAATTATAATATATATATTTTGGTTCTTTCGATTTATTTGGATTATTCTTATTTACTTTTAACACTTTTTTTTTTTTTTTTTTTTTTTTTTTTTTTGAAAATGAAAGGTTGAAGTTAAATAAAAATATATATTTTTATTTACTATAATTTATTAAAATTGAAAATTATTTTTAATTGTAATTCGATTTTTTTTATGTTTTTTTATTTTCATATATTTTCATATAGTGTTATTATCTAATATACAATGGCGAAAATTATTTTTTTTTACTTGGTATTATTTGATATATGTATGTATTTAAAGATTATCATTCATTTTATAATTTAAAATGTTCTGTAATAATTATTAGCTTTAATAAACTTTAGAAAAGGATAATAAATTATTATTGTTCTTTAGTATTGTGGGAAATAAAAATAAAAAAAATAAGACTATATAATTTTATGTATCAATATACATATATATTTTTGAAAAAACAAAAACAAAAAATAACATAAAATTTTAATTTTAATATTTTTATTTTTAAAAACAAATAAATTTTTTTGGAAAAACAATGTAATTAAAATTTTGGGTTATTCTACTATCATTATAAAGGCAATACTACTTCAATACCTATTGTTAATAATAATATTACTACTAATAAAAGTCATTACTTTAATTACACATACTTTATTTTAATATTATAGTAACCTTAATTTACTAATTATTAAATGAAAAAAAAAAAAAAAAACTTTAAAAAACTGTCAATTTTATGTTATAAATAAATAAATAAGTTTAAATATTTGATTATTATTATTATTTTAAGAGTAGTAATAATGAAACGATGCTTATATTTAAATAATAATTAAATATTTTATAGATTTTATATACTGTTTTAAATATTAATAATAAAGAGAGAAATAAATAAAGTTATTTAATAAACAATTGAATTTAAATTAATAACCACTTTCAATTAACATATATAATTACTTATAATAAACATATAATTTTATATAAGTATTATTTAATTATTTTTTTCTAATTAAAATTTAAGAATTATATATTTTTATATATTTTATATTTAAGATTTTATTAGTTATTAATTATATAGTAAATTAAATACTTTTTTATTTTTTAAAAAAAAAAAGAGGAAAAAGGGCAGCATTAAATTAGAAAAATTCAAAATAACAATCTATCCATTGTATAAATAAACAAATTTAAAAAATGTTAAATTTATTTCAATTAATATAGATGTATATGTAAAATTTGTCGTACTATTGAATTATAAAATTTAAATGCTGTTTTTTTCATGACTCATTATTTATAGTGGATTTAATTCCGTGAATAAAAAATACAAATATCATTTTTTAATATGAATTTATTAGGGAAAAATAAGCATTAAAAAATAATATTATATTGAAAATAAAATAAATAGTATAAATATATCTAAGAAAGTAAATATATTTTATTTGTTATTTTAATATTTAATTTAATAATTATGTACTTTGGTAAATAATATATACTTATACATATATATTTAAATAACACTGAATATTTCAATAATATTTATAGATATTAAATTGTTTATAATACATAAACGAAAAAATTAAAAAATCATATAGAGAAAAAAAATATAAATGACTAAATAAGAAATAAGAGTCAGTATTATATAAATTATGAGATTAAATATTTATTTATATTTTAAGCATTTGCTGTTTATTCATTAGATATTAAATCTAAAAGAAAAAAAAATCTTATTATGATGAAATAAATAAATTTATATCAATGATATTATAATCTAAATGGAGATAACTGTATTCTTCCATATAAAAGTTTGTCAATATTAGATTTATTTCAGTTCATTATTCCAAAAATGTAAAGATTTTTTAATATACAATATATTTTATAATATTTAAAATAGTTATTAGTATTATTGAAATAAATAAATAAATAATAGTTAAAAATAAAAATATAATATTAATAGTAAAGATGAAAAAAAAAAAAAAAACTCTTTTTTATTAATATATATATTTTCCTTTAGTTTATATTTTTTTTATTTAACATACATTATATTATATACATATTTATGTATATTTTTATTTTAATTGTCACAATTAACAATTTAATGGTATTGAAAATAATATACTAAAACTAATAGATTTCTAGTAGTTGATTAATAAATAAATAAATAAATTATAATGACTTTCAATAATGATACTTGTACTATTATTTATGGTATATTATTAGTATGTTATAAAAACATTAATAGTATTGATATTTCTTTCTATTTAATATTAAAAGTATTATAGAAACAATTAATGAAATTAATTCAGCAAATGAAACAGCCATCCATACACCATCTAAGTCAAAGAATATTGGTAAAATGAAGATCATGGCAATTTCAGAAATTATAGTTCTGAAAACTGAGATAATTGCTGATACAATACCATTGTTAAGACCAGTGAAAAATGCAGAGGCATATATATTATATCCCATAATTATAAATGAAATTGAATAAATACGTAATGCTTTCAGTGTCATTTTATACAATTCTTTATCGTAACCAACAAAAATTCTTGCTAATAGAGGAGAAGATACTTCAGCAATACCTGTAAGTATTAATGATCCCAAAAAAATAATAATTAAACTACGTTTGAATAAATTCTTTAATTCATCAGTATTTTTAGCACCAAAATGGAAGCTAACAATAGGAGCTGATCCATTGGAATAGCCAAGGAATGTACCTACAAAAATAAAACTAACGTACATAATAATACCGTATGAAATAACACCATCTTTACCAGTAATTCTTAATAATTGATAATTGTAGAGCATATTTACTAAAGATAAAGAAATATTCATCATCATTTCTGATAAACCGTTTAAACATGCTTTAGCAACAGGCTTTATTTCAATTTTTGTTTTTACTAAACGTAAATGTGTACTATTTTTACGAATAAAGAAAATTAAAGGTATTAAGCCACCAACATATTGTCCTATAGCGGAAGCGTAAGCAGCTCCTTCAACACCAAATTTACATAAATAAATTAAAACAAAATCAAGAATCATATTAGTGACACCTGCTATTAATGTAATAATCAGACCCAATTTTGGTCTTTCTGCAGTTATCATAAAACTTTGAAAAGAATTTTGAAGAATGAAGGCAGGTAATGCATAAAATAAAATTCTACCATAAATTACGGCGTAATCCAAAATTATGTCTTTAGCACCCATTAATTGAGATATTGGTTTCACTACTAAAATACCAATAACAGCGAATATAATGCCAGCAATAATTTCAAAATAGATAAGCATTGAGAAATATCTTTTTGCTTTTTCTTTTTTATCTTCACCTAGGGTTTTAGATACCAAAGCACTACCACCAGTACCTACCATAAACCCTATTGTACTGAATATCATTACAATTGGCCAAGCAATATTAACAGCAGCAAAAGGATCACTACCTGCAAAATTTGAAATAAAGATACCGTCCACAATACCATATAATGAAGTGAAAATCATCATAACGATAGTTGGGAATGTAAATCTGAGTAATTTTGTATAATTAAAGTGTTCAGATAGTTTTATAGCCATTTTGAAAATAATATAATAATATTATTATGAATATAAATAATAATTAATTGATATTGATAGGAATTTATTATTAATAAAATGATTTATTGTTGAGCTTAAGAATCTTTTTGAAATGCGATTATTGTTATTTCTTTTTCTTCGTAAATTTTTGGGTAAGATCTTTAAAATATTTTTAAGGTAGTATTTTTAATATTGTTAAATTATATATAAATAAATTTTCTTTATATTTTTTATTTTTCTTGTTCTGAACTTTTTATTTTACTAAAAGATTAAAGTCATTATAAATATTCTTTTTTTTTTTTTTTTTTTTGAATATATATTTAAAAAAAAAAAAAAATTTATATATAGAATTATAAATATATTTTTTAAAGTTTTTATTGTTTAAAATATTTCATATATTAGTGTATATTGAATTATATTAATAATCAATATATTATTTAAATTAAATCTATTTTATAAATTAAAAAGTTTTTTATTCAATAAAAATTAAATTTATTACTAAGACAAAAAAAACTCCACCTTTTATGTCTTAGTAAATTTTACGATATTAGTAAACGTCTATTCATGATTTTATAAAGGAAAAAGAAAACAAATAAAAAAAAGAAAATATTTTATTAATACTGCATTTATAAGATAATTTTTACAAATTGTAAATTATAGATATTGATATTAATTTTGTACTTTTATTATTCGTTTAATTTAAATACATAACAAGTAGGAATAAAAAAGAAATATACAAAAGAAAAATAAATTTTACTTTTATTATTATTATTAAATATAAAAGTTACATATATATATTTTAAGTGGATATTGTACACTTTGTAAATTTATTAAAAGATTAGAATAATAATTGCTAATGAAAAGCAATCTAATTAGTTTTAATATTAATAATGCAAGAAATATTTTAATTATTGTAAAGTTAGATTATTATTGAAATTCGTTATAGAAAGTTTTATATATTTAAATATATATAAAAAAATAATCGTAAACCATTATTTCTCTATTTAATTTATAAATATTTATTAAAGTTTTATTGTTTAGATATATTAAAAGTTAATAAATAAATAAATAAATAAATAAATAAATAAATAAATAAATATACAAACTATTTAGTAATTAACTATTTATATTCTAATTAGAAAAAATTGTTATTAATAAAATATATAAAAGTTGTTTTTACTTATTGAACAGCAACTATTAATATTAATTTTTGGTTTTCTTCTTTTTCCTTCTTTTTTTTTTTCTTTAATTTTCTACTTTATTTTTATTATTAATTTCCAACAACTAAAATATTTAATTAATAATAATAAAATCATTTATTATTAATTAAATAAATTATTATTAATTTATTATTTATTAAAGTTCAAAAAAAATTTTATATATAAAAAACAATCTTTTTTTCTTTTTTAAACTTTAACATTTTGTTAATTTCTTATTTGTCGAGAAGTAGCTTTGAAAATATAATTATTTCGGTAAATAAATAATTTATCGTACAACATAAAATAACAAACAACATCGATATTTATAAATATATCACTCATACTCTACCTCAATATTTAATATTAATAAAATTCTAAAAAATGGAATTTCCAGATTTAGGTATTTTTTTTTTAATTTAATAGAATTACTATATATTAATAGTATTTATTGATATCAATTGAAATGTATTCAATCAGCAATGTATTAATGTATGCTATTATTATTACTGTTGTCATTAAACAGGAAAACAATGTCACTTAAAGGAATGTAAACAACTTGGTAAGTAAATCTTGAAGAATAAATACTATACTATTTTAAGACATTTCAAAATATTTTTTTTTTTTAAAAAAAAAAAAAGAAGTATATGTTGACATTGAAATTCTATATATTTATATAATTTGAAGATTTCCTTCCATTTACTTGTGAATATTGTAAATTTGTATTTTGGTAAATATATATATACATTTTATTTATACAATGATCCATTTTGTAGTATATATATTTTCCCGAATATTTTAATTTATTTAATTGAATATAATTGGAATACATTTAAATAGTCATGAACATTGGAAACCAGAGAATCATCATTGTGAAAAAGAATCAACTGAAAAGAAAGATTTTCATACTACTATATGTCCAGTATGTGGAAAAATAGTACCCATAAAGAGAGATGAAGATCCAAACATAAGAGTAAATATTATAAAATTATATATATATTTACCTAAATTATCAGCAATATTAATGTTAATATTTTTTTTATTATAATTTACTCTTAATAAGGTAAATAAACATATTAATGATGGATGCCCTAATCCAGGTACTTCAACTTCTACCTCTACGAAAAAAGTTTGTCAATATAAAGGTTGTAAAACTGCTCAATTAATACCATTTGTTTGTCCAAAATGCAAAAAAAGTTTCTGTATAAAGCATCGTTTAGTATGTTTTTTTTTTTTTTTTACTATTTTTTATTAGTTTTAGTTGAAGCTGATATCAGTTATATTAAATATATAAAAAATGAAAAAATGCTAGCATAATTTTTAGTAGTTTATTATTAATCTCTCTCTCTCTCTCTTTTTTTTTTATAATTAATTATTTAATAGGATATGGATCATAATTGCCCATTAAAGTATTTTTTATTTTCATATTATTATAATATGATAAGCAATATATTTTATTAAATAAATATATTAATATATTAATATTTTTTTTTTTTTTTTTTTTTTTTTTTTTTTTTTTTTTTTTTTTAAAAAAAATAAAAAACTTTAATTAAATGATTAAACAATAAAAATAGAAATGTTAATGTTAAAAAGCCATCAAAAAATAATACTCCAAATTCTTCAACCTCTAACTTAAATAAAAGAAAATATACTCCACCAAGAAGTAATATTCATACTTTGGTAAATACTAGTTCAATAATTTAGTAAATAATAAGATGTAAAAATAAAAGGCTTATAATATACCCTTTTTTTTTTTATTTTTAATAGAGTCAAATGTCTGAAGATGAACAATTAGCATGGGCATTACAACAATCTCTTGATGATCAACGCAATGTAAATTAATTTATCTCTTAAAATATATAATAAAATTTATTTATATTTTCTTTATTAAGTATTATTAATAAATATACTAATTATATATATTAAAAACGATAGAATCCAAATAATTCACAAGGAAGAAACAGAAATAAAAATCCTAGTAATGATTGTATAATAGCATAAAAAAAACAAACAAACAATAAATGTGTTTAAAATAGATGATACCCTATCGTCGTATTAATATTCTTTTTTTTAAAAACAAACCAACAATAATAATGAAAAATATATATCAATATATAAATAAATAAATTAAAATCTAAAAGGGATTTTGAAATAATTTATAAAAATATTTTTTCTTTAATATTTTTATATATTACATATATACCAAAAATTACTAATATAATAATAAAGATAAATAAATCAATTATAAATATTATAAAGGCTACTTTAAGGATTATAGATGATTATTAAAAATTTAGTGTTTTCTTTTTTTTTTTTTTTTTTTTTTTTAATATTTAAATTAAAAAAAGTATTGATCTTTATTTTTATTTAATTTTAAAAAGCATCACAGAAAGAGATATTAGTATATTGAAAATCATGCCATTTTCAGAAATCTAACATTTTGAAAATTGAAAGGGATTATTAATACAATTCTATTATAAAAACTTTTAAAAAAAAAGAGACGAGACATAAATATTATATCCCATAATTATTAATGGTATATAATTTTTTATCATAACCAGAAAAAATTTTGGCCAAGGATGTATAAGATGTTTCAGCAAAACCTATAAGTATTCATGATACTATTTGATAACTCATTTAAATATACATCAGTTATTAGCATTATAGTATTATCTATTTTATTCTAATTCTTGTTATCATCAAACACAAATCAAACAAATTAATACTATCCATCATCTAACTAAGCAGCTCCTTGAATAAAAAGTTAATTATTATGTATTAACTTTTTAAAAATAATAAAAAGTACTTTTAAATTAAATACTTATTTAAGAATTAGGCTTTTTTTTTACATATTTCTTTTTAAATCTTTGTAAATTAATATAGCTATGAATATAATACTAGTATTACTTTAATTAAAAGTAATTATATTTTTTATTACTAAAGAAAAAGATAATTAAAGTAATGATGAGGGTTATTCCTTCAGCAACAGATGGGGCCATCCATATACCATTTAGTCCAAATAATTCTGGTAATGTATAGATCATAATGATTTCAAATAGTAATGAGCGACAACAAGAAATGATTGCTGATAAAATACTATTACTTAATCCAGTGAAAAAAGCTGAACCATA
Organism: Piromyces finnis; assembly: GCA_002104945.1. Classification (NCBI taxonomy): domain Eukaryota; kingdom Fungi; phylum Neocallimastigomycota; class Neocallimastigomycetes; order Neocallimastigales; family Neocallimastigaceae; genus Piromyces; species Piromyces finnis. Next base: position 191,862 of record MCFH01000007.1, on the reverse strand, counting down.
AATATTAAATCCCATTAAAGCAAAGGATATAGAGTAAATTCTAATCGCTAAAAGAGTGATTTTATATAAATTATTATCTTCATTAATAAATATTCGAGTTAATAAACTAGAAAATCCTTCTGTCAAAAGAAATATTATGACAGATGTTATCGTAACGATAATTAAACTTTTTTTCAGTACACTTTTTATTCCTTTTATATTTTTAGCTCCATAACGATAACTGATAATGGGTATGGAACCATTAGCAAATCCCAAGAAGATAGATATGAATGATAAACTAAAGAAGGAAATAATACCATGAGCATTAACACCATCAGATCCTGAAATTTTTAATAATCGGTAATTATATAATATATTAACAAAGGATATTGAGAGATAACTAATTAATTCGGATATGCCATTAAAGCATGCTTTTAAAATTGGTTTTATTTTAAATTTAGTTTTTCCAAGATATAAATCAGTACTATTTTTGAATGAAAAATAAATTAATGGTAAAAAACCTCCGACAAATTGAGCAAAACATCCAGAAACAGCTGATCCTACATTTCCTTTATTTAATTTATAGATTAAAATATAGTCAGAAACAACATTTGTAATACCAGCACATAACATAATGATAAATCCGATTTTCGGTTTTCCAGCAGTTACTGTAAAACACTGAAAAGTATTCTGTAGAATATTTGCTGTTACACCTATAAATGAAATCCTACCATTAATAACAGCATGTCTTAAAATATTATCTTTCGCTCCCATTAAAACAAATATTGGCTTAATTATAATTTCACCCAATATTGAAAGTATTATTCCTATTATAATATCAAAATAAATAAACAATGAAAAATAACTTCTTGCTTTTTCTTTATCCTTTTTTTCTAATTTTTTTGATACTTCCACCATTACCAATCATTATCCCAATAAAATTAAACAAACTAATAACAGGCCATGCAATATTTACTGCTGCAAATTGATCTTCATCAGTATAATTAGAAAGAAATAATCCATCAATTGTTCCATATATTGCAACAATTACTTGCATAAGAATAGCAGGTAAAGTAAATTTTATTATTTTTTTGTAAGTGAATTCATCTGATAACTTTATTGGCATTGACGTATTTATTTTTAAAAATATACCTTTTCTTTGTTATTTCAATTTAATCTTTTTTTTATACTTTATTCTTGCCTTTAAGATGAAGATTTTTTAATATATTATTTCCTGTTTAACATATTTAAAGTATATATGATTTATGATTTGAAATCTGAAATTTGAAATTTCAATTTTGTAATTTTTTAATTGTATTTTGATAAAAAATTTTTGATAAAAAAAGTAAATAGATGAAAATAAAAATTAATAAATTGGATTTTAATTAATAAAATTAAATTAGGATTTATAAAATATAAAATTTTTCCAACTAAATTATTATTAAATTATTATTATTTTTTATTTGAAGTTTGAGTTGTTTTACAATGTTTCTCTAAAAAGTTTTTTTCTATTATCAAATAGTTAAAATATTCAAGTATTGCAAATGAATATACATAAAAAAGGAAGAATAATTTTTATTTGTTTATTTACTTTAATGTATAATTTTTTATATTTAATGATTAAATATATTTTTTTTTAAAAAAAAAAGTAAAAAATTAAAGGTTACATTTACAAAATTTAATATTTATATAATTTTACATTATCATTTTTAAAAGATATCTCATATATATATATATGCTTAAATAAAAGTATAAAAATAGAACAAAGTTTTTATTTCACAATTTGTTATTTTATAAAATATAGTAAAAAAAAACTTTATATAAATAGGATTGCTTTTTAATAATTCATTTATTTTAATATTTAGATAATAATAATAATATTTTTTTTGTACATGATTTTATAATTTTGTGTACATTAATCTCTACAAAAGTATTTTTTATTTTTTGTTGGAATTAATAAAAAAAAAAGAATGGACAATGAAAAAAATTTTTTTCATAAACTATTATTAATAAAATATTTGAATTTGAATATTTCTGCTAGATGTTAGGCAAAAAAATAGTTTAAAATGTTGAAAAGAATTTTTTTTTTTAGTTTTATTGTCCGTTTATTTTTTAAAGAAAGAAAATAATAATAATAAAATGAATTTTTATAAAAAAAAAAAGAAATGTAAAGAGTAACATTAGTATAAAAAAAGGAAGAAATATTTAATTTATCTTTATCAGCTTATTTTTTTTTAAAATACATTTTTTTCTTTTTTCTAGTTTTTCTTATCTAGTGTAATAAAATGATACTAAAGATTCAACATTATATATGATCTATTGATGTCATCGATATATTAATCGTAACGTGAAATTTTATCATTTGTATTATTTCTGTAATTCTAAAAGAAAAAAAAATACTTCAATTATTATTAAAAATAAACTCTACCCTTAAGTTTTATTTTTTTTACAACATAAAGAAGTATTATCACTTTTTTTTTATTACAATTCTACTTAAAATTTTTAATTTAAAATTTCATTAAATTCTATTTTTAATATAAAATAAAAATAAAAAAAAAGCAAGTATTAATATTAGAATAATTAATAAAAATTTACAATTACATTTTACTTTTATTCTTTTTTTTTTTTTTAAATGTAAAGAATAGTTTTTTTTTTTTTTTTCAGTCTATATATTTTATTTCATATTATGTAAAACTTTTTAAGAAAAAATTAAATTTATAAAGTATATTTATTATATATTTTTAATTTAACTCATCAAACTGATTAATTATCAACAATTTATGGCGATTTATTTATTATTTTAATAGTTATTATTAGAGTATTATTAATTAATTCAATATACACTTTTACAATTCATTGCTATTAGCTTATTATTTATTATAAATTAACTTTTTATTATTATTATTAATTAGGAATTGTATATCACAAGTTCAATTGAAGTATTAAAAGGTATCCAATGCCTGTGATTGGATATTGTCCTTCTTTAACTTACTTTAATTACACTCTATTCTTACTAATAATAGCCTTATAGTAAGAAATATAATAATTATTATTATTATCAGCTTTAACTATACCATATTATAGCAATGAACCTCATTTATTCATGGATTATACTAGAATAGTTAAATAATCTTTTATTGATAATTTATAAATCATCAAAAGTTTCCTTTTTTAAAAAACTTCTTTTCCCTATTTATTTTATTTTTCTCGTACAACAATTTTTTTTTAAAAAAAAACCTATATAAGAATAAATAGAATTTAATATATAGTAATGCTATTCAAAAATATTAATTTATTATTTTTTTTATTATCAATTATTAGAATATTTAAATATTTTTTTAAAATAGTATAAATTATTCCATATATTTAAAATGTATTGATTAATATATTAAAATATAATCTATTTATTATTATTATATTAAAGGTTTTTCATATTTAGTTCTTTATATTAATTTATATTATACCAAAAAAATATATAAATACAAAGGAGAAGTCTATTTTTTTTTCTTTAATAATTTTTTTTTATTTATTGGATAATAAATAATTTTAAAGTAAGTTAATTTTAAAAATTTGCATATAAAAGTAAAAAAAAAACGAATCATTTGGAATAATTAAAAATAATAAATTATATATATAAAATACATTGAGATAAAAAAAAAAAAAATTAAGAGTAGTATTCATTTTAATTAACGAATAATTTTATTTTATTTTTAAATAAAAAGAACTAATTAAAAAAAGATGGCTAGAACTAAACAAACTGCTCGTAAGTCTACTGGTGGTAAAGCTCCACGTAAGCAACTTGCTACCAAGGCCGCTCGTAAGAGTGCCCCAGCTACTGGTGGAGTTAAGAAACCACATCGTTACAGACCAGGAACTGTAAGTTTTATTTTTGTAAAATTAGTAATTAAATGTTAAAAATAGTATTCAAGGCATAAAAGAATAGAATTATTAAATATTTTTATTAAAACAAATAAAAAAAAAATAATAGGTCGCTCTTCGTGAAATTCGTAGATACCAAAAGTCTACTGAACTTCTTATTCGTAAGCTTCCATTCCAACGTTTAGTTCGTGAAATTGCTCAAGATTTCAAGACTGATTTACGTTTCCAAAGTTCCGCTATTGGTGCTTTACAAGAAGCTTCTGAAGCCTACCTCGTTGGTTTATTCGAAGATACTAACTTAGCTGCTATTCATGCTAAGAGAGTTACCATTCAACCAAAGGATATTCAATTAGCTAGAAGACTTCGTGGTGAAAGATCTTAAGAATGACATTTTATAAAATAATAATGATTTTCAGCAGAATGTTTTAAATTAAAACATCTTTAAATATATGAAACACGGTTCCATACTACAAAGCGCAAAATAATATAATCAATTTTACATTTTAAATTTTATTTTGAAAATATATTTTTCCATGAATTTATAGAATAATACATTAAAGATTAAATCAATTATTATAATTTAAGCGGTATTTTTCAATACCAATAATTTTTAAAAGTCAATTACAATAAAAATAAACTTGTGTATTATTTAATATAATACTAATTTTTAAAAAATGAATAACATTTTAAATTTTTCTTTAAAAAAGAGTTGAAGGTTTAGTGTTTTTTCCTTTTTCGTAAAGGAGAGGGATCATAAATATGAAATTTATTATCAAATTTAATAATATATTATTGAAATATTTAATTTTAATTTGAATAAATAATAATAATATAGTAATATAATGGGCAAGGAACAAAGTTATAAAAAAAGGTTTCTTTAATTCTTTTATGAATCTTTTACTTTTGATACACATTACAAAATTTAATATTTGCATTTCTTTTTTTTTCTTTTCTTTTTTTTTTTATAAAAAAAAAAAAGAATATCAAAATGGATAAGCATTAAAAATTATATCAAAATATTATTATTTACTTATTTGATAAATATTTTTTTTTATTTTATTTTATTTTTTATTGTTATTATTATTTTTTTTTTTTTATTTTTTTTTATTTAAAATTTTCATTATTCCTTTTCTATATATATTATTGTTTCTTTATAAAATAAAATAATATTTTTATTCATTTATTTTTTTTTTTTTTAAATTTTTTTTTTTTTATATTTTATTAAAATTAGGTGAAAGTATTTAATATTCTATATATGTAGTTCGGTATTAAGTAAATAAAATAGTGATATCTTGTTATTCATTGAATTTATTTATTATAAATATTTCCTATGTAATATTTTATTATTAATTTATCTCTTTTTCTTTCTTTCTTTTTTTTTTTTTCTTATTTCTTTTTTCTATTTTTATATTTAGATTTGGGTATTATTTCATATTTAGATTCCACGTATTTTAAGATATAGTTGGAAGCGTAATAAGTAATTTCCAAAATAACAGTATTGAAAATAATTTCAGGTACCATTCCATATAGAAAGTTTTCATAAAAACCAAGAATACCTTTGGTTTGATAGATATGTTGACAACAACTCCAAAAACCATGAATATTCTTGTTTAAAAGAGGATAGGTATCAGATAGAGGGAAAGAAGGTTTTGAGACATGACGATAGGTAGGTTTAATATTTGAACCATTTGTTAAAAGTTTTACACATACAGTATCAATTGGATAGGTAATAATTTTGGTAAGAAGATTACTAGCTAAACGACAAAAAATATCAATATAAACTCTTTTTAACATTGTGGAAGTTTTCATCAACTTGGCATGTTGAGGTGATCTTCCATTATTTTGTCTTTGTTCTTTGTTGGATGATGATTGTGATTGGGGTTGTTGATCTTGAGTTTGAGAAGTTGATATTGATGATGGTGGGAAGGTTGAGTTATTATTAACATCATCGTTAATATTTTGTTCTTGTTGTCCAAGATGTTGACTTTGACTATTTTGACGACTTGGTATTGGTTTTCTTTGAATTGCTTTATGATTATTACTATTGATATTATTGAAATATAAATGAGAAATACCTTTATAAATTAACATTTCTATTACATCGTAGGATATCCAATAAAAGATGGTAGTAAAGAAAGGTGAATACCAAGGTGTTGTATCTATGATAGGCATACGTTCTAAGCAGGCATGGTCATAAGTAGAAGATGAAGGGAAGGAAGATACAGTTTGATTAACAATGTTAGATGTGATCACGCCTTGTGTTTTTGATTTAAAACCATCTCGTATAAAACTATTTATTATTTTCTTTTTTATAGAGAGAAAAATACTTTTATAGTTTTGAATCATATTTTTTGGATAATTAATTGGATGGCAAATATAACTTTTGTACATTGGGTAACTTATAATAAAGCCAATACTATATATATATACATTGGTACATATATATTTTGTAATAGGGAATAGGATAAAAATGAAATAGATATATATAAATAATTAATATTAGTATTAGTTTTAATTTTTAATTTAAATTTAATTTTTTTTTTTTTTTTCACTTATTATGCATAATGAACAATTTTTTTGTTTACCTTTTTACTATAATTGTTTTCATGAGAGAAGGCTTATCTTCTTTCTTTGTTACTTGATTCTTTTTTAATTTTTTATTTTTTTCTTCTTTTTTCTTTTCCTTTGGGTTTCCCATTAAATTTTCAATATTATCCACAATATTTTCAGTGAGGGTAAAACAACTTTGATATAATAAACTTTCTGCACAACATTCCATAATTAATCTTCCTTCTGGAAATTCTGAAAAATTGCTAAAGTATTGTATTAATTCTCTATCTCTGACATTAAGTAATGATATAGCCTAATTAATTAATATATTATAAAAAAAATATTTGAGAAAAAAAAATAAACATTTCATAATTAATAAGACTATATATTTTAAATTAAATTTATATTAGTGTAGAATAATTACCCTAGTTCTATTTCTTATAATTGAAAATGGTATAGATATTAAAAATGATGAAGTTAGACTTGTAAAACCAATGATAATTCCCATATAGTTTTCCATTTGCTCTTATTAATTACAAGATGATAGTAATTGAATCATATTTAAAATTTATCAATAAATAAAAAAAATTAAAATAATTTATTTATAAGAATATATATCTATATTGTTTTCTATCATTAATATTAGTATTATTAGTATTATTAAATATTATATAAACCTTTTTTTTGTAATTTATCATTTAACATTTTAAAATGATTTTCGATGGTGGAAAGAATTTCATTTTGAGCTTCTGATAATGAATTTTGAGTGGCTGTACTATTGATGGATTGCCTCGAATCTGATATAGACATGGATTGATTGAATTGAAAATCAGAAGAATAAATGGAATTGCCCTGATTATCGGTATTAACATATGAAATTCCAAGCAGGTACTGCCATGTTTGAAGTCCCATGTTTTAAAGTTTTTTTTTTCTTTTATAATTATACTACTATTTCAAAAGATTCATTATATTAGAAAAAAAAAATAACTTATTTTCAATTTATAATAAATGTGAGAAATTTTAGACTTACCAATTAACTGAGTAAAGAAATTAAGAAAATATTGGATAATTCCTTTTTTCTTTTCTTTTTATTTATGTTTATTAAATTATTAAGTGGAGTTTATTTAAATTTCTAAATTGGCTTTTAATTCTAAATATATCTAATTATTTTTCTTTTAAAAATAGATATTATTCTTTTTGATATCTATATTAAAAAAAAAAGTTTTGTTTTTTTTTATTTGGTATGTATATATTATTATTGTTGCTATTTTACCAATGTGATTTCCTTATATTTTATTTTTTTTTTGATTTTTTTTTTTTTTTTGATTTCTCTTAAATGAAGAAAAAGAACATTTTATATATATATATATACGCTTATTTTTTTCACTTCTTTTAATATTATTGCTTCAATAATATAAAAAGAAACTTTATTAATATTTGATTATTATATACTGTTATTATTATTTAGTTATTTTTGTTAAAATTTTCAAATTTCAAAATTTCAAAATTTCAAAATTTAAAATTCAAATTTCAAAATTATTAAAAAATTTTAAAATCAAAAAAATAAAAAATAGAAATGCTTTTAATATATTTTTATTAATTTCATAATTAAATTATTTTATTATTGTGATATTATACGTCTTATCCTTTATTTTTTATGGTTTGGCAGAATTGATGTATGACTGATGAATAACCAATGAAATAACTTTAAAAATTTTAAAACTAGTTAATCTATTTCAATAATATAAACTTATTAATTATTAGTGAATTATTATTATCTGAAGCAACTAATTTCAATGGATATTTATATTTTTTAAAATACTTTAACAATAGTTATTAACTAGTATTGATAATAAAATATATACGCATTTTTTAAAAGTTATTAAACCATTCATCATATACCTATTAATTATTTAAAGAAAAATTCAATTAATTTTTTTTTTTTTTATACATATTAAATAATGAAACATCACTTAAATATTTTACCCTACTTTCATAGCATAGTTTAATTTTTTGTACTGAAAACAAATTATCACTTAAATATTTTACCCTACTTTCATAGCATAGTTTAATTTTTTGTACTGAAAACAAATTAAGTAGGTTAAATTACAAACTTTTTTTTTTAATGAATACTTTTAAATGATACATATTATTAATTTCGTTTCTACAAAACAGTATATTTTAATAGAAATTTCAAAAAAAAGTTAATATATATTTTTTTCTCTAAAAGAAAACATATTACCATTTAATTATATTTGAATATTGAATAATATGAATAAAAAAAAAAGAGATATGTATATATAAAACTTTCAATATCTTAATATATAATATATAAGGAAATTACTAATAAAGTATTATAAATATTATATAAAATTAATCTTATTTATATAATTATAACTATAAAGTTTTTTTTTATTTTTAATTTTAAGGGTTAAATTCTTTAAAATTTTTAATATTTAATTTAATAAAATTTATAATTATTTTATTATTTCATTATTTCATTATACATAAAAATAATGATAAACAATTGAAATTAAATGTTTTTCAAATACAGAATGTAATAATATTTTGTTAAATGTTACATCAATATTTTTTATTATTATTATTTATTTTATTATAATATTTGGACAAAAAAGGTTTTTACCTTTTATATTATTCTTTTTTTTTTTGTTTATATAATGGATTATAAAATAATAGTATTATTATAATTTAAGATGAAGAGTAAGATTGTAAATTATTATTATAAATCCATATAAATATATACATTACATTAAAATATTAATATAGATTGAAAAAAAATTATATTTTTTAGTTATTTTATAAATACAACTTTATGATCTTTATCTTTATCATTTTTATAGAGATGGCACTTTTAATAATTTTTTTTTTTTACGAAAATGATTATTCATAGTTTTATATTAATTTTTATAGGTTTATTAGAATCTAAGAGAGGCGATATAAGCAAGTAATAATAAATATATAGTTTCTCTTTATACATACATATATCATTTGAATACATTATTATAAATATTTTAAAAATATAAAAAGAGGGTATATATATTTTTTAATAACAAAGATATATAGATGAATGTAAGCGTAATACTATACTAGTTACTACATAAAATATAAATGATAAATGATTATTGTAATATTGTCTATTAATTGAGATCATAATGAAAGAAAAAAAAAGAATTCTATAAAAGGATATAAAATAAAGTAACTTTTTTTTTTATATTTTATTCTATGGATTATTAATACAATAGTATTCAATATGATGGTATTAATATGTCTACAATAGGAAGTATTCACTTGCGCATATTAAATGTTGAAGTTTTGACAGAAAATCTTTATTAAACTCTATTTTTTAAAATTATTGATGATTGGTGAAGGAATCTAGAATTATTAATTGCGGATAAACTAATTAATCATTAATCTAAAATAAATAGACATATAAAGTATTATATATATAAATTAATATTAAAAAGATTTTCATGTTAAATTTATTAATATATAAAAATGATAGATATAATTTAATTAATTAATATTTAATTATTTTAATTTATCATTCTTTCTATTTAATATATTTAATATGTAGATTAGGAAAATTAATTTTATTTTATATTTAAATTATTTATTATTAAAAAAATTATTCTATAAATTATATATTAATTTAAATTTAATTAAAATTTAATTATATTTTAATTGATAAATTATATTAACAAATAATATAAAAAAGAAATTTATTCATCTAATTATCCATATGCTGCTAGTTATTTCTTATTTATCTAGACTATTTACTTTTAGAATGATGCTAATTGAAAAGGAGTACTTTTTTTTTTAACTTTATATAACAATATAGAATTAATATTTAGCAAATAATAAAATTTATTTAACTTTCTTATTTTAAAAATAAATAATTAAAAGTAATAATAATAATATTAATTATTATTTTTATTTTTATTATTAAAATAAAGAAATCAATTTTTTTCTATTCATTTAAAGCCAAGAATATAAAGGAAATTAATCTGTTCATTTTCTCTTTCCTTTTTTATTATTTTATTTTATTAGTTTAATTCAACGGCATATTTTTTTTTGACCAGAATTTTTTGAAATAAATTATAGATTAGTGTCTGGTTTAATATATAGTTTATTAATTATAAAAAAAACTTTATAATTATCTATCTTTTTTATTAATTAAAATACATTCAATAATAAATTAACTTTAGCATGAAAATATCATTATAAATATTATATAAATAAAGAATAAAAACAAACATGAAAAACCGAACTTTGTTTAATTATTTATATAATTTACTTTTTATATTAATTTTATAATAAATTCAATTATCTTTATCACAATTTTTTTTAATAAAGTTTAGAATTGTGAAACGAGAATATATATATATATTTTATAAAAAATTAAATAATAATCTTAATAACTTTAACAAGCTTAATTATATGAAATTTTAAATAATAAATTAAGGAAAAACTAAAATTAGAAAAAAAAAAACAATTTACTCGTTTTGAAGTTTTTATTTTTAAGAAAATATTGTAAGAAAGTGACTCGTTTTGAAATAAAAAAGAAAATAAAACTTTTATATATTTAATTGGAATAAAAATGTTTTAATATATCTTTTTATTGTAATACATTATTAAACAATATTTTATATATTTTATATGAATAAGGATTAATAAAATATGTACATAAATTAATTATATTTCAATCCTTTTTTTTTTTTTTACTACTAATTTCATAGATATGAAATATTAAATAAAAACTTTAAATATTAATAAAATTTATTAATTATCAATTACATAGAATAGATTAAAATAATCACGAATTAGTCAATTAAATGTTTATAAAAAAAATTAGGTAAAGCATGGCAACCTAAATAATTTTTTTTTTTAAAGTTTAGTGTTTATTTTATTTATATACTATTTTCTATAAATAATTAATTAATAACAACAACTAAATAGATATATAATAGATATATATCACTAAGAAATATATAAATACATTATTATTTCATGTTAAATTATTTTCATTATACAGTTCTACTTTATAAACTATTTAGACAGTAAGTACATTAAATTTCTCCCTAAAAAAAAAAAAGAAATTATAAAACAAAGTTCTATACTAAAATTTATTAATTAATAAACTTTATAAATTAATATTTATTAAGTTTTAAAGTTAACTATTTAATGGAAAAATTTTTTCTTAACATTAAAAATATTGGTAATCCATATATTACATAATTATTTATTGTTACATTAAAACAATTATTGAATAAAGTCCAGAACCAAATGATATTTTAAACTGACTTTATTATGTATTCTGTATAATAAAAATTGATCCTTTTTTATTTTAAAGATAATAATAAAAACAGCGACGTTAACACAGGAATAAAACTATTTATTTTAATAGTAAAATTGTCGTTGTAAAGAAGAATATAAGATGATATTTTTCCTAAAATATATTTATAAAATAAAATTATTTTATCAAATTTTTAAACTTTTTTTTTTTTAAATCAGTGTGTAAATAAAAAATATCCACTTTAAATTTTTTTTTATATATAAAATGGAAGAATCTATTAATTTAAGCTTTAATTCAATGAAACTGAATTATATGAATATATTAATGATTGTCATAATGACACAAATTATATGCTGGAAATAAGTTGAATAATAAATTGATTTATATATGAATCTTGGGCTGATGTGGAATTCATTTAACTCTAATAAGGAACAGAATCAATAGTAATATATGATACTAATATATTTATTCATAAATAAAGTTTATTATCAACATTTTACACAAGAGTCCACAACGTATAATAAATGAAAAAAAAAAAGAAGCAATTATATTTTCGTTTTATTTTAATTTTTAGAAAATAATTTTTATGTAATAAGAAAAACAATGTTACTTTATATACTATAAATAATTGTCTATTTATTATTGACTCTTTTTTTTTTAAATTGGTTAATGAATATACTTTGATATAATATAAAATCTTTATAAGTTTTTCCTTTTTTATTATTTCAATATTTCAATAATAAATTTTATAGAATAACTTTTTTAATTTTTTTTTTTTGGCAAAAAATTACTATTAAATAATATATATAAAAAATAACTTTTTATTATTATAAGAAAATGGATTTTATTACATTATTGTATTAATACATCAATTTATTGTAATTAATTTTAGGAAACAAATAGTTTTTTTCTTTAATAGTTTTTTTTTTTTGATAATATATTAAAATATAATAAAATATATATTATTATATTATATATAGGTAATAAAATTAATAATTTTTATATTGATAATATAAATAATAATTTTTGAAACTGATTTTATCCAAAAATTTATTGTTATATATGCCAATTTAATTTATTATAAATGAAAGGTTATACTATTTATATTAAATATTAACTATTTGTAATACTAAATTACAATATACTTTTCTATTAATTTATTTTTATTATGTAACAAAAAATTGTAACCTAATAATAAATAGGGTTTATTAAGTAAAATAATTCTAATATATGGATAAATAATAAAAAAAATAGGTAATTAATAAATGAATAAATGGATAATAAAATAAATAAATACAAAGTAAAACCATTTCTTATTAAATAAACTTTTATAATAAGAAAATCTAATATAATTAATATATGTATATAAATATATAAATAAACATATTTAATTTATTATTAAATAAAATTAGTTTTTATTTTGAAGATGAAACTAGTTCAAAAAATCCTATAAAATGAACTGGAAATGTCTTCAATTAAAAAATATATATATATTTTCTTTTATTTTTATTTTGTTTAAAATTAAAGTAAATTGAAAATTTATTATTTCGTTTATTTAAAAATAATATATTGTTAATATTTTTATACCTAAATAGTAGAAGAAATTGACAATAGTTATTATTTTAAAAATAGAAGAAATAAAAAATTATTAAAGAGAAATATATAGGAATTAGAGTTATTTAAGGAAAATAAAAAAAGAAATTTTAAAGCTTATAGTAAAAAGCATTATATTTAAATAAAATAATTTAGATTTATATTTTAAAAAGTTCAAGACTTTTTTGTAAAAATGGTTAGAAAATTCGATTTTATTACCAAGAGATTATTATTATTTGCCAGTATTGCTTCCGTTGCTTCCGTTATTTACGGTTGGGAAGCTGGTATGTTAAAGTAAGTATTAATAAATAAAATAAACAAACTATTTTTAGGTACTAAAAGATAGTTATTAAGTTATGAAAATAAGTACCTAATATATTTTTTTTTTTTAAAAAAATTAAATATTAACGAAATTAATTTGTAATAATAAATAAAGTATTATCTTCTCAATGAGAGCTTCCTTTGGTGCTAAGTTTGGTTTATACTATTTCAAGCCAAGAAAAGGTTTCATTGAAACTGATGACAAGAACCTTAGAGAAATGATTATTACTCCATCATTTACTGTTGGTGGTATTTTCGGTTCTATATTAGTTCTTTACATTATGGATTCTATTGGTCGTTTAAGATCATTACAATTAGGTTCAATTATTTACTTTGTTGGTGGTATTGTTCAAGTTTTAAGTAATGAAATAGTTCAATTATGTATTGGTCGTTTCATTGCTGGTATTGCTTCTGGTATTACTTTATGTGTTTGTCCATTATTTATTGCTGAATATGCTCCAAAAGAAATTAGAGGTACTTTAGGTATTATTAACTCTATTGGTCTTCAAGGTGGTATGTTCTTTGCCTGTTTATGGAATACTCTTTGTATTAAATTAATTACTAAGAATATGACTTCCCAATGGAAAGCTGCTCTTGCTGGTTTAATGATTCCAGCTACATTATTTATTATCTTTGTCTGGTTCCTTAGGGAAACTCCACGTTACTTATTAATGAAGAATAAGGATGAAGAAGCTGCTAAGAACCTTGCCTATATTCGTCAAAAGGAAACTACTGATCCTGCTGTTGCTGAAGAATTTAATGCCATGAGTACTAAGCTTAAGGTTGAACTTTCTGAAGGTATGTGCACCTGGAAGGAATTATTTAATACCAAGTCTATTTTATACCGTGTTATTATTATTTCTGTTTTACAATTACTTCACATGCTTGTTGGTGTTAATGCTATTGGTTTCTACTCTACTCAAATCTACGAAAAGTATCTTGGTATTTCTCTTCCAAAGTGGGGTGCTTGGCTCGCTACTTTAAATAACGTCATTTCTTTAATTTGTACTGTTCCAGCCATGAAATATATTGAAAACTTTGGTAGAAGACCAATTCTTAAGTGGGGTGCTTTTGGATTAGGTTGCTGTATGGTTGCTGTTTACGCTCTTTGTCATATTTGTGATGCCACTAAAAAGTCCGTCTTCGGTTGGATCTGTGTTGTTGTTATGTATCTCTTTGGTGTTATTTACAGTTGGTCTTGGAGTGCTGCCGTCTTTGTCTTCATTTCTGAACTCTTCCCAATTCGTATGCGTGCTAAGGCCAATACTATTGGTGGTGTCTTCCAATACATTGGTAGTATGCTTGTTGGTTCCACTACTACTACTTTAATGAAATACTTAAAATTCTACACTTTCTTAATTTACGCCGGTTTCTGTTTAATCGCTTTTGTATTCACTCATTTCTGTGTTCGTGAAACCAGAGGTATTCCACTTGAAGATATGGACAAACTTTACGGTGATGATACTATTAAAGAAAGAGAAGAATTCAAAAAAGGTGTTAATGAATGCTTTGAGGAAAATGCTAACAAGGTTTAAGCATAATAATGATAATTACTTACCAATTGGATATCAATCCATTGCATGAAGTATTATTTTAATAAGGGGAAATGAATCTATGAAATTAATAAATTTTATTAGAGATTCATTTTATTATTTTTTTTATATATAGTAATATTTATAATTATTTATATATATTATTACAATGTATAAATAATATCATTTTTTTTAATCGCATTATAGTATAAAATAATCAATATCGCATAAAGAATAATTTTTTTTTTTAGAAAATACAATAGAAAAAAAATATAAGTTATAAAAATGTAATTAAAAAAAAAAAAGGTGAAAAGTATATTTGAAGAAAATTAATAATACAAAACTATCTTAAGTATTATTAATAGCACTTTAAGTTCATCTTTTTTTTATTTTGTCAATTGTATAAAATTTTATGTAAATAATTACATTTTATTGTATTTTTTTTTTAAATATATTTATTTTAATTTAAGTATTAATTTTTTATTTCATTATTTTTAAATTTTCAAAAAGAAAAAAGTTTAAATAAAAATATATAAAAATTAAAATTATGTTTTTTTTTTTTTTTTTTTTTTTAAATAGTTTAACAGTGAAAATAAGGAGTAATGTTAGTAATAAGCATTTAAGTGAATTTATCAATAAAAATAACAATAGCAAAGATAGTAACATTAGTAATAATAATAATAACAGTAAAAATGATGTTATAAGTCATAGTATTTAGAGTAATAGTAACTTTAATAATAGTAATAATAGCAACGATTCTTCCTCATCCTATTCATCAAAAATTTTAAATTTTATTCTTAAATTATTCAACCGTATTTGGGATGGAGACTTCCCCAACTCATGGAATGAATCCAGTATTGTTTCTATTCCTAAGAAGGGAGATTTGACAGATTGTGATAACTATCGAGGTATATCACTTATCAATAATGGTATTAAGTTGATTTCCAAAATTGTCACCACTAGAATTTCAGAATATGGTTTAAAGAATAATTTCATTAGACCTGAACAATTTGGTTTTCGAAAAAAGGAAGAAAGTATCAGTCTTTTCATTTCAATCCAAGAAATATGCCGTAGACGTCAATTAGATAATAAAGAGACATATTTGGCCTTTTTAGATCTCAGGAAAGCATACGATTCAGTCCCAATCGGTAATATTCTCCATAAATTAGATTGCTTAGGAATCCGAGGTAAGAGTTTACAATTTATCAAAAATTTATATTTAACATCTAAGGCTAATGTCAAATTAGATGGACAATTCTCGAAATCTTTTGATGTGAAGAAAGGAGTCCGTCAAGGATGCCCTCTTTCTCCTATTCTCTTTAATCTCTTTATTAATGATATATTTAGAGAGTGCGAAGATCTAGGAGTCAGTTTAGGTGACACTCGATGCTGTGGTGGACTTTTTGCAGATGATATAGTTATTTGTGCTCCAACAAGAGGATGCTTAAAAAAGATGCTTAGAAGAGTTAATGAATGGGCATTGTATAATGAAATGGAATTTGGTATCCAGAAATGTTCAACGATGGTGATTCGTCCTGAATCAATAGAAAATCAGAACAAGAGAGATCCAACATTTTACTTAGCAGGACAACCCATTCCAACTACTGATTGCTATACTTATCTTGGTGTTCCATTTGATAAGAATCTGTCCCTTAAACCAGTAATTAAAGCTCTTAATAACAAGGTTTTGAAAGGGCTTTTCTCAGTCAGTAAATTCTTAAGAAATCCTAATATTCCTATTCCTTTCAAAAAACTAGTACTTAACTCACAAGTAATCAGCAGAGTTTCATACTTTGCACCATTACTTGGATCCAACAAAGCTAGGTCTAGGATTGCTCAGAAGCATGTTAACAAAGGAATACGATGGGTTGCCGGAGTTCATAAAGCTGTATCGTTTATATCTTTATACTCTATCTCAAAAGATTTGAATATTCCTCCATTGTCAGCCAAATGTGCTTTAGCTCAGGTTAGATGTTTTAACAAATGGAAAAACTCAAATTGTATTATCTCACACCTTGTCAATTACATTCCTAAATTTAGAAAATACACGTGGTGCAAATCAAGTAGGACACTTGATAAAAAATTAAAGAAACATGGAGATGTTAAAGCAGTTAAAAACTTTTATTGGAAAGATCTCAAAAGGAATTCAATCAAAGCGCAATATTATGATGATAATAAGTTTATTGAAACTAAAGATTTTATTAAATTATGTTATGAGTACCCAGAGTTTGCCTATGGCTTCTACTGGCTATTGAAAGCAAGAAGCGGATACAAGTTGGATGCTAGAGTTGCCAAAGCTGCTAAATTTGTTGATCCAGTTTGTCCTAACTATTGTCCATGCTGCAAGTGTGGTGTTCAAAGTATTAAACATTGGTTATTAGATTGTCCAACATTTAGAGATATCCGTATTAAACATTATGATTCCATAGTCCAGCTATTAAATTTTTTCAGTCAACGTAATTCCAATAGTCCTATCAATAATAATGAAAATGTTAATATCAGTAGAGATAGCAATAACAGTAATAGTAATAGTAACAATAGTAATAATAACAATAGTAATAATTACAATAGTAGTAATAGAAATAATAATATTAGTAATGATATTAGTAATGATAGCAATAGTGAAGATAATAATTCTAATTTAGATAGTAATTTAGTTAATGATAGTAATAGTTCTAATAATCCGGTGAATATTAATGTGTATGATTATTCTAGTGTGTGCAGTAAAATATTTAAATTCCTTCTTGGGGGAAGAAGTTTTAACAATATTAATTACAATTCAAGGGAATGGAAAGAACTTTGTAAGCATCAGATTCAATCTGGTACTAATGAAGGAACACCATTCTTGACGGTAACAGCGAAACTTTTAACCAAAATCATGCCTTTTACTATTGGCCAGCAATGGTCAATGTTCAAAAGGTTTGAAGCAACATCCAAGAGCGTCAATGCTGAAGAAACAGTAAGACAGGACCAGCACAACCAATGGAGATAATAATTTTGTTCCATGATACAATTTTGATCTTTGACTCGGAGTCCCATTGGAAATCAAATACAATTATTATACTTTAGTATAATAGTAGCTTTCTTACTTTAATTAAAATCGCTAGAATACATTATACCCAATTTTTATTTAAAAGAAAGGAAGAACTTTGCAAATGTCAAATTAAACTGACCAGCTCTTATAACATTTATATTGAAAAGATATAAAGATGTGTGATGAATATTAAGAATGATATATACATTGGATTATCACTAGAGGCATAACTATGTAGAATTATATAAATTTAAAAAGCTTCGAAAATAGGTAAAAAAAAAAAGACAAAATAAATAAGAATATTGGCTTAAAAAGCCATGAAAATAAATAAAAAAAATTTATAGATAAAATCGATAAAAAATATATCCATTTACAACCTAATTAGTTAAAGATGAAAATGAATAATGAGATAGATAACATTTCCATTATAAAAAATCCGCATTAATTCTTCTAATGTAGGAAGAAGAAGTAATGAATGAATTATTATTTGGTATATTTAATGAATGGTATAGCAATAAACATTAACTATTTCATTATCTAAATTTACATTATATATTAATTTATTTGCTCCAATGAAAATTTCGAGTTTAAATACATCAATGTATTTAATTTATGAATGTAATAGAAAGTAAAAAGGTTCAAAAGGTTCTTTAACACTAAATAAATAAATTGAATATTATTTTAATGTTTATGACGATTAATTATAAAATTAACCTTTTTTATATAAAAAAGTAATCATAGATTCGATATTTCTATAATCATTGAATTAATTAAATATATTTTAATTATAGTATAGTTATTAACTTTTTAATATTATTAAGAAAAAAAAAGACTTAATTTTTCTTATCATTTTTGTTGAACCTTTTTTTTTTTTATATTTAAGTTTTACTTCTTACATTTAATTTACTTTTATAACAATATATTTATTAATAATTAATTAATTTTTATATTAAATAATAATTTTTTTAAATTATTATTTAATAAATTAAATAATATCTTAATATATAAAATGAATGAATTTAATATATTATTTATTATATTAGCAATATAATTTAATATTTATTAATTTAAAAAAATGTTTAATTAAACTTTAATAAATATAATTTTTTATTTTTTTGGTTTAATTAGTAAAAATTTATCTTTGTATATATCAAAAACATAAAAAAAAAATTTCCCACATCTTCTTCTATACCTATATGTATTTTTATATAAAATATTTTGTCCTAGAAAAAAAAGAGCAATAAAGAAGGAATCAATTATTATATAATATGTATGAATGAAATAAAAAGAGTATTATTGAGTTTGTAATATATATCCTAGTTTATAAAATTATAATTAGATATAATAAACAAATAAAATCTATCCTATTTTACTTATTAATAAAATTACCTAATAAATATTTAATAACTTTATTTTAAAGAAATATGTTGAAGGTCAATTCTAGAGCAAAAAAAAAAAAAAAAATCGATGATGATGGATTATTTCTAATTAAAATAGCTTTGATTATACATTAATATATATATATAATTAATTATAAAACTTTTAATATAAATTAATAAAAAAAAAGTTAGAATGTATAGGAACACTAAACAAAATCCATTTTAATTTTAATTCTAATTTGATTAAGAAAGAATAAAACATATACCTATTTACTTTCTTCATTTAGTTTTAATTTATATATGTTTATAACTCTATATTTTAATGAAGATTATTAACATTGATATTTTTTATTTTCTCTTCTTTTTATTAATAAAAGCCATAGCAATAGTGCTTTGGAAGGTTTTTTATTCTTTTGTTTATAAGTTTGATGGATAATCTTCAAAATTATTATTATATCATGTGTAACAGTAAATAATAATAACAAATTATATTTTTTATTTCTATTGGATAAAATAAGATAAAAATTGTTTTAAAATTTTATATTACTATATTAATATATAATATATAATAAATATAATTGAGATGTTAAATAGAAAAAAAACAAAATAGTAATAACTAAATTTTCATAAATATATGTTTCTATATCATTTTTTTTAAAGAAAACAGAGAATAAGGGTAATAAATAATTAATATTATAATTAAGAAGGAATCAAATTATATAAAATATATCCTTTACTTTGAGTAAGTAATTCTCATTTTTTTGTTCGTTTTCTATCCATTTTATAATGATTTTATTTATAAAATTGGAATTATATTAAATTTCCTTTTTTTGGAAATTTTAATTTTCTTATTTTATTTTTCTAAACTTATTATTTTTTTCTAAAATGATTCAAATCATTGAATTGATAAAAAATATATTAATAAATAATATTAATGTATAAATTACTTTATATTACAATAAATGGTATGTATAAATAATAATTTTATTTTTAACAAATTTTTTACTTTTAGTTAAAATAAAAATTCTACTCTTGTTTATTAGGTTACACATGTTTATTAACCATCACCAATACAATTCTTTGGGCATTCAAAGAGAGGGAAAAAGTTTCATTTCAGTAGTATAATAAATTTAATTCCTTTTATATCTATTTATAATAATAATAATAGTAATAATAATACTATAAGGAAAAATAATAGATATCATTTTTTGTAAAAACTTATTTAATATATGTATATATTATTTTTTTTTCTATAATCATGATATATGGTTAAAAAAAAAAGAAACCTTTTCTTAATTAAAAATCAATAAATAATAATGTTTTAAAGTTTTGCTATTTAATTAAACCTACCATAAATTAGAATATATTATAACATTATAATATTTAAATTATTTTAATTGAATTTTATTTAATAACAAATTGGAAATTGAAACACAAGAATAAAAAGGTATTTTAATTAATTAAAAAAAAAAAAAAACAGAAAAAAAAAAGTCAACAAGTTAATTATAAATAAATTAATAACATATTATTCAATATATTCAAATATACTGATCATTATATCATAACTATATATTTTCATTATATAAAAAAAAATGTTAAGTAAAAATAAGCACAAGAATATTTTGTTTTTTTTTTATAATAAAAATTTATTATGATTAAATTATTAATTAAATATTAAAATAATAATAATAATATATTAATTAATTCCAAAATTTATAATAGTTCTTTTTTTTTAGAATTGAGAAAAAGACTATAAATATAAAAATAATTTCCTCTTTTTTAATTTTTCATCTATACCTTTTAATATATATATTTTAAATAATATATATTTTTAATATTATTAAAGTAAATCTTCTAGTCTTTTTTTTATTTATAAAAAACATTTAATAATAATAAAAAAATAAACAAAACAATATATATATAAATAAATATATATATATAAAAGAATCATCATGGGTAAATTACAATACATTAATAAGCGTTTATTATTCTATACCATTATTTGTGGTATTGGTTCCATTGTTTACGGTTGGGAAGTCGGTATGTTAAAGTAAGTATCATTTATTTAAAAATAAAATTTAAAATTTAATTTCATAAAGAAATATAATATATTGAAAATTATAAAATAATTAAATATAAATATTAATAATATATATATTAAAATCAAAAATAGTATCATTTATTCCATGAGAGCTTCCTTTGGTGCAAAATTCGGATTATATGAATTCAATCCTCAGAAAAAAATATTTGATGAAACCGAAGACAAGAACCTCATAGAAATGATTGTTACACCATCATTCACCGTTGGTGGTATTATTGGTTCTATCTTAATTCTTTACATAATTGATAGAATTGGTCGTTCCAATTCATTACGTCTTGGTTCTATTATTTACATGGCTGGTGTTATTGTTCAAGTCTGCTGTAATAATATTTTCACTCTCTGTTTAGGTCGTTTCATTGCTGGTGTTGCTTCCGGTATTGCTCTTGGTATCTGTCCATTATATCTTGCTGAAATTGCTCCAAAACAAGTTCGTGGTACTCTTGGTATTGTTAACGTATGTATTTTATTTTCTAAATAATAATAATAATAATAATAGTGATAATGGTGTAAAAATGATATAGTCTACTTTCTATTAATAAACAATTTTGTTTAAATTTAAATTTGTAATAGCCATTAGGTCTTCAACTTGGTATGTTATTCTCTTGTTTATTTGATACTCTTTGTTTAAAGTTAATTACTAAGAACATGTCTGCTCAATGGAGAACCGCTTTTGCTGGCTTATTAATTCCAGCTACTCTTTTCTTAGTAAGTAATAAAAAGATTTTGTTATATAAGATTGTTTCTATAATTCTTATTTTAATTTTATAATAATAATTCCTTTTTTTTAATTTTATATATAAAAGCTCTTAGTTTGGTTCCTTCCAGAAACCCCACGTTTCTTATTATTAAAGAATAAGGAAGATCAAGCACTTAAAACTTTAGCAAAGATCCGTGGTCAAGGTGATTGTCACCCATCAGTTGTTGAAGAATTTAATGAAATGAATGCTAGACTTAAGCAAGAACTTTCTGAAGGTATTTGTTCATGGAAGGAATTAGTTCAAACCAAAAACATTTTCTACCGTGTTGTTATTGTTTCTATCTTACAACTTCTTCACATGCTTGTTGGTGTTAATGCTATTGGTTATTATTCCACTCAAATTTACAGTAAGTACCTTGGTATTTCCCTTGCTAAATATGGTGCTTGGTTAGCTACTTTACAAAATTTAATTAGCTTCATTTGTACTCTTCCAGCTATGAGATATATTGAAAATGTTGGTAGAAAGCCAATTCTTAAGTGGGGTGCTTTTGGTCTTGGTGTATGTATGGTTTCCATTTATGCTCTTTGTCATATTACTGATTCTATCAAAGATTCTAATAAGGGTTTAAGCCAGTTAACTGGTTGGCTTTGTGTTCTTATAATGTACCTCTTCTCTGTAATTTATGGTTGGTCATGGAGTTCTGTTGTCTTTGTCTGGCAAGCTGAAGTTTTCCCAATCCGTATGCGTGCTAAGGCTAATAGTGTTGGTACCTTCTTCCAATACATCGGTAGTTTAATTGTTGGTTCTACTACAACTACTTTAATGAAATACTTAAGTTTCTACACTTTCTTAATTTATGCCGGTTTCTGTCTTATTTCATTTATCTTCGCTTCTCTCTGTGTTCGTGAAACTAAGGGATTATCTTTAGAAGAAATGGAACAACTTTACGGTGATAGTAAATCTGCCGATGAATTAAAGGTTAAGAGAGAAATTGATGAAAAGAAAGCTGTCAACAATGTTGAATCATAAACTCATAAAATCATTAAATAGATTTCATTTAGAATTTACTAATTAAATTAAGTATATATAAAAAAAGGTTGAATTATTACCCTTTTTTTTTATTTTTATTAAATTATTATTTAGATTTTTATATAAATCAATACAATTAAATAGATCAGCAATATATTCAAGTATTTTTATTATTATAAAAAGACTAAAAATAAAAAAAAAAATATATTTAAAAAAAAATCAATACACAAATTAATATTTAAAAATTATTTAAGATACAAGCAAAAAAAAAAAAGTATTTATATAATATAAAATAGAAATATAATTAACTTAGTGTAAAATAGAATTAGATTAATTTATAATTATTAGATTAATTTATTATTAAAATCAATTGATTACATAAAAGAAAACAAATGATGAAGAAAAATTAAAAGTTTTTATCAATCTTTTTCAATTTAAAAATGGGAAAAAGAACTGATAATACTATTTAATACCCAATAAGAGAATTAAGGAGAAATAGATCAAATGAAGTTTAAAATAGATGGAAAAAAAAGACTAGAAATGATTACTTAATAAAAACACTCATCATTTTACATATATAAAAAAAAGATCTTTGTAAATATCTCCATAAAAATTCTCTGCTAAATACAATAAACATAAATTCATACCTAAAAATAATACCTATTAAATTAAATAAAAACCAATTAAACAAACATAAACTATTTCCTTTTTTTCCTCTCTTTTTTTTTTTTTTTAATGAGTATTTATAAACCACATTAAGTTCAACTGTTTCTAAACCATTCGAATTATCCTTTATAATGATTATATTTTCATTTTTTTTTTTTCAATTCAACTTTTTTTAAAATGACTTCCTCATGAATATTTATAAAGTTCCACTAAATTCAGTATAATTCAACTTTATATTGCTACTTTTTTTTTTTTTTTCATTTTCTTATAAAGACCTTTTCCATTAAAATGTTCCTTTTCTTCAGAATTACTTTTTCTTGACCTTTTCTAATTTAATTAATAAAATATATTTAATTTATATATTACAAACTATAATATAACTTTATGAATTTTCTTTTTCATTCATTTTTTTTTTACTATACCATACTACCCATACTCAATATTTATTCTATATGACTTGTTTTTTTTTTTTTTTTTTTTTTTTAACAATGTATATATATAATTGAAAATAAAAAATTGAAGGAATTTATTCTTTATTTATACTCAAATTGGAAAGTAATCATTTTTGAGTACAAATATAATTTCTTGTCTTTTTTTTTTTTTTATTAATCATTTTTAATTATTAAATAAAGTTCAGTAGTTTTTTTTATATATATGTAAAGTCTAGAATCTTTTTTTTTTTTTTATTTTCTTCTTTCAATACAACAAAAGTAATTATATGTATATTTATAATAAATTTATTATAATATAATGAATTAATTATTAATATATATACTTATATATAATTTAAGTTATATCCATAACTAAGAAAATATTCTTTTTTATATGGGAGGGAAGATATTTTTTTTTATTTTTTTTTTTTGAACCTTGAAATAAAAATAAAATAGAAAAAAAAAATTATATATTTTCTTTAATAATAAAAGAAAAAGGAACATAATAGTTTTTTTCATTAAAAATAAAATACAAACAAAAACTTTTTTTTTTTATTTTTCAATAGTATTTATTATTTTTTAGTATGAACCTTTTGAACCTTTTGAACCTTTTTTTTTTCCTTTCTTTTAATTTGTTTATTATTAAAAATTAAATAAAAGTGAAACTTTTTTAAATTAAATTCTTTTTTTTTATATTATTAATATATTAACATTAATGAAATTTAATATTAATTTATTTAATTAATCCATAAAAGTAAAAAATAAATAAAAAAAAATGAATTGTTTCACAGTACAAAAATAGTATATGCTTAGTAATTATTTATTTCTATTTATTATAAAATTAAATAAGAAGGAAAACATTATATCATAGTTTTATTTATTATTAAAATAAAAAATATAAAGCCTAGTTTATGTTCAGCATTACTATTAAAAGCTGAAAATAATTCAAGGTTATCCTATTTTTTTTTCTAATTTATAGATATAAAAAAGAAAAAGTTAAAAAATTTAAAAATGTCACCAATTATTGTTCAAATGATCAAAAAAAAATTACTTAGAACTGTACCACCAGAAAATAATTAGAAAATAATTAATAAGTGGTTTATTTTCCAATTAAAAAGATCAACATATTTGATAATAACATATATAAACATAATTGATTACTTGTTAAAATAATTAATAGGTTCAATTAGAATAAAAAAGTTATATAATTTCTTTTCACCTCTAATAGAGTCGTATATATATAAGTTTGTATTAAATATATCTATATAAATTCAATAAATAAAAATTACATTTCTTCCATAATTTTCGCTTTAAGGATTTTTTATAGGATTGAGATTTTATTATTATGTTTATGTGAGAGATAGTATTTTTTATTCTAATTTCTTTATTATAAATAAATCAAAGCTAATTTCTAGTTATCCATTTAATTGCTTATTTGGAAGATAATAAAGAAATGAAAAAAATATTAAAAAAAAAAAAAAGATATTTATAAATGAATAAAAAGATATTAAATATGAATTAAAATTAACTTCAAATCTAATTTACGACTATTCATTAATTTCAATATATAAAAAACATATAAGAAAAAATAATGTAAAAAAATTTTAATTCATATTTAATATTTTTTTATTCATTTATTTACATCAAAATATTAGGTACTCGTCTTTATCGAGAATATTTATGTATATAGAAAGAGTATATATATGCAGCACTTTAATATGCCTAAATATTTTATGATTAATATTTTTTTTTTTTTAAAAAAAAGTATGTTTATTTAAAACTTTTTATTTAGTTTTTTTTTATTGTTATTTTGAAATATATAAATATAATAAAAGAATAATGGTTGAATGAATAAAATATTAAATCAATACTGGATGTTTGATTTTGTTTTATTATCTAGTATATTAATGCATGTATATATTTCTTCAATTCATGTTATTAAAATATTTTTATAGAGTATATATTATGCATGTATTATAATATAATTTATATGAATATTAAATTATTGTATTTCTTCATTAGTATCAAACCAACAAACCAACAATTTTTTTTTTTTTGTTCATTATTTTATTTTATACTACAACAATTATTAATTTAAAAATATTTTTTTTCTAAACATAATATCGAGTATATTTGTATGCAAAGTATTTTTTTCATCTTTAAAAATCATTATTAATTATATTATTATTTATTTTTTATACTTATATCTATCTATATATATAATATTACATTTATTATTTGCATTTATATTACTTTTTCTTTAGGTTCTTTTTTTTTTTTTTTTGAATTAAAATAATTTTGAAAGATATATAAATATTAAATATAGAATATAGATTTTATTATATATATATGTATATATATATTTTATTTTTTGTGTGTGTATTCTTTTATTAATATTTTCATTTGAGTATATATTTTTTATAAATATTATTGTATATGATAAAGTTATAATAATTTTTTAATTATTATTTTTAATTAAAATGTTCCCACGTTTTATTTGATTTTTCTCAAAAAGTTAAAAATAAAAAAAAAAAAAAAGTTAATGAATAAAATTTATTATAAAATTAAAATAATAAAATAGACGAACTTAAACGTCATTATAAGAAATTAATCAATAAATAAATAATACAAGTAAAAGATTAAAAAACAAAATTTAAAACATTTTCATATAAACAAGTATATAAATATCAAATCTTTAAACTCATTAAAGATAAAAATAAATTTTAAAAAATTATTTCAATCTTTATATAGAAATACTACTCTTCAAAAAAAGGGTTCTTATTATTTAATTATATATATTATATATAATTTTCATTCTTATTATAATAAATAATATAATAAAACTTATAGAAAGATAATAATTTCAATATATTAAACAATTATTAGTCTTTTATATTTAAAGATTGATTTCAATAGTATAAAGAATTTAAATACAGTACTACAATAAATTATACCAATCTAAAATAATTTCGTTTAATAACATAATCTTGTATTCTACTTCAATTCATTATCAACAATATATTTTATAAATATAAATTTAAACATATAATAAAGAATGGCAGGACCACAACCAAGGTAATTAAATATAGAATAATTTATTCTATTTTATTTTGCTTAGGTAAATTATTATATAAACAAAAGACAATAACCTTTTTATTGAAAATATTTCAATATAAATATGCTATCAAATCAACAAAATATTACTTTGTTAATGGATATATACTTAAATTTTATTTTATAATTAATAAAAATACTTTTTGTAAATAATAATAATAATAATAATAATAATAATAATAATAATAATAATAATAATAATAATTTACACATATTTGTAAAAATCTTTATTTCAATCCAAAGAAATCCATACCTCTCTGATAGAGATGCTTTATTTGATGGTTTTAGAACTAACACAAGCACACCATCTAGTGACCCATACTTAATAGAAAGACAAAATGATGAACAAGTTGCAAATTTATCAGAAAAAATGAAAACTTTAAAAGAGGTATTTTACTGAATAAAGAAAGAAGAAAAAGATAACAATACTTAAATATTTATTATAGAATATAATAAATTTCTAAATTATTATTTCAAATTAATTATATATTACATATATATTATATTTATTTGTATTATTCTTTGTTTGTTTATTATAATATGCTATGTTTTTTTTTTTTTTTTAAAAAAAGGTTTCTTTATTGATTGGTGAAGAAATGAAAAGACAAAATGAATTTTTAGATGACATGGTAATATAATAATAAATGAAATTATATATGAAAAATTTAAAGAATATAAATTAATTTCAATTATATATATTTATAATTATTATCACATTTAAAAATTAATATATATTCAAAAATATATATGTTAATTTTTCAACATATCAATAACATCGACGAAAATTTAATGGAATATGTAATTACAGGATGATGAAATGCATTCAACAAGATCTCTTTTAGGTACCACCATGAACAAATTAGGTGTTATGATGCAAACTCAAAGTGGTAGTGTTATGTGGATACTAATTATTTTCATTTTCCTTGTCTTAATATTTGTTTATTTCTACATTAAGAAATAATTCATTTGTCAGACATATTATATATATATATATAAAAGAAGAAATAGAAGAATAAGAAAAAGAAAATATATTCATCAAATATTAATATATATATAATTAATAAAGAAAAACATAAAAAAGAAAAAAAAAAAAAAAAAATAGAAAAAACCAATATTATTAATTACTACTTCATGGTAATTCAAAGAATATTTATTAAGATTCCTTAATTAATAATAATATTCATTATTAAGTATTTGTTTATCATCAAATTACCTTTTTTCTTTTCTTTTCTTTTCTTTTTTTTTTTTTTTTTTTTTTTTCATTTCGTTCATTAAAATAAATAAAATATAAAAAAAAGAAAAAACAAATAAACAAACAAAAAATAAGCAAAAAACAAACAATAAAAAAAAAAAAAATAAAAATCATTCATGATATTATCTAATTCAACTTTGTGGTATACCTTTTTATTCACCCTAAAAAGGAATAGTAATAAATATTATTATTTAGAATAGTTATAGTTATACTATAATATGTTCTTTTATTTTCATATATATTATCTATTTTATATAATAAATAAAAATATAAAATAAATGAAAATTTATCTAAAAATATAAAAGAAAAAGAGTTCTTTTTTTTTTTTTTTTTTTTTTTAAATATACAATTTATATGACATAATTATATTTACATCTAATTATTTTATAGTTGAATTAAAAAAAAAAAAAGTGGTAAAAAAGATATAGCAAAATCTATAACTAAATAAAACTTTTTTTTTTATTATTTAAAAAAGTCACATACAAAAGCTTTTTTCTTTATTATCTTAAGATATTTAAATATATATATATATAAAATTATGTTTTAATATTATAATTTTTATCTCTATTTGTTTGAAATATTCCAAGGAATATAAAATAATGAAATAGAAAAAAATAATATTAATATACTTTTATTCCCATTAATTTTTATTTTTTAATTATTATTATTATATATATTCATTATACTTTTAAATTATTCAAAGTTTTTTTTTTTTTTTTTTTTTTTTTATTATAAAATATAATTTGAATGAATGATAAAAAAAACTGAGTAGTTCAAAAAAAAAAAAAAAAAAGAAAAAAAAAAAAAATCATTATTGTAAATGTTTGAATAAATATGTAGGGAAATATATATAATATAATATATAATAATAATATAAATAACTTTAAATTCATTTTATATTTCTAAAGTTTAGAGATATGTTAAAAAGAATGTCATAAAAAATAATAATTAATAATATATAATTATATATAAATTATAATCTATATATTTAATAATATTAATATTTTTACAAAATTTATTATTTTCAAAACAATTCATAAATAATAATGATTTAATATTATATAAACTATCATTTAAAAAGAAAAGAGGAATAAAGTTAATAGAAAAAAAAAAAAACATTTTATTCTTTGAATTATCATTTTTATTACATTTAATTCATTATTAATTACTGAAACATTAAAATAACGATAATGGATGAAAATGATTTTGATAGAAATATTCCGGGATTTTCAACGGAGCTTTATAAAACAAAAGTCCAACCAGGAATGAAAGAACGGACTGTGGTGATGTTATTAAAAGATCATGAATATGTTATGCGACGAATGGATCAATATTATCAAGAAAATATAATTGCTACCAAAGAGGATATTAATAATTTAAAGAATAATAATGACAATAAAAAAGATTTAATAAATGATGAGCCATACTATGTTGTTGATCCAAATGGGTTTACTCGTAAATTAATTCCCGGAGGAAATGATTCCATTTTTTTAGAATCTGAAAACAATGATAAAGATTTTACCCCTCGATCGCATAATTCATCCCAATCAGGGTCAACAGAAAATATTGTTGAGGATCAACGAGCTTCCTACCTTAATTTATTAGCATCTAGAACAAAGAATAATAAGAAGCCATCCTCACTACCACATAATGATATTCCACTGGCACCGGAAGGAGATTATGAAGAAAATTGTCATTACTTAAATGAACCCAAAATTGTTCCAAGGGATAAACAAATTAAAGTAGTTTTTCCTGGAGAAGAAAAAGATAAATATGAAGATGAACTTCCGGATTTTCTTCAAAACTACATTCGTAATAAAAGAAATGCTGTGAAAGGAGATTACATGAAGGATTATAAAAAATATCAAACCACACTTCAAGAAGAAATTCAAACACATCCTACTGGTGTTAATCTTTATGAAGGTGCAAAAACATTTCTTAGTGATCCTCAAATTAAAAATATTGAACAGCTTCAACAAGACTCTAGTCTCATTCCTAATCAAGCTAATCTTGAAAAAGCTAAAGAAAGAGTAAAACCAAAAATTAAAATTAAATTACCTGATAATCTTCAACAATCTGTTAATCCTAATAATCTTAATAGTACTAATAATAGCATTAAAACAAGGTATTTTATTTTTTTTTTATTTTTTTGTTGTTATTGAATATAATAAATAATGGTTAAAATAGAATAATAATAGAAAATAATAGCAATATGAATATGTTAATTTTTTATATTTTAATATTTATATATTTTAAAATTTATATATTTTTATCAAAAATATATCATTAATGCTTTTTTTTTTTTTTTATTTTTTATTTCTATGAAATTAAAAAATAAAAATTTTATAACAAAAATAATAATAAAAGGAATGATAAAGAAAATAAACTTGTTAATAATAAAAATGAATTAAATAAACAGGATGATACTTTTAAAAAAAAAATTGATATTGAGCGTGTTATTGAAAATGCTCAGATATGTAAAAATAATTTTAGTCTTTTATATACCGATCAGGATAAGGAATTTGGAAAAAAACTAGAGAAATGGAAAAAGTATAAATATATTCAAGGACAAGGAAAAGAAAGAGGAAAATTATTACGCTATTCTATTTGGCGTAAAGATATTTTTGTTCAAGAGAATCAAAATGAGAATAATGGAATGGATCAAGAAAAATTAAATCCAGTTGTTAGAGATCTACAACTTAAAAAAAATTTATTAAAAAATAAAGATATTTCTGAAAAAGAAAAGGAAGCAATCAAAGAGAGGCAGGTTAGTTCTCTCATGAAATGGGAAGAAGAACGAAGGAAAGATTTAGAAGAAAAGTTAAGAAAAGAAAGTCAAACTCTTCAATCCTATCTTAATCAAGTTAATGGTCATGCGGATCCAATCAATTCTTTAAATCATCAAAATTTAATATCAAATGAAATTTCCTCTTCAATTGGAACTATTATTCCTTTGAAAAAAGAAAAATCTTCTAGTAAATCTATACTGAATCAAAATAGCTATTCCTATTCTAATTCTATTTTAAATATAAATGGTAATATTAACAACACCAATAATATATGTATATATAGATTTAAAGGAAAAGAAAGAATAACATATGAAAAAAAAAGTATAAAAACAAATTAAAAAAAATATAAATATTAATGTCTATTTTCATTTTTATTATATAGATTCATCTAATAAATTAAACTCTATGGGTAATGCCGCTTTTGATTCTGATGGAAATATAAATATTGCTTATAAAAAAAGAAATGATACTTCAAAAATAAATACCTTGATGCGAAAAACAAAACAAGAAAATAAAGTTCAATATCTTCGTGATTATAGTGTACAAAAGAATAAGATAAGAAAAGAAGATGAACAATTATCCAAAGATATTTTTGTTGATAATAAATCTGTCATGGATCAAATATCAAATTTTAGTGTAGATCGTTTTATTCATGAGTATAAGGCGTATATGAAACGTAAAGAATCTATATGGAATCGAGAAGGTAATAATCATTATAATAAAAACGATGAAAACAGTAATATTCGTAGTTATAATGGAATTAGTATCAATATTAAAACATATGAAAATCGGGACAACCCAAGTTTCTATAGTAACAATACCTCTTCTCTTAGTCCAATTACTCCAAAAGAAAGAAAAAAGAGTATTATACAAATTTTAAAGGAACAATCCTTAGATATCATTCGAGATTTGGTAAATAGTACTGTCAATTCCGAAGAACAATATATTCGTTTTAAATTTAAATCTAATTATTCGGGAAATCCATCTCCAGAATATATTTATGATATAATTCATCTTTTAATTCATCGAAATAACGAATGGACAGATAAAGAATTATCTGAAATTCGTATTTTTGTTAGTAATTTAAAATCATTTAAAGGATATTCCAAAGATTTCATTAATAATATTCTTTATAATTCTGAAGTCAAATATTATGAAAAAAATACATCTATTTATACCAGTAAAGTATTCTACTTATTTTATTTAATTTTTTTTTTAATTTTTCATTTGAGTATTCAAAAAAAAAAAAAAAACTAAAAAATTTATTATACATAATATCTACTATTTTTAATTAAATAATTCTTAATTTATAATAGAAAATGAATCAAAGTATTATTTTATATTAGTTGGTACAGCGGTATTACGGTATGTTAATACTAAAGATATCTTTAGTAAATCCCTCCTGTCCCCTAAAGGTTCCAATTCTCTTTCACCTAAGGTAGAAACAACTTATTCTAATCAATTATTAGGGGCACCAAAACTTTATGGCAATGGTTATTATCAACGTCGTAAAAGTTTTCTTGATTCCAATTGGGATGAACGAAAAATTAATAAAGCCATGGATTTATGTCGTAGAGGCAGTCATGTTAATAATAATACTACCAAAAATGAAATCATTCAAATTCGAAATATAGGGTAAACTATTATTAAAAGACAATCATAAAATAAAAAAAATTAATTATTTTAAATAAATAAAAAAAAATACTTGTAGATATGGGAATACTATATAAATTATTATGATAATTTATTTAATAATCATATTTTTTTTAATAAATATTCATACAATTTATAATTCATAAAAATACAGAGAAAGTTTTAATAATTTTGAAAAAGATGAAAATGATTATGAATTAGATTCCGTATTGACTAGTACTTCTGCTTACATATTAGAGATTGATAAGGTAAAATGAGAATAATAAAATAAAAATCTCAAAATAAAAATAAGAAATATATTTTAATCGAATATGTAATACATATTATTTGATAAAAACATTTCATTAATCTATTTCATGATTTTATAATATTTTAATTATACTTTGTTAATTTTTTATGTAATAATTTATTCTTGTATTTATTTTTTTTTTGGATGGGATTTAGAATGAATATGAAAAATTCAAAAAACTTATTGAAGAACAAGATATAAAGGAAAAGACCAAATTCTTGAAAACACTTTTTTTCTTTAATAATTTTTCGTGTGATTCTTTATATTCCTATGCGGAAATTATTAACTATCGTACTATTCCGATTGGTCAAACCATTATAAAATTTGGACAACCTTTAGAAGAATTTTATATTGTAAAAAGAGGAAAATGTAATGTTTATAGAAGATTATTTTTAGAAAGAGATGGTGAAGAAAAAGTTTTTAAAATCTTTGTTGGGCAATATGGTCCTGGAGATTATTTCGGGGAAAGAGGGATAATTGAATATCATGGATTTTTGAATATTAAAAATATTGATCTATTTTCTAAATTTTCTAAACCTATTCAGGATAAAGTCCCTATTTATAGTGAATTAACTGTAGTAGCTGCGGAAAGTAAGCATGAGGTATCCATTTATGACACGAATGAAAATAAACAAGATATAAAAAAAATTGAATCTGAAATTCTTTTTAATTCCAAAACAACAAATATTGAAGAGAAAAAAGCGCAGCAACGAAAACTTCGAGAGAGTAAAACCATTGAATTAGCTGTTATTACTCTTAATAAAGCTCGAATAAAATTTAAAAATTTTATTGAATATAATAAATTTGAAAAACTTAGTCAGGATGATCTTTACTGTCTCTTCCTAGAAAGTAATCAGGATAAGAAATGGAATAAATTAAAACGCCAATTTAACAATGATCGTTTAAGAGAAATTTATTGTGATCCTAATATAAATGAGACTAAATTGGATGAAATGAATGGAAAAGAACGTTGGAAAATATAAAAATTGTTTATTTACTTGTTTACTTGTAAAAATAGTATTAATAATATTATAATTTCTTTTTTTTTTTTTTTTTTTTTTCATATCAAATTCTATTAATAATATAAATAGTATTTTATATATTTTTTTTCTTTTTAAAAAAAAAATAGATTGGTTGCATTGAAAAGAATATTATGTATATATAATTTATTGAATTTAATACATATCTCTTCTTTTCTATTTATCACTATATAACAAAATCTTATTTAAATCTTGTTTTATTTGTAATATTCTATTTTATTTTTTATATTGTAAAAATACTATCTTTTATATGACTTTTTTTTTTTTTTTCTTAACAAGGTTATTTTTTAATTAATTTAGTTATAATCCAAGTATTAATAATAATTTGAGTATCTCGATTGATAATTCTATTATGAATTGTTGCTTTTTAAATTAACATTTATATACATTTATAATATTTATAATATATATTATAAATAAAAAAAGTTTATAAAAAGAAAACATTTTTTTAATATCAAAAATTACTCTTTAATTATAAATGTTTTCTTTTTTAATAATAAATTAATAATGTATTAATTCTTATTTTTTGTTTCAACTAAATTCTTTTGACATTTAAGTGGCACTTTAAATTCTCCCTTATTAAGTAATTTTGTTATTGTGAAGCTGTTATGATTGTGGGTAAAAAAGATATCAAAAAGAAAGGCTCATCAAAGAAGAAAGATTTTTTTTTAGATTTTTGTCATGTGTTTTCACATGATAATGTACAGAATACAACTTTGTGTTCTTTTGCCATACCAATTTCGACGTCGGCACTCACAATATCCTAAGACGGGAGTAGCCTAGCAGGGACGAGTCCTTAACAGTTCCTCCTTTGTGAACTGGACTGTATACTATTTAGAGCATCCTCATCCTCCCGCAGATATTAGAAATGATATCAACCCTCTCAGTCTCAGGTGACTACAAATGGGATGGTATATGAAATTATAAATTTCTCTATTGGATGAAGCAAACAATACCTCTTGTGTATATACCCTAATCCATGGGCAAAACTAATGGATAAAATCTCTATGGATATGTAAGGTATATACGGCGTGTCGAACCAGACAAAGAAGAAAGATAATTTTATTTTTTTTTAAAAATAACAAATTAAATGTGGCTTATTATAATAAAAATACAAATATTCTCTATTTGTTATATATTATCATCAGCCACATTAAATATTCTTTTATTCATAAAATTTAATTTAAATTTAGTGAGGCTGGATCATTCCAAATATTAATTTTTTTTTTTATTTAAAATAATTCATAATTAAAATAAAAATAGCTCTTTTATTTAATGGATAGTAAAAATGGAAATTATCTTTTCATTAGCATAAATAGTAAAGATTTCATTCAAGTTCAAATTTCATATGAATTTCTAGTTTTATTTTTATAAAATTTTATATTTGAAAGTGAGCATTATTCAACTTTTTTATTTTTTTTATTTTTTAAAATTAAAACTTAAAATATTTTTTAATTAAAAAATTAATTAATTAATAATAAATTTATTTATTTTATTATATATTCATTCATTCATTTATATTTATAGACTTAATGTTACATGTAAAAAAAATTAATATTAAATTTTAATTTATAATAAAATGGCAATGCTTTTAAAAGGATTGCTTTTTAATTATAGCAAAGATCAAACTATTGGAAAGATTATATTCCATTGAAAAAAAATAAAAAAATGAATGTTCAATAAACTGACCTGCTTCATTATCAAAGTCAAAGTTGTTATTAATTCCATATTTTTATATTTTAACCATTGCTATTATTTTTTGTGTATGATCTTTACTGCATCTTTTTATTTTTTTAAAAAAAAACATGTTTTTTCTATAGTTGAAATTAAGATTTTAATAAATTAAGATATATTAAAATATTAAAATATATTGTAATATATATAGAATTTTTAATATATTCATATAAATTAGTTTGAATGGATTTTTAATTCTTTCCATAAAAAGCTAATAGGTTTTATGTAAAGAAAAAAATATTTGAAAAAAAGAAAAAGTAAAATAAATAGGACGAATAATTCATTAAAATAGTAAAATTATGAAAAAATAATAAAAACTTTTATACCTTTTTTAATTTGAAAGTTACTTTTTTTTTTTTGCCTTATTTTCTTCTATGTTAGTTATGTTTGTCCTAAAAGATTTTTTTTTCTGATTTTATAAAGTTTAAATTCAATGGATTATATATATTTATATATACATCTATATATATTACAATGAATTAGATAATTAAATGAATTTCATTTTTTTATTATTTGTTCCAATTGTATATTAAATTTAATATAAATTAAACTTTTATATTTTTTAAAAATTGTATTTGGGATATAATTTAAAAATCAATTAATATTGTAATATATAATAATATATATTACAATAAATTCTAATATACTATAGATAATTATTTTTTGTAACCGATGTAAATTTAGATTTACATTTCTATTATTTTTAAATAAGAATAGATATAAATATGAATATAAATCAAATAAATGTAATATTATGAATATAAATCAAATAAATGTATGATATATAATACAAATAAACTATAATAAATTAATTGAAAATGTTACCATCATTATCATTATGGTAGATAATATATATATACTATAACTCTTTTTCTATACTCTATTAAAAATAATATATATATTATTCAATTGTTTATTATTGTTTCCTATATATTAACAATAAAATAAATATATTTTATGAATTGAATTTATTTTTATTTTCTTCTTTTTTTAATCATTTGAATTTCAAATTTACCAAAAATCTAAAATAATTTTTATTATAATTAACTTGAAAATTTTAATAATTAAAAATTAAAATTTAATAAGAAATAAGCTTTTTATTTTATTCTATTTTATAGAATTCTAATTTACTATTTTTTTTTTTCATTTTTATTATTATAATTATTCTTCCTCTTTTATATTTTATTTTATTTTTATTTTTATATTATTAATATTATTCATTTTGTATTAAATTAACTATTCATAAATCTAAATTGTGATGTCATCTTGATAAAATAATATTAAAAAAATAGAAAACATAATTGAAATTCAATAATAATTTATAAACTATTATATATGTTATCATTTACCATTTATAAATTTAAATAAATAACCATTTATTACTTATTACACAAAAGGAAAAGACAAAAAACAAAAACAAAAACAAAATAAAAAAACCAAACAATATAAATAGTATATTCAAAATCAACAACAACATCGTTGTATAATATTTTTATATTATTTGGTAGAAAGATTTTCACATTATTTGAACTAGAAAAAAAATAATAATTTCAATAGTAATTATTATATTACATTCCACTTTGGAAAACAATTTAATATTTATTTGTTTATTTATTAAAACAAATTATTAATAATTGCTAGACAACGTAAATAAAAACTATATTAAACTAAAAACAAAACCAAGAGCAAATACACACACACATATATATGTATAAAACACTATAGAAAGAGTTACATAATCAATACTTTAATATTTGATAATATATTTATAATGTTATTGGTATATTAATAGTGTAATAAAAAAATATATTTGTATCCTATGAGTTTTTTTATATTGATACCAAGTATTTTAGAAAAATAAAAGGAAAGGAAAAAAAATATCATTCATATTATTGGAATTTTATAATACTTTTACAAAACAATTTTAATTATTATCAAAAGTGTGCAAATTTAACAGAAAATATAGAAAAAGGCACATTTAATAATTACTATGAAGACTCTAAAAGAAATATAATATTTTATAAAATATTATACAAAATTTTTATAATGACAATAAAAATAATTAATTTTTATCAATATCAAAAGTGACTTTTATTATAATAATTTGCTATCAACAGTTTTTTCAAAATAAAAAATAAACATTCTATTTAAAATAATAAATATACCAATCATAATTTAAAAAAAAAAAAAGTTATTCAACGTAATAACAAGCAATTTTGAAAATAATATATAGAATTGTATAAATAATTTTATTTATATAATTTTATATATATCATCTTTTATATACAACATACAACATATTCTATTACACATTATTTTTATTAGTGTTTTTTTATTCTTAGTATTACAAACCAATAAAAAGCAAAATAAAATATAGTGCTATATATTTGATACATGGAACGTCATTTTGTAAAAAGGTATATAAATCAAAGAATAAAAATAATATTAAAGGGACGATAGATATCGTTAAAACAAACAAACAAACAAGCAAAAAAAAAGAAAAACTATTATTAACAATTAAATAACTATATATAATTGAATTGTATTATTTCAATATTTAAATTTATTTTGTATAATAGTAAAAGTCATACTTTACCAAGAATATCTTCTACTTCAAAGTAAATATTTTAAACATCAAAATTCTTTATATATGTCAAATAAAAATGTTAACTTGAATAGAAAAGAAAATAATAAAACTTGAAAATAATACTCATATATATCAAAATCTTATTTTAAATATTATCATTTTAATATGTATAATTTAAGGAATCTATCTTACGATGATTTCCATAATGAACATATATTAGATAAAGAGCAGGAACGACATTTTTGTAGTGAATTTAATAACGATAACGATAATGCAAGTGAACAGTGTAACCTGGAAAAATTATTTGACCAAAAATTAGAAGATAAATCAAAGCCAAGATCAATGTAAACAATAAAGACAATAAAAATAATACTGCAAATATAACTTAATACATTAAATTAATTCATTTTTTCTTCATATATTGTTTATTTCAATATTTAAAAGCAATACAACCAAGACCGCTAGTTCTTATTCAAGGTATATAAATATATTATCAATAATATTTATATGTAAATGTTTATAAATTTGATAATAACATAGCGTTCTTTTTTTTTTTTTTTTTTTTTTTTTTTATCTTTATATTATTTATAATAGAAGATCGTAAATATCTATATGTGAACCTTGATACAATATAATAAAAAACAAAGAAATTGTATTTTTAATAAAAACTAAATGAATTAATATCTAATTATACTGAATATAAATATTACTGTATATTTTATTTATATTATAATGATAGGTTAATAAATCCTTCAAAGTTTTCAAAATTTACGAATAATTTCAAGTAAATCTATATATATAATGATTATCAAATATGGATTTTATAATTAAAATATTATTTTTTATTTTTTGATTTTTCAAGATCAAAATTTTTAACTTTAAAAGATGATGGGTGTATAAAAAAATATTATATTGACAACAATAATACTAATAATATGGAAGAAAATGAATTGACTGTTAGGTAAATATCATTTTTTTAATATTATAAATAAATATTGATAAAATTATAAATTTATATGAAATGAATTTAATCTAAATGCTATAATGTTATATATTTTAAATTTATTTATTTATTTTATTTATTTATTTACTTATTTATTATTATTATTATTATTATTATTATTATTATTATTATTATTTATAATTTTTAATAGTGATACAAAAACAGATTACATGGATAATAGAAAAATCGAAGATGAAGTATTAATAACTGGAATAAGAAAATTTAATTTAAGACCAAAACAAGGAATTAATTATTTTATAGAACAGAATATTATTCCGGAAAGAACACCAAAAGCTGTAGCGGAATTTCTATATAAAGAAAGTCAAAATACTGATGATAAAATAAATGAACATTGGCAATTAGACAAAAAGAATATTGGATTATATTTAGGAGATATGTAAGTGGATTCAATACTGCTTCTTTTGAGATTTTAAAATTTTAAATTATTTAAATAATTATCTATTAAAACAATAGTCATTAAAAATAATTATAATTACTCTTGTAATACATAATTTAATTTTAATCATTATAGTGATATAACATAGACATAAACTAATCATTATTTATATAATTAATTAATAAATAATTATAATGATGAAGCATGAACTAATAAACTAATCATTATTTATAAAATACTTATATCATTAACAAATAAAAATATATAATATTATGTTATTTTTTTTTTCTTTTGAAAAAATAATGAAATTATTTACTATTCGATCAAAAATAGTAACGATTTTAATGTACAAGTTCTTGATGAATTTGTAAAATTACATGATTTCAAAGGAATACAATATGACAATGCTCTAAGGTAAATTGGAGTTTCAAAAAGAAATAATAGTAATAAATATATAAAAATAATAATAAAAATTGTATTAATATTAAAACTATTATTAAATATATATAAAAATAGAATATTTTTGGAAGAATTCTTTTTACCAGGTGAAAGTCAAATTATTGACCGGATGATGCAAAAATTTGCCTATCATTATTGTAGTCAAAATACAAATGTATTTTCATGTCCAGGTATAGAGGAATAAAAATCTAAACGATAATTATTTTAAATATACATTATATAAAATATATCTGAATTTTGAAACTTACTTTATGAATTATTTTTATTATTTTATAATTTTGTAGATACTGCTTATGTACTGGCTTTTTCAATAATCTTATTAAATACCGACTTGCATAATTCTAGAATAAAAAGAAAAATGACAAAGGAAGAATTTATTAAGAATAACAAAGGAATAGACAACGGTGAAGACTTACCAATTGAATATTTATCAGTAATTTTTTTTTATTAATTTTATTAAAATAGTAATTGAAATCAATATCATTAATTCATTCATTCTGAATATCCGTATATGTTTATTTTTTTTTAATTTTTTAGTTTATTTATGATAATATTAGTCAACATGAGATTAAATCAAAAACAGGTGATATTGAATTAGATTCTACAAAATCTATTACAAAAATTCTTAATGATATTTCATATTCCTTTACCAACCCAAATATGGAAGGTTGGCTTTATAAACGAGGCGGCATTGGTAAAAAACAGTGGAAGAAAAAATGGTGTCTTGTTGCTAATAGTTGTATGTACTTTTTTGCAAATAAGGTAAAAATAAAAATTTTTATAAACGATAAATTTACGTTTTATC
The DNA here is from genome assembly GCA_002104945.1 of Piromyces finnis. Classification (NCBI taxonomy): domain Eukaryota; kingdom Fungi; phylum Neocallimastigomycota; class Neocallimastigomycetes; order Neocallimastigales; family Neocallimastigaceae; genus Piromyces; species Piromyces finnis. The sequence goes on along the minus strand of MCFH01000007.1, from coordinate 150,234 downwards.
AATATAATTCATAGTTTTATTAAAAATTTTTTTTTTTTTTTTTTTTTTACAGAATAAGGAAAAAACTGTTGGTATATTACCATTATGCGATTTAACAGTTTCTAAATATGAGTCTGACTCAAATCCTCCTTCTTCAAATCCTCAATATATTATTAATAATTTATTTAAAAACTTTTCAAAAACACGATACTATTTTATTATTCGTGCCAAACCTAAAATAGAACAAGAAATGATGAGAAAAGCATCGACAGAAAGTTCAACTGATAAAAACAATATTCCAAATTTTGCAATCACAGATAATACTCAAAAAGTTCTCTATTCAAAACATGTCAATGGAAAAGTAATAGCAGGTAAATTAATTAATTAAAAATCATTATATCATTATTATTATTATTATTATTATTATTATTATTATTATTATTAACAAACTTTATTTGTGATCAATAGATATACAAGATTATTATATTTTCGGAGTTGATACAAAAGAAGAATGTGAATATTGGGTATATATTATTGAATCTCAAATACATGACTCTATGGCTGCTTTTCGGTCGTTGGCTGCTGTTAAACGTCATAGTATTATTCAAAAGAATGATCTCAATGAAATACAATCAACGTCGTCATTTGATACTGACATTATTCGTAGTTCATCTTCTGAAATGTCATCGACTACTCGAATTGCTAAAGACAATTATCTATATAACATTAATGGTTCAAGCAATTTACGTCATAACAATACAAATAGTAAAACTCTAGTTAATGAAAAAGGTCTGAACTCTTTTATTAAATCATCAAAAGACAAAATGAACTCCACCATTACAAATTCTATCGATAATACATATGAGAATATATCAGGAATTAATAGTGATTTAGATTTTTCTACATTCCGTGATTTAAAGTTTTGTAATGATCTATCGAGACGTTTATCTTTTGAATTTAGCAAATTTGATCTTTCTCCACTTGAAGATAATTTTATTCAAGATGAAGAAGAAAGTGATGATGAGGAAAATAGTGTTTTAAATGCTCTCAATAAGATTGATATCTCATCAATTAATGGTATAAATAATGAAGATAGTGATTTTAATAAATCATCACTAGAAGAAGATGCCATACGAGCTCTATCTAAAAAGAAATCCATAGAGAGTTTATTTCTTTCAAAGGAATTTCAAAGGTTTAATTCAGATTATAATTTATTAACTCCTATTGGTATTTCTTTATCACCCACGCCAGAGGATTCTGAAGATTCAAGTAGTACTGGTTCTATTTCTCCTGCTACCCATACTTCTCATTTGAATAATTATTCATTTAATATTCCATCTTTCAGTATATCATTAGATTCATTTTTGAACGAGGAAGGTAGGAAGAGTACGAAAGATGCTCAAGTGAATGAAGAAAAAGATATAAATGTCTGCAATACCTTGGAACTTTCTAAAGAGAAAAGTCTTGAAATTATGGAAATAGAGATTAGTGATGATGAAGAGGAGGATGAATTTAATGACTGCTTAGATGATGATTATCATCCAAATTATATTTATAGTAGTGGTAAAAGTAGCCGAGAATTAGATTTTAATTTGGATTTAAATTTAAGTAATTATAATAATGAAAATGAACGTACCATTAGTATACATCATCGTTCATACAAAAATAAAAGTAATTGTGATATAAATGAATATACTACTTTAACAGAAAATACTATCAAAGAGTCTAATAATATTGAAGAAGAAGAAGATGGTGATGATGATGAAAGAGCTCCTAATCTTTCATCATTAGAGTTCAGTCGGTTTGACATTTCAACAATACCATTAGAAGAAAAATCATTTGAGGAAATAAAATTTGATGAATGTAATGGATTTTTTGAATATCAATCTCAAATTCCTAAAGAAGAGCATGATGATTCTAAATTTATTCATGAAGGCGATACCATAAATAATGTTCTAACTAATACAAATCTTTCCACTTTTTAAAATAAATTATTTATAAAAGATATTTATAAAAAATAAAAAAAAAATTTTTTTTATTTTTTTATATCATTATACATAACATTATAAATTTTTTTAAAAAAAAAAAAAAAAAAAAAAAAAAAACAAAAAAACAAACAAACAAACAAACAAACAAAAAAAAAAAAAAAAAAAAACTAAAGACATTAATTATCTCATCATTAATAATAATATTACATCCATTCTTAATTTTTTATATTAACAAATAACAATATTCATAATTAGACATTCATATATTATATATTATATTATTTATTTTTTACAAATAATTATAATATACTAATCGCATTTTTTTCTTTTATTTCTTTTTATTTCATTTTATTATTATTATATTTAAAATTGATATAAGATGGATATGAATAATTGAGTTTAATTATATCTATTTCCATATTTATATTATTAAGACGATTATAAATTACATTTTATAATTATAAAATACTTTATTTTTATTCTTTTTTTTTTTTTTTTCTTTCTTAATTATAATTATTTTAGAAAAAGGAAAAAGTTAGAGCTTCTTCATTCCTTTTTTGTTTTTATTAATTTTTATTAAAAAAAAAAAGAATATTTTCTTTATTTAATATTGATATATATATATATTATATAAACATAATATTAATATCTTATTTTTTTTTATTTGCTTTTTATTTTTTTTTTTATGTTTAAATACATAAAGTACTAAAAAATAATAATAATAAATAAATATAAAAAAAAATTCCCATATATAAAAATATATTTTAATTTATTAATATAAAAATATGGATCAAACAGCAAATAATTATTTTTTTTTTTTATTTAAATTAAATATTTTTTTTTCTGGAACAAAAACAATTTTATATAATTAAATATATTTGTGTATTTTAATATAAAGTTTATTTTTTAAAAATAATTATATTAAATTAATAATTAAAAATAACATTAAATTATTATTATTATTATTATTATTATTATTATTATTATTATTATTATTATTATTATTATTATTATTATTATTATTATTATTATTATTATTATTATTATTATTATTATTATTATTATTATTATTTAATTCATATTTATCTTTATTAAAAATACACGAAATAAAAAAATGAATGAAAATAGTTCAACTAAAAAAGTAATATTTTTATTTATTTACTTATGAATATTTATAAATATTTACAAATATATATATATTATTATTAAATAGTAATTTCAAAGAATATATATTTTTAGAATTTAAAAAGAAAAAAATAATTGATTAAATTAATGCTATAATATATATTTATTATAATTATTTCTTAGCTTTTAGAAATTAACCATTATATTTGTAATTATTTATAAAATATACTATAAATTTGTCTTATTAAATAGATTTTAAAATATATACACACAACTACAGGTCGTGATAAAATAAATAGGTATGTATGCTAATATATGGAAAGTAAAAATATTATAAAATAACAAGGTATTAATATTACACTTTTTATAGAACATTACAATATATCTTTAAATTATTTCTTGCCTATAACATTAAATATAATAACAACAATGAAGAAACTATTATTTTAATTAGAAAAATTATTACCAATATTACACTATCTCGTAAATGTAAGTTAAATAGCCTAAAATAGTTATTTGTTTTTTATTATATAGTATATATATAATATTAAATCTTAAGAGTACACACATTATATAAAATATATAGTTGTTCGTATTGGAAGACCGTTAGAACACCTCAATACTTTTTATATATCTTTAAACCTCAAAGATGATTTCTCTAAATATTGTGTTATTATTCGTAATTTAGCCTATGCCATTTACTTAACATTTGATATGATGATTTGGATATATAAATCTGGTATTATGAAATTCGAAAATTTTAAGATCATTTATGTGAATTCTCAACTATTTTGGTTAATTGGTATTATATTTGGTATTCTTAATGAAATTTATAAGTTAAAAAGAAATTCAGAAAAAATCACTGAAATTTACGAATGTAATATTTCTGACGAAAAAGAAAGTAAAAAAAGAAAAAATGATGATCTTAAAGATCTTAGTTACTATCAAAAAAATCATTATTTAACACTAACACAACATTCATGTGATTTATTACAACCTATTTCATCCTTGGGAATCTTTGTTATTGAACCTATACTTCTTGCATTATTTGGTATAGTTAGTTCTGTTATTGGTGCCCGTAATCAATGGATAAAAGTTAATGGAAAATAGGAATAAGCATATCATCATTTACCACCTTACTTTTAATTTAATATTTTTTTTTTGTACATATATATAAATGTTTTTTCTTCGCATTTTTACAGTTTAAAAAAGTTATAAAATAAAATTATATAATTTTTACTTTAAATATAATTTTAATTGTATTTAAAATAAAAAAAAAATTTGTCCCCAAATTTTCATTTAATAATAATTCAAGTGTTAAAAAAAAAAAAAAAAAAAAAAATGGGAGGTTGAGATTAGAAAGAAAATTTTAATAGAATTTTTATCATTTTTTGGAATTAATATACAAATATCAATGTATTATATTATTATTAAATATATATATTAATTTATAATTTTTGTTTTATTCTTGCTATTTTTTCTGTTATTTTTTTTTTTAAAGGTGATAAAAGAATAAATTTTAAAGGTAATAACACTTAATCCCTCGATATTAATTCATTTATTTAATTTCACTAAATTTCTTTTTATTTTTTATTTCTTTTTATTATAAAGTAAATATTTATATAAAATTAAAAAAATTATTTTATATATACAAAAATCTAATAGTATATTGTATTTTATCTATTTTTTTTTTTTCCTTCAGAATTTTATTATTTTAATTTATGACTGTTATGAAGATTTATTTTTTTGTATTATCTTCAGGATTTTCTATGGATCCTCGATCTAATCGAGAAATTCGAGATATAGGACGAGAAGAATGAGGACGAGAAATAGGAAGGGGAATATTTGAAGCTTTTATGGTGGTTGTGGAAGCACTTTTTGTTCTTTTAGGAATTGAAGTGATTGAAGGAGAGGTTGTAGTTGAAGTTTCTGTATTAATTACTATTTTAGAATTTAAAGTATTAGGAATATTAGCACTAGAAATTGAATTTGAATTTTCAGGTTCTGTATTGGAAGTAAGAGTTGGAGAAGATATAGTTGATTTAGAAAATGATGATTTCATTATCTTTAAATTTGGTTCTATTATGGATGTTGCAGTCGTTGTTATTGTTGGATTGTTTATGACTGGCTTCCTTTTAATATCATCATCATTATTATCATTATTATTATCGTTATTATTATCATTATCATTATCATTATTAGTATTAGTATTATTAATACTAACTTTTGAATCTGATTCACTTTCTAGATTACTATTTGTAATAGAGATTACTGCATTTGCATCTTCTGTTGTAAATAATTCAATATTTCCTAGATCTAGATCTATGGAAGAATTTGATTTCATTTGAAGAAGACGTTGTTGATCCATAACTATTTCACTTTCCATTTCTATTGAAAAAAAAAACCACGAAAAATATTAAAGAAAAAATAAATAAAGATTATTGTTATAATATATTAATAATAATATTTAAATTATTAGTATTATTTTTTTTATTTATTTTCATATTTATTCTACATATGCAATAATAAAAAAAATTATGTATATTTTAATTTCTTACTTTTAATATCAATGCGATCTAAAATACTTTCATTTTCTCCATCTTGACCTTCAGGTGAATGGAATGCTTCTACCATCAATTGATTATTTTTTTCAATTTCTTCTGGATCCAATTTCATACTAAGTAGTTTTTCATTTGCTATCTCAATTTGGGTTTCAATTTCTAATTCATATGTAAAAAAAAAGGAATAATAATAAAAAAAAGGAAGAAATAGTAAAAAAAAAAAATAATTAAAATCATAATCATAACATATAAGAATAATATTTGAATTAAATTTAATAAATAAAATAAAATATCACAATATATAAATTATATTTAATTAGTTACCTTTCATATCAAGTTTATCCAATACACTTTCATATCGAGGCATTTCTGCTTTACTTTCATAAATCTATTTGAATATCAAAAAAATAAATAATTACTTAAATGAAACATATTACATAAAAAAAATATTTTTTTTTTGCTAAAAAATTATTATATTACATACATTATATTCACTTTCAAATGAAGATCGCATTTGTTGTAATTTAGATAGACGTTCGTTAATTTCTTTCATTCTACGTCGATGTTCGCGTTTTTCACGATTAAGATACACAGAATCCATAGTACTTTTAGATTTTTCTGAGCCTTTTGATTATAAAAAAGATAAAAAAAATTACAATATTTTAGTACATAAAATATTAAATTACTGTATTAAGTATATATATATATGTGAGGCTTATTCTCAATTTATAATTTTAATAATTTTCTTTTTTTTTTTTAATTTTTATATTGTATATTTACTTGTTGTAGCGTTAGAAAATAAGGATACTTGAGACATTTCATTATTTTCTAATAAATTATCTTGACTAGACCAAAATCCAGAAGTCATCATAAGAGAATGATCCTCATGATCTTTTTCATTATTAGTAGTTGTTGAAATTAATGAAGTTTTAAATAAATTAGATTCAGTACGACGTCTTCTCCATTCTGAAGCAGGAACTAATTTATTTAATTTTCTAAGAATATAAAAAATAAAAAAAAAGTTGAATTATTATAAGAATTTGAAATATGGAAAAAATTAATTGAAAAAAAAAAGAGAGATTTATTAAAATAATAGAAAAGAGTTTTAATATAAAGTTTAATTGATTTTTATATTAATATTTTTTTTACTTTCTTTTTTTTTTAATTCCTATTTATTATTTATATATAGTAATTTAAATTTAAATTATATATAATTAATAACTTTACTCATTAATTTTATTTAATTCATCAAATTCTTCAACAGACGGTAAAAATCCATTCTTTAAAGTTTTTTTTGCATCATTTTTAATATAATCTACAGGATCTACTAAAATTTCTTTAACTTCCTCTTCTTTACTATTTTCATTTTTCTTTTCATTTAATTCTTGCTTTTCTGAATCTTGGTTATCTTGATTTGATTGACCTGTTTTAAATGCTGAAATAGTATCTAGTTCTTCATCTGGTAATTGAAGAATGGCTTCTAACCGAATTTTTTCTTCATCTGTTAAAGCATAGTAAAATCTAGCATCACCACCCAACTATCCAAATAAGAAATATTAAAAAAAAAAGAGAGAGGTTAGTATGGCAAAAAATAATTATATATATATATAAAAACTGTTTTATTCAAAAAAAATTTTTTAATGTTTTATTTTTTTTTCTTATATTTTGTTATTAATCTTAAAATTTTTTTTTCTTTTTTATAATTTTAAAAGAATAATAAATATTTTTTTTTACCTGAATATTTCTTTTAATAAAATTTCCTTTAAATCCATTCTTTCCTGTTCCCTTTTTACCATTTTTTTTATGACTATTGATATCACCTTTTTTTTCATCATTACTTTCTTTTTCTTTACCATTAATATCATCTTTTTCATTTTGTTGTTGTTGTAATATTAATTCTTCCATTTCACGTTCAAATACTTTTTTTGAAATATTATCATTTTTGAAATTTTCTTGTTCTAAAATATATAAATATATACATATTCAATTAGAAAATATATAAATACATAAATATTATATATATTTATTTTTTTATCCTCTTTTTATTATTATTATTATTATTATTATTATTAATTTTATTTTTTTTTTTTAAAAAAAAAATAATTACCTAATTTTAATTGTAATAATTCTGGATCATCATCTAAATCAATATCAATATCATCAATATCTGGTTTTGAAATAAACATAGAAACGGGTAAAGATTTTGTTTCAGTTAAGAAAGTTTTATTTGAAAAAATTTCTCTTAAACGATCTTTATCTTTCTTATTCTCTACTGAAAAATCAACCACTTTTTGAATAATATTTTGTTTTGTTGGCGTAAAGTATTCCATATCTTCATTTTCTTTTTTTTCTTCTTCATCTTTATTATTATTATCACCTTCGGAGTTCATTGGCATAGTATCACTAGTATCACCCATTTCTTTTTTAAAATCAACGGATAGTGATTGTATTAAAGAATGTGTACTTCCTTTACTATCTAATCGTTTTAATATGTGTCTATTAATAGTTGATGGTGAAGAAAAATCTTTATAATCATTTAATTCAAAATCTTCATTCTTTTTTCCTTCATCACTTTCTCCAATACTATTCATTTTTCGTTGATGATTAAGAACTTCTTCTTTTAGTAAAGTAGATGGAACTTCAATATCATATTTTAATAAAAATTGTTTTTCTGTTTCTGATAAAAAGTTATTTCCTGAATCATTTCCATTTTTTTCTTTTAATTCTTTTTCATACTAATTGAATTGAAAATGGAATATTTAAAAAATATAATAGTCAAAAAAAAAAAAAAAAATCAAAAAACAACAACAACATTATAAAATAATAGTATATATATTTATGGTTATAGTACGATTTATATAATTTAATCATTTGATAAAATATGATTATTTGTTAATTTATAAGAATAATATTTTTAAATAGAATAATAAAAAAAAACTAAATTGCATAAATATTATTAATAGTAGAATTATTATTACTTTGTATTTTTTTTCCAAAATTTCATCTAATTTTTTTATTTTATTAAGACCTTGTTCAATTTTACGTTTAGCTTCTCTTTGTTGTTTTTCTATATCCTTTTTTTTTCGTATAATATATATAAACCAATATTTATATTACATTAATAATTTAAAAGATTATATTTCTTTTTATTTATTTTTTTTTAATTTTTATTATTTATTCTTTATACCTTTTCATCATCTAAATTTTTACTTTCAAAAGATTCATCATCATTTTTTATTTTTTCAATATCATGTTGTATTTCTGACTAATCCCCAAAAAAATTAATAAAAAAAAAGGAAAAAATTGAAGAACAATACAATATATACATATACATAAGTTATTATTATTATTATTATTATTATTATTATTATTATTATATTTATTTTTTTCCATTACTTACTCTAGTATCTTCCCATTTTTTTTGTTTATCAAATAAATTTCTTAGTAATTTATCGGTATTTTTAAGAAGCCATTCTTCATTTTCTTCATATAAATTTTTATTCATGGTTTTTTCTGATATTCCATCGTCATCCTCTAAATTTCTTATCTTTTGAGGCGTACCCTTCTTTTTTTTTATATCTAAGGTATCAAGTGAAGAAGGGAGAGTTGCACTTTTACTACTTAAACTCGTTAAAGGTCTTGAAGAAGAAGATTGTGTTGTAGAAGATGATTTCTTTTTTTTATTTATTTGGGTTGAATTTGTAAGTTGAGGATAAGTTGTTTTATTAGAAATATCTGGTAAAGTATCTGAATTAAAAAAAAAATCATCAATTTCTTGTCGACTAGCATCATAATCTATAGAAGGTGTAGAAGTTGTTTTATTAAATACAGAGATAGGTCTATTTTTTATGTTATATTTAGTAAGATCTGTTGGTGGTGTTGTCGTTGTCGTTGTAGGTGAAGGTAATATTAAGGAACGATCAGATTGTCCTTTATTAATATTTAGTAAAGGTCTATCATCATCTATCAAAAGAAATTTTTTTATTTATAATAATGATTATATTATATATATAGAGAAATTGTATTAATGAAAAATATTATTTTTTTTTTTTAATTATTTCTACTTTTTTTTATTTTTTATTTTACCTTCATTAGATAGTTTTATTAGTGTAGTTTTTTCCTGTGTATTTCTAACATTCTAATGAATAGGTATAAAAATGATTTTATCATATATTGATTTGAATTAATAGTTTAAATAAAAAAAATATACATAATGAAGAGTTTTAAAATTTAATTATAATGATTTTTAAATAAAAAAAAAAAAAAGGAATGATATAATTAGAATTATAGAATAATTATGACAATGATAAAAAGGTAAGGAATGAAAAAAGAAGAAAATGATGATTACTTTTATAGGTTTCATATTGTTAATTTAATTATTTATCCAAATTTCAAATAATAATGGTTTATTCTATTTTATAATAACGATTTTTTTTTCTTTTTCTTTTTTTTTTTGACTAATTTAATTCAATTTAAAATAAAATAGAAAAAAAAAATATTGACTGCAGCATTTTTTATTTTATCTTTATTTTTTTTGGATTCTTTTCTTTTTTCCAAAACAAACTTTAAATTATAATACATTTTCTTTTTTTTATATAAAATCAATTTAAAAATTCAAAAAAAAATAAAAACTTTAAAATTTTTAAATTCTTTTTGAAAATATAATTTTATTTCAAAAGATCATATTAACAAATTTTATAATATAATTATTTTGTCAATATGAATCGTCAAGGTCATATTAAAATTATTTTTAAAAAATATATATATATATGTATATATATTATCAATCAACCTCTTTCATACAATAAATATCTTCATTTTTATATAGTTTCATAATTTTACATACTCTCTAACATAATTTATCATTAAAAACACTTTTTTTTTTTTTTTTTTTTTTTTGTAAAATATTTATGTTATTTTATTATATTTTTTAAATTTTTTTTAATTTTTTTAAATAAATAAAAAAAAAAAAGCTGTTTTATTGAAAGATAGAATTATTATATATTAAAAAAAAAAAAAGAGAAAATAAAATTAGAAGAAAAGAAGAAAAGAAGAAAAAAAAAAAAAAAAAAAAAGGAAATTTCTCTATTAAATATTAGATTTAATATTTGTCATAATGACAAAAGGGATAAAAACAATTATTTAAATTATTAAAGAAAATAATTATAAAATAATATCATGATTTTTATAAGAATTTATAAAAAGTTTTAATATTAATTATTTAATATTATAAAATATTGAATATTTAATTATTTCTTTTTTCTTTTGCCATAATCTTTATCCTTTTCTTTTTTTTTTTTTTTAAAGATAAGTTTGTTTTAACCAAGCTTCACATTCTTCAGCAGTACCCCTTGGATTTAAAAATTGCCAATGCTTTATAGATGTCATAATTGCTCTAGTTTTTGGACCTGGTTTCATATTCAATACAGCTAATGCATGTTTACCCTATTATTTTAATAAAAGAAAGAAAAAAAGGATAATACATATATACATTTAGTAATTTAATTTTTTTTTTTTTTCCTCATAAACTATTAATTAAATAGTTACATCGAGAATTGTCTTCCAACTCCAGGCATCACCTAATTCAAAATCATCAATATTCTTTGCTAATTGGTTATATTTCTCCAAGATCTGTTCCTTTTTTTCATCTAATTATAAATAAATAATATAATAATGAATTAATAATAAACTAATTTGATAAATTTTTCAATTCTTTATCCATAATTTTAATAATTATTATTTTAATAAATAAATAAAAGATTATAGAAACCTGTACAATCTGGAGTGGTAACTAATTCAGTAATAAGAGCTAATAAAAGAGAAACAGACCAATCATCATATACAGGCAATATACCAGTATTTGTAATAAGGTCACCAATAGCAATTCGATCATTAATATTTGTGTGAATAACCTTTATAATATCATCAATATTTTTTTGAAGGATAACTACAGCATTAGTATCGTTATTTGGAAGCTATGTAATAATTATATCATGAAAATAAAATAAAAAATAATTATTTAAAATTTTGGACAAAATAAAAAAAATAATTTTTTATATTTGTTCTATATTAAAATTTTTATAATTATTAGTTGTAATTTTTACTTGAAATCCAGTTCTCATTATGTATCTACAATAGCTATAGGACTTTCTCTTTTCCATATAATTATAATGTCTAAATGGTAAAAGGAAAGCAGAAAATCTTAATAATCTTAAAAACTTGTCTGTAAATGGATAATATTTTTTTGGAACTAATTGTAAGGATTTTGTCTTGGATAATACCCTTATTCGCAAAAATGGGAAAATAGATGAAGGAAGACATATAAATATGTACAATAATGGGAATAATAAAGTAAATAAATGATTTAAATTTATAAAAATTGTTTTGACTTTTATCTATTTACCATTCTGTACATTCTAGGGAAGTTACAGCTTCTGAATAATCAAATAAATCTAAATTGGTATCAAGAGTTTCTGGCTTGTCAATAATGACATCTAATAAATTAAAGCTATTTAAAAATTGAATTGCCAATACAGGATGAGCACCAGTTAACATTTTGTCAATTTCATTACCAATACGACTACGACTGACTTTATGTTGAAGAGCTTGCTATAAATCACAACGTAAATATACAAAATTTAGAAATGATGAGTATAAATGTCATTGAAGGAAAATTAATAAGTTTTATTTTATTTTTTTTTAATAATAATAATAATAATAATAATAATAATAATAATATAGTATATACTATATACTATATAATATAAAATATAAAGTAATAATAATAATTCATATTTTATAATTATTGCTTACCTTGATTTCTGGAATACGTGCAGCTTCAGCAATATCATCTGATAATTTAAAGTTTAAACGACTAGCAAAACGAACTGTTCTTAAAATACGTAAAGGATCCTCTGTAAATGTAATCTTTGGACATAATGGAGTTCGTATAAATTTATTTTTTAAATCTTCAATACCCTTTAATATGATAAAAAAAAAAAAGAAAGAAAGGAATGTTAAATAAATATATTTAATTCAAAAAAAAAGTCTATATTGGTAAAGCAGTTTTTCATTGTAACAAATTATTTATCTATTATAACCAGCTATATTTTTCTATTCCTTATTGTACTTACTTTTCCTGTGAAATCTTCTAAGCGATTGGTTTGAATATTGTAAAATAAAGCATTAATGGTAATATCGCGACGAAATGCATCTTCTTCCGGAGTACCAAATTCCTACAAAGCAGGAAATTTTATTTGAAAAAAAAAATAAAAATGAAAGTATACAACAAATGATAAAATAAGTTAATAAAAACAATATTATTATTGTTATATTATTTATTACTAAATTATTTATATAATAAAAAAGTTTTTTTTTTTTTTTTTTTTTTTGAATTTCTGAAATTTTTTAAATTTTTAAATTAAAAAATTTTGTTGGGCTTTTCTTTACTGTCATTAATATAACTATAATTATTATTTTTATTCTATTTACCATATTTGGAACTCTACTTTCTTCACAATAAGTTTCTGTTCTTAAGTTGATAAAGTCAATCCATTGACCATAGATATAACCTTTAGCTGTTTCCAAGTGTCTAGATTTTTCAGGGTTAGATTCAATTTTCTGGACATGTTCCAAACTTAAATTTTGTTCACTTAAATATTTATTTACATAAAGGGCAAATTCATGACCCAACATGGTATCAAGTGCAACATCTAAATCTGCACAGTCAATATTTAATAACTAATTATAAAATGTATTATAATGATTTAAGATTAAAAAAAATAAAAACTTTAGAACAAATTCATATGATTTAGTTAAAATATATAAAAAATAAACTGATAAATAATTTTGAATCTCATATCCTTTTTTAAAATCTTAATTTTTCATGAACAATAGTTATAAAAAAAAAAAAAAAAAATCGTTTCTTTTAAACAAATTGACATTTTCAAATTTCATGAGATTTCAAAATCTTTTATATATAATTTTTCTACTTACTTTATCTCTAACCCAACCACCAACAAAACGAACAGTAATAGGAGGATGGTCTGGTTGTTGTTGACTTATATAGTCACAAATATTTTTAAAAAGGTCAACCAGTTGTCTTTCCCTTTCATTTAATACAAAGACAAAAGGTTCAATGTCGGAAGCATTTTCTAAAATATAATCTGAAGAGGACATAGTATTATTGAAATTGTTATTATTACTATTACCACTGGGGACCTTTTTTATTTTTTTGTGAATTGGGATATTTGTTTGTGTTTCCACCACCCCTAAAATAGTTTTTCTTTTTAAGCTACAAGGACACACCTTGACGTTTTAACTTTGTAATGATTATTATATTAGTAGAAAAAAAATAAAAATATATAGTTTTATAAATATAATGTCAATTATTTTATAATAAATAGGTTTATTTTTTATTTTGTTGAATATATATATATATATATTGGAGAGAAGGAAAAAAAAAAAAAAAAGGACATTATATTTTAATTAAAATAAAAGATTGAAATTTAATTTTAAAATCCAAAAATTTTATTTGTTATACTTTAAAGAATTATAAAAGAAAAAGAAAAAGAAAAAAAAAAACAATTTTATACCTTTATATACTATTGTTAAATATTGAAATAGTTTTGATTATTTCTTTTAAAAAAAAATAAGAATAATAATAATAATAAAAAAAGGAAAGCTATTTTTCGTTTAAACCACCTTTTTTTTAATTATATATTTAAAAAAAAAAAAAATAAAAAATTAAAAAAAAATAGAAAAATAAAAAAAAATGTTTACTTATTCATAATATCAAATATTTTTTTTCTGTAAAATTTATAATTTTTTTATATTAAAATTTTACAGAAAAAACATTTATTATTATTTTTTTTTAAAATATTAAATTGTAGTATTAAAAGTTTTTTTTTTTTTTTTACTTTGTGTTATTTGCTTTTTTTTTTTTTTTTTGATAATAATTATTTAAACAAACATTATTGAGAAAAAAAGGAAGGAAAAATATTTCTTTTTATTAATATTTGGGTATATTTACCTTTTTAAGAAAAGTATAGAGTTAATGCCTTATAAAAGTAAAAACAATATTTTCAAAAAGAAATTCAAAAACTCTTTTTTTTTTTCATATTTAATTTTAAAATCTGCGCAGTAAAATAATAGTTTTTTTTTTTTTTAAAGGATTAAAAAAAAAGATAAAAAATAAATGTTTATAATACAATTTTAAATAATGCAAAAATAATTTTAAAACTATATACTTAATAATAAAAGAAATATGTCATTGAAAAAAAAAAAAAAAATTTATAACTTAAAGTCTGATATAAAAAATATAATTAAGGTTTTCTTTTTGACAAATTTATTTAGCTTTACTTTTTAACAGAAAGTTTTATAATGGTTATTACTACTATTACAATTTTTCATTTTTTCTTTCATGAAGATAATCAATAGTAATACTACTGGAAGAAAAAGTCCACTCAAAAAAAAAAAAAAAAAATTATTTTAAAATATTAAACTCAGTCATTTGGGAAGGCCAGATTCCTAGCCCCTCAAAAAGTTATTTATATTATTTTTATAAAAGTCTAATATACATAAAGTATATATTCTTATTTTATTGTTTTTTATATTTATATATTTATGAATATACATTTTATTTGTTTGCGCCTTGTAATTTTGATAATTCTAATTTTTATTTCAATATAAAAGAAAAAGAAAGAAATGGCAATTTTTCTTTTTTCTTTTTAAAAAAAAAAATAAATATATATTATCCACATAACTAAATCTTAAATATCTTTTAGATTTTTAATAACCTCAAAAATAAAAGTTTATTATTATAAAGTTTAATTTACTACAGTGGAATACAAAAAATATATATATTTATAATAAAAAAAATTTTATTTTATTGTTGCACTGTTATTTAATAAATATATGTTTCTATTTAGATATTAAAAAAAAGTATTAAAATATGTATAATATAATGATATTTTGATATTATACATATAAAATATTTTTAAATATTTTTATAATTTAATAGGAAGTTTTCTAATTCTTTAACATTCTTATTAAAATGATTTATAAAAAAAACTTTCCTCAATATTAAAATTGTTAAATATTTAACAAAATTAAAGATAATTTTCATAGACTTTAAAATAATTAAAGGATTTTTATGTTTTTTATTTAATAACTTGTATGTAAAAGCATATATATTTTTTGAAATGGCTTTTTCTATTATTTCCTGAAATATATTTAATTAGCTGAATTATGAATCTTAATTACATGTTTTTTGAATTCTAATTTAAAAAAAAAAAATAATTAATAAACATAATAATAAAATAAAAAATGATTGCATTAATAAAAGTTTATAAAAATTGAAATTAAACTTTATTATAATATACCTTCTGGTTTATCCCACATTTGAGCAGCATATGTATTTAATGGACTATCATTATTTGGTTCTATTATTAATAATAAAAAATACAGTATTAGTAAAATAAATTAATGGTCACTTAATAAAAAAAATAATATATTTTCAATAATTTCATGATAAAATATAAATATATTTACCTCCAAGTAAACTTTGAAGAGATAATAAAATAGTTTGAACATTATAAACAGCTGACCATTTATCCTAATTTATCATAATTAAATTATTTAATATTTTATTAGTATAGAGTTAGTTAATGATAATATATTTTAAACTCTTTTTTTTTTTCATTTTATATAAATTACCTTTAATATATCCAAACATATATTACCTTCAGAATCAACATTTGGATGGAAACAAGGAGTAGTAAATTTTATGGTTGGGGCAGAATATGGATAATTTACAGGGAATTTTAAAGATATTTTATAAGATAATCCATGATAAACCTTTCAAATAATAATAATATAATTACTTATTAATAACAATAAATTAAATACATGGATTCACTTTATAAACAATACATACAGTTCCTGGAGCACCCTATTTCAGTTAAAATTTAAAATTATATATTGAATAAAATTATATTAAATAATTCTTTAGTATATTACTATTGATTTTTTTTTTTTAAAAAAAAAATGCTTAAAATACTTTATAAAATATTTACTTCAATGGTTCCAACCCAACTAAGTAAATTATCAGATTCTGGGAATGCAGAAACGCCAGGTATTCCTGCCATCTAAAGTTTAATATATATATTGTTTTTCTATTAAAATAAATGCATTTATTATAAAATTGCTTAAAAAAAATAAAGAGGAGCATACCATTAGTTGCATCAATTCATTTTGTAATCTGTTTTTATTATATAATAAAGTTTTTATTGCATTTAATATAATTATTCTTTATAATTTTGATTTATATATTAATTTTTTTTTTCTTTTTTCCTTTTTTCCCCACTTTACCTTTTTGTTACATTTAAACCTTCAGTAGTATTCATGTTGATATATATATTTTTTTAAATTATTCTTTTCAATGATATAATTACTTTTTATTATTATATTTTGAAAATATAGAAATAAAAAAAATATATTAATTATTGTTTCAAGTACAAAATTTATTTTTATTAAAATGAAATCCACTTATTAATTTTTTTTCTGTTATATTTGACTACCTTTAAAATGTATTTTAGGTATAATTGATTTCAAATATGTAAAAGGTATATTATTATACTACAAAGTTTATTACTTCAATAGATAAATTAAAATATAAAATAGTTTAAATTGATAATTTTTATAGAATTGCAAGATTTTGTGTTTTATTTAATATAATATCTTGGTATGATAAAATAATTCCACAATTATTTTATTTGAAATAATATTTATATTAAAAAAAAAGAAATGGTTTATATTTATATGATAAATCTTCCTTTACTATTATAATAGTATGTAATTCTTTATTTCTTTTATCTTTTTGATAGTAGATCTTTAAAATTATTTTAATTATTTTTATATTATATAATAGATCTTTCCTTACAAATTTATATATAATTTAATTTTTTTTTTAAAAAAATGAAAAATAATAAAAATTTTAATTTGGAATTTTTTATTGCTTTTATATGATTTTTTTTTATATTATTAATATTAAATTTTAAATATTTTAATTATTAATTATTTTAAATATTAAATTTTTCCTATCAAATCATTTTTACTTATTTTATTAATAATAACTTTAAAAATTTTTTTTTCTTTTAAAGACTTTAAAAAGGTAGGGTAAGAGGAGGAGGAGGAGGAGGAGGAGAGGAGGTAAAGAAGAAGAAAATAACAAAATTAAAACCTTAATAGATAATCCTTTTTAATCCTTTTTTTTTTAATAAAAATAAAATAAGCATTTCTACTTTTAAATAATTTAAAAATGCTTATTTTAACTTTTCCTATAGAAATATTGAAAATGCATTAAAATATTCTAATTTTATTAAAATTTTATTCTTATATAAAAATGTACTAGAAATAACAGCTAATCTGTAGTATCTAAATGGAATCAATGACTTAGCATCACCATTTAAACTTTAACTTTAGCTTTATTTATAAAGATAAATTGAAATTTTAATTATTATAAAATGAAAGATGGATTAACCAAAAAAAAAAAAAAAAGCAAAAACTAAAAGCAAAAAGTAGCCAAAAAAAAAAAAAGAAAGAAAATAACCACAAATTCGCCAAAAATCTCCATGAAAAGGTTACTTTTACCTTTTTAATTTTTATTATAAAAAAAATGTAACATAAAATAAAATATATTATTATATAGTAAGAGTATAATGTAATATATATTGAATAGAATTGTAAGATTTCTTAAATTTTATTAAAATTTTAATTTAATATTCAATATTATTTTATTATTAATAGAATAGAATAGAAATATATTATCCTATTTAATATATGTAATATATTTAATTATAAAGTATTATATAATAAGAATATAAAAAGAATAAAATCTGATGACATTGAAAAAAATAAAATTGTTGTTTTGTAAAAGGAAATTCTATATATTCAATTTATATTATATGTATTGTATTTATTACATATATATTATATTATATGAATTTTATTTGTTTATTATATATTAATATTCTATAGAAATAATTTTTATTGATTTTATACAAAAAGACAATACACAAAAGATTAAATCCTATTTATTCAAAATAATTTATTTTGTAGATATATACCTTTATATTACAATATATATAAAAATTAATTTAATTTCAAGCTGAGAACCTTATTTAATAATAATTCAAATGAAGGTAAAAAAAGACAACATATAACATTTTTTTGGTTAGTATATATTGTACCTTACAAAAATTAAATAACATAATATATTATTATATATTATTAAATAGAAATAATATATTTGGATTTTTCTATATAAAATTTTGAAAATAATTTTCCGTGATACATTAATGTATTGTGTTGCTATAATTAAAATACATTATGTATTTTGTCTTTGACATTTTTTTTTTTAATTCTGATTTTGACTTTGCCATTAAAAATTTTATATATATAAATTATTGCCAAGATTATTTAATTGTTTTTTTCTGTTTTTTTTTATTATTGAATTAAATTATAAATTAATTAATATATTAATAATATATACCACCCACCATAGTATGTATATATATACATACTATGGTGTAGGTAGTAATGTAATAATAATATCATAAATCTTTTTTCATTATTATTATTATTATTATTATTATTATTATTATTATTATTATTATTATTATTATTATTATTATTATTATTATTATTATTATTCTAATTATTATTATTATTATGTTATATGTAATATTATTTTTAAATAATAATAATTAATACTATGTAATAATAATATTAACATTATTACTATTTCTATTACTGATAATAAAAATAAATAGAAAATGACTAATTAAAAAAGATTGAAATGTTGTAGGTAATAAAAATATATATATATAATGGAAAATTCATAATCGTAATAAAAAAATACTCATAATAACTACATGGTTCTAACTATTACAATATTATTTTCAATACTTTCAAACCTTTATTATTTATTCATTAATAGTCTAATGCAATATATATAAATTTCTATTATTAATTAAAAATAATAGAAATTAATAATTTTATTTTATATATAAATTAACAATATAAAGGTCTATAAATTAATAATAAGAACAACATAACTATTTTATTAAAATTTAATAAAACATTTCCTTTTATTCCTACTGGAAGTACTTGTGAAGTAGCTCTTTTTAATATTCATAAAAAAAAAACATACCCTTTTTTTTTGGTTAGTTAAATATAAACAAAATCAAAAAAAAATTTTTTCTTTTTTTAAATCATTAACTTTTTAAATATAAAAAAGAATATATTATTATAAATTATAATTAAATATCCATCCTTTAAATAATAATGGGGTGATTTAAATGATAATGCATTAAATACATTAATATAATAAAAACTTTTTTGTTTTATGTATTATTGGATAATTGAAATAATATATATTTAAAAAATATTAAATTTCTATTAAAAGTTTTTTTTTTAGATTAAATAATTATTAAACTTTTATATTTATTAATTTAAACATAATATAAAAAAAAGAAAAAACACAATTTTTAAGTTATTTTAATAAATAAATATTTCTTTATATCAAAATATTTGATATTATAATTATATTAATATTATTTAAGAATTATACCAAAGAGAAATAAAAAGTTAAGTGAAGCATTAGTTACGAATTTATATTCTAATTATGGTAAAAAATTAAAAAAAAATTTTTAATGATATAAAAAGAATAATTAATAAATAAAAAGAAGTTGTATATTAATAATATAAAATAATATATTTGATCATACATAATAACCTTTTTTTT
Source organism: Piromyces finnis (assembly GCA_002104945.1). NCBI lineage: Eukaryota > Fungi > Neocallimastigomycota > Neocallimastigomycetes > Neocallimastigales > Neocallimastigaceae > Piromyces > Piromyces finnis. The sequence continues at coordinate 129,775 of MCFH01000007.1, read as the reverse complement.
TTATTTATAAATATAAAAGATCTAATAGAAGGGAGTGTGGGTGAGTGAGGCGAACACTGTAGTAAATAATTAAGAATAATATCATATTAATCATAATGGTCATTTTATTATAAACCTTAATAATTTAAAATAGGTTATCTTTTTTTTTTTTTTTTATTTTCTTGGTAATATATTTAACTTTAATAATTTATTGGAGTAAAAAGATCTATATATTTTATATATCCAAATATTCTATCTATAGGCTGTTATATAAAATTGTTTTATTTTTAAAAATATATATATAAAATATTAAAAAGTTATATAATAAATTAATAATAAAGGATATATATTATTTAAAGACAATTAAGAATTATTTATTAAAATTTGTTTTTATATAAAAAACAGAGTTTAAAAATACTTTTTTTTTTTTGATGTATTTATTTATATATATATTTTTTTTAACGATATCAAATATTTATAAGTTTTATTATTAAAATTATATTACATATTATAAAAAATAAAATTAAAAATAAAAATAAAAAAGTAAAATTAAAAAAATATGTTTAAATAAACACAAATGAACAAAAATTGGGTAAAATGTATTCTAGCGATTTTAATTAAAGTAAAAAAGCCACTATTATACTAAAGTATAATAATTGTATTTGACACCAAGTCAAAGATCAAAATTTTGTCATGGGACAAAATTATGATTTCTATTGGTTGCATTGGCCCTCCTGGCCTGTCTTACTGTTTCTTCAACATTGACGCTTTTGACTGTTGCTTCAAACCTTTTGAACATTGAACATTGCTGGCCAATAGTAAAAGGCATGATTTTGGAAGTTTTGCTGTTACCGTCAAGAGTGGTGTTCCTTCATAAGTGCCCGGTTGAATCTGACACTTGCAAAGTTCTTTCCATTCCCTTGAGTTGTAATTGATATTATCAAAACTTCTCCCAAGAAGAAATTTAAATATTTTATTGCATACATTAGTATAATCATGCACATTAATAATCATTTATTTATATAACTCCAATAAAAGACACGATTATAGATTGGATTAGATTTGATGAAAAAAAAAATAAGATAAAAATAAAACAAAAATAAATTTAGAGTCATGAATGTATTAAATATTATTTTCTCTAATATAGAGTCATTCATTTTAACATGACTGTTATTTTAATTAGGATTATTACTATTTTTGAGATTAGTATTGTTTCAAAAAATAATTATATTAATGATTCACTTTGAACTTTTAATGATGTAAATTTCGAAATTTCTATTTATAAGTTAAAAAATTTTAAAATTAAAAGTAGTGATGAAAAGGTTTTATTTTATAAAGTTTAAAAATTTTAAATTTATTAGTTCTTTTTTTTTTTTTTTTTTTTTTTTTTAGTATAAACAATAAATATATTTTATTTTATTTTATATTAATTTAAAAAGATAAAAATAAAAAAAATTTATCTTTAGATATATATGCCATCTTTTTTTTTTTTTTTTTTTTTGTATGATGGTCTATTTATAGAATTACATAAAATCAAGAGCAGTAGGACGTTTATATTTAGTTTTTTTTGTTGTAGTAGTGATTACTGGTATCGTATTTTGACTTTTTTCTACCCATTCTACTTCTTCAGAAGATGTTACCGATGATTCTGAATCTGAAGAAAATGAAGATGAATCATGTCTCTTTTTTTTCTTCTTTCTTTGAGATTTTGTTGTAGATTTATCCCTATCATCATTATCATCATCATCGGAATGAAGTGATGAATGACGGTGGTGATGATGACTATTCTTGCTTTTTCTTTTTCTCTTACTACTTCGACTATGATGGTGGTGATGATGGTGACTGGTGGAAGATCTGGTTTGACTTTCATCTTCTGTACTATAACTGTTTTCCTCACTTGATTCGTCATCTGATGAATCACTATGATCATTAGAATGATGATGTTTTCTTTTCTTTTTTTTATGTTTAGAATCATGGTGATGATGTTTAGAAGAATGTTTATGACTACTTCTTTTGTCTTGTTTTCGACTCTTTTTTTCTTTTTCTTTATGATTCTTGATAATTTCAAAGGCTTCATTTAAATCTTTTATTTTTGATAAAGGTTTTTCTGTTATGGAAGAATGCTTGCTACTAATAATATCATTACTATTTTCTTGAACATTATCTTTTTTTTTTATTTTGTTATACATAATATATATATAAAATGGTGGAATGAATTATATTTTTTTCAAGTATTTTTAAATTTTAGGAAAAGTAATATTAGTATTTCATATAACTTTATATTATTATATATATAAAGAAAGACAATTTTACTATTTAAATTTATTAAATCATTAATTTACCTTTAATTTTTATATTTGATGAATTATTCTGATTATCTTGATTTGGATTAATAGATATTGCTGTTGTCTATAATACAGATATAATTATAAATTTACAAATTATAGTATGTTAATATTTTAATAATAATAATAATAATAATAATAATAATAATAATAATAATAATAATAATAATAATAATAATAATAATAATAATAATAATAATAATAATAATAATAAAAAATTTGGAATTATAAAAAAATAGAGATAGATATACAATAATTTCAGCATTGGAAGGTAATTTCATTTGGGTTTCATTTTCTTCTTGATCATCTTCACTATCATCATCATCACTATCGCTTTCATTAAAAATGGAATTAAAAATATCCATGGATGGTCGAACTTTGGCTTTATCAATTTCTTGAGTCAATGTAGATGAAGGCTCATCTTCGGCATATGGATTAGTATTTTCTTCTTTTACGGGTTTGTTTTCATGATTTACTTCTTCTTTTTGACGTTGTCTTTCTTCTCCCTTTTCTAAAATGGCATCGACTTTCTTATGACCTAAATCACGATCTCTTTCTTGTAATAATCGTTGAATTGTACGTTCATCTAAAATATCATCGATTTGATCAGGTTTATTACCAGATTCTATTTCTTCAAGACTCTTACCTTTATGTGGATTGGCTATATTAAATCGCTTACATAGAAGACGAGAAGGTTGCCAATCTACTACAGTACGAACAATCGTTACTACTTCATCTTTTTTATCATCCTTATTAGAAGAAGTGCCAGGTGCGGTTGAAGAGGCACTTGTAAATCGATTGGCCATAGCATTTGAAAGAGGTTGATAGATTTGCGCTGCTTTCACAAATTCATTATATTCTAATGACTTTTCTTTATTGGTATAAATCTAATAAATAATTATGAATAAAAATTCAATTATTATGACTAATCCTTTTTTTTTTTTTTTTTTTTAATATTAAAGTTATATATTCTGATCTAAGGTTAAGACATTTTACTTCAGGAAATTCCATATAATCTTTCGCTAGTCCGGCTTTTACTTCCAAAAAACGTTTATATCTTTCTTGTTTTGAAGGCATATTTTGAAATGGCATAAAACCTTTCAAAGCGGTTAATGCTATTTCTTTTTTTAATTCTGGAATTTGAAGGGGTACATCATGTGAATTTTCTTCTCTCTTTCGAGTAATATCATCAATTAAATTTTGAAGTTTATATTGATCTGCATTAGATAGTGAGGACATAAACGTTTTCTGTGCGGGACCTTTTAATTTTTCTTCCCCCAACATATCTCTTCTCTATTACATTCAATATAAATAAATAGTTTATATTCATAAATAATTGAATGATAATGTGTATTAATGATTAAGAATCCTTGGATTTTATTAAAATTTATTCGAGGTGAATTAACAAACCTGATCGGCGGTTAATGAACTTCTTTGATTTTCATTGTTTGTCGATTGTGTTGATCTTGTGTCATTTGGTGTATCTTTAAATTTATGATAGGGTATAAAAGTTTTAGGAACAACTGGAGGATTAAACCTATTAATAAGGAGAACATACCAATATATATATAATTAAATTATTATTATTGTTATTATTATTATTTTGTTAGATTTCTTTTATTATTACCATTTTCCAATTTTTTCTACTGAAGACGAAACAATAAACCCGGAAATAGGATAAGTACCATCACTACACATTTGTAATTTTTCTTTAACCCTCTTTATACATTTATTTTTTTAAATAAGTAGATAAAACATACCAAAAAAATACAAAAATTTTATTAGTTTTCATAGTCATTCTATTTTATTTATGTATTCATAAATTATATTAAATAAAAGTTAATAATATTATTTATTATAAATAAAAAAAAAAAAAAACTTACATTATTTAGTTGGTCTCTTTCATCATATAAGTTATTGCCATTAAGTTTTTTTGAAAAAGATTGTGGGTTACCTCCTAAAACAATTTTTTCCTCATAGTCATCCATGATAGTATCATCAATGGTATCATTAAAATTATCGATTGATCCACTACCATAGATATCATCATCTTCTTCTTCAAATATTCCTACTCCAAAACCTAGCGTTTCTATTATATAAATATATGAAGAAAAAATATTTAAGAAAATTATTTTTAATTAAAATTAAATATACATATATTAAAATAATTAATATATATATATACTGGTTTTCTCTTTTCATACTTCAAATTAATACTAACTTTTAGATTCCTTTTCAGATTTTTTATTTGTATGAGATTGGGTATAAATATTATCTCGAAATTCTGGGGCATTTTTATAAGGATCAAATCCAATACCAAAAAGGTTAGTTTTTTGATCAAAACTTATCATGGCAACATCTTTTGGAGCAAATAAATATTTTTCTGCATAGATATCATCAGTGTCTATTGTATTTGTTAAGATATTAAAAAGCAGGGTAAGTAATATTTTTACTTTTATTATATAATTAAAATATTATATTGTGTAATTAAATATTTTAAAACATTGTACCCACCTTTTTTGTGAATTCTTGCACCTATACCTTGGCCTTCTCTCCAGCCCATAGATTTTAACAATTTAATACCTTTATTTTTATGATAAATAAATTGATAATATTTCGTTTGTATATTTATTAACAATATTAATTTGTTGTTTCTATTATTAATAAACTTATTTAATAAAAAAGTCTACCCCCTTATTTACCTATAGGCTCAGTATTGGGAATAATTATATCATCTAATATTTTTTCTGTTAAACCTCCGAATATACTAATTTGAATATATTATAAATAAATTCATTTTAATTTTGAAATGTGAAATTTGATAACAATGTTAATTAATGAAATGATAATTTATTATATTTTATAGTTCAACATTCTGAAATATGTAAAATAACATAAAAAATTTTTTTTTTCTTTTTTTGTTATTAAAATACCTATTTCTATTTTCTTCTGAATTTAAAATTGCTTGTTTTCTTGCTTTTAATTCTTCCTGTCCTGCATTAGCATCATAATTAGAAGTTGTTGCTAATCTTTTTGATTCATTAAAATCCTGTTATTTTAATTATTATTATTTTATTAAATAAGAAATTTATTGGTAACATTCATCCATTCATCATTTGTTATAAAAAGAAAAATGGAAAATGAAAAATAATATTTTGAAATTTTATTATTAATTTATTCTTTGTTTCCCTTTTTTTTTTCGAGTAATTAAAAATATATTGAAAAGGAAAATTTACTTCTAAATCTTCTTCATCCATAAAATCCTCCGGTTTATAATTAATTTTTTGTCTATTACTTCTTGAAGAAACGAATTGTGTTGGTGTCCATCCTTTATAATTTATATTTTTTAATTAAATAGTTAAAATATATTTTATATATTTCAATTTTCTTTATTTTTTTTTTAAGGTGAATAATTTTCTATTTATACCTTCTTTCGAACCAACGGTGTTGAAGTATCCTGCTGAAAAACCACCTTTAAAAGCACCATGAAGTCTTTTTCTACCTTTTTCATCTCTTACCTTTAAAACAAAAAATTACATTATGAAAAATTAATACATTTCTTTTTGATTCCAAAGAAATAAAGAAATATATTCTATTGATTTTCCAAATTATTATTTATTTTATTATTAAAAATAATCTTATTGTGAATACTTCTTGCTTCCATAGTGGTAAGTAGTTATTTAAATCCTTTTTTTTAACATCTTCTAAATCAGGTTGCTTTGTACCCAATATAACAAATGAAATTTCTTGAGATTCCATTATTATTAATATATAGTGTAATTAAAATAAAATATGAAAAAAGATAAAAAATTTTTTTAAATACGTTCACTCATTATACAATTTATTTTATATATAACTATTATTATTGAACATTTCTTTTTCAAATGCTCTTGCTATTAATTTTAGTATATTTTTATATTTCTGTTACTACAACTTTTTTTTAATATAAAAATATTTTTTTAAAATTTTAAATATTAAAAATTTAAATTTTATTAAAAAATGAATTATACATTAAAATTATGAAATCTTATTTTTTAATTATTTATGAAATGAAATTTTTAAATTGATATAAAATGATGATTGGTTTGGTAAAACCTTTTTTTAAAATTTTATTCTCTTTTTTTCATAAAACTTTTGAAATTTTAAGAATACTTTTCTGTATACTTATTTTGAAATTTTAACTTTAAAAAGAAAAACATTTTCTTTTATATTTCATTTTTTATTCCCATTATTTTTTTTTCCTTTTTTTAACTGTGAAGTCCAATATTAAACAATTTTAATACATTAAAGTCCTTTATTTAACAACATTTTTATAGTAAAATTTCAAAATTTACTTTAATAAAAATCTACAATTGTAATTTTTAAATTATAGTTTTTTTCATTGATAGTCAATTTTAAAAAATTTCTTATATATGAAATTATTTAAATAAAAATAATAAAAAGCTATTGTCTTTGAATTTTAAAATGGAAGACGATAATTCTGATAATCCTTCTTTGGAAGAATTAATTAAAAAGCTATATGATGAATTAAATGATAACCAAACACAAGTATCACCAGGTATATTGATAAAATGAATAATTTATTGTTCCTTTTTCTTTTCACGAACACATATTCTCTTTTAACATATATATAATTTCTAATTAATAAAATGAAAAAAAAATAATAATAAATAATAATAATTGGAAATCTCAAAATTTCAATATTAATTAAAAATTTTAAAATTTTATTATACGAATAATTTTGTTTCCAAATTCATTCATTTATAATACAGAGCAAATATATTCATATAAAGCTTTATTGCAAACTCTTTTACAAGCATGCCTTTTAACACCTCTTAAAAATAAAGAACATGGTAAGGAATAATACAATTATTCATACCTAAAAAATAAAAGAAAATTATATTATATTTTTGATAAAATGAATTTCCACCTCTGACTATGTTTCATTTCATATAAAATTTTATTTCTTTTTTTTTTTTTTTTTTTCTTCGTTCTTTCTTTCTTTAATTTTTTAATTTATATAATAATAATGTATAGAATTAACTGAAATTCAACTAAAACAAGCATTAACTACATTAAAATTAATAAATCATGCAATTCAAAAAATCCCAGGTATTTAATCAATATATAAAGCAATAATTATTTTCGAATTTATAATTTTACTCTCGTATATATGTATTTTTTTCAACAAGTCCTATTAAATTAAATAAAAATAAGCTTAAATAACAAAATAATGTATTTTATTAATTTTAATTTATTACATTATATTCATTAAAGAAATTATTGTATATTCCACCCAATGTCCATTAAATTCAACACCTGAAAATAATATTTCATTTTCACAATTATATGTTCCTTTAAAAAAAAATAAATTTATTATTCCATGCTTTGAATGTTGGCTTATTACGCATCTAACTACTTTATTATATGAAGAGAAATTCAAAAATTTGTATATTTATATAATTGAAATTATCTTTCTTATATTTAAAACTTTTCTGGATAAAAGTGATAATTATATTCTATTCAGAAAGCTTTTTCAAGATTTTATCAATTTTTTCAAAGGTAAACCCTACAATAGACATATAATATTCTTTTAAGTATTATTTATTTAATTATTTATTAATATTTATTATAATATCAAAAAAAAAAAAAAAAAAAAAAAAAGAAATCCTTTCAATATATTTAGAATCAAAAAGTCAATTATACCCATTTAAACTTACCTGTTTTAAGAATAGAAAGGAAGAGTTGGAAGAATCTTTACCAAAGGATAATCAAGAAGTATCATTGATCATCGAGTTTAATAATATTTTTTTAAATAATTAATACAAAAATATTTTAATATATTATAAAAATAATGTTTGCTTTTTATTAATTATAATTATATTAATATATAATTTTTTAAAATATAAATATTTTCATAATGATAATAATAATGTTAATGAAGAAAATTGATAATATATCCAAAATATTCTTTATTAATGTAAATAACAAAAAAGAGTTACAAATTTTAATATGTAACCTTTCCTCTGTCATAGAAAATGTTTTTCAATATACCATTCAATATTCTAGTGATTTTTCTCACCCATTTTTATCAATTCTGATTCATAATCTTTTCATAATTAATAAACAACATCAACTTTCCGAGCCTGTGTTTTTGGTAAATAAAATAATAATAATAATAATAATAATAATAATAATAATAATAATAATAATAATAATAATTTATTAATATAAACATTATTCACTTTAAAAAATTTATTAAAAAAAAAAAAAAAGGTTTTATTAAAATTATGCATTTCATTAGTTCAACTAAAAATACCAATTTCACTCAATTATCTGGAGCAACTTTATTTTATTATTTTTTCTATAATGGTAAAGATTTTTTCATATTCAGAAATGCAAACAACATTAAAACCAAAAGATCAAGTGGAAGATAGAGTCATAATTTCCTATGAAAATTACCTTTCAGAAATCTTAGACAACCTAAATTTATTATTAGATGATTTAAAAGCAAATTTAATTTATAATTATTTATCAGATTTTTGGACACTTCTTTTAGACATTAATCATTTTCAACAGTTTAAAACTCAGGAATTAAAAGTAAGCATTTCTTAATTGAAGAAATCAAGTTAAAATTTTATTTATGAATATTTAAACAACATTAATAACTCTAAATGAATTATCATTACTACTATTAACTGTATTAATTATATTAATAATAGAAATCGCTGCTATCTTCATTTAAAATATTTTTTGGTTTATCTAATACCCTTCCTTCTGATCAAATTATCGAATATCTCATTAAAATTTTATATCATACCCAAAAAGACAATGCAGAAATTATTATTGATTGTCTTATTCAATATAACACTTTGAAAAATGATGTAAATACATATACTTCTTTGTTTTTATTATTATTTTAATAAGTTCTTTTAAGAAAGAATATTATATTTCAAATATTTCATATAAATAAATGAATTAATATGAAACCTAATATATATATATACTAATAGAATGATCAAAGAGATATTTCAATGGATGATCAACAGTCAACTTTAGAAAAAAAACATACTCTTGTTGAAATTGAGGATAATGATGAATCAATGTAATAAATTATTAATATACTTTCTAAACATTACAATTTCAATTAATTTTAAAAATAAATATTTATACAATCAAATAAATAATTAATTTCTCTTTTAATAATTAGTAAAAGGCGAAAAATCAATGGTAATAATATTCAAGAGCATATTAGGTAAAATTTTAAAAAAATATATTGCCTTTTTTATAATTATAATTAACTCAATAAATTATTTGTTTTTTCATCATAAATTTAATTAATATTGCAATTTAAAAAAAAAATAATCGTTAATAATAACATAGATTAAATAATAATGAAAGAGAAAAATTAATATCAGCACTTTATCAACGTATATTAAATATATTCGAGAATGATTATATCAAGGTAATATATATATTTCAAAAAAGGATATTCTTATTATTAACCTCATTATTTTTTTATTATATATATATATATTTTTAATCTACAATTATATTATAGATAACGAAAGATGAATTTAATTTTATTAACAATTTAATTGATTTAATTGTTCATTATTATAATGATTCCAAACTATCTATAATTTTCGAAAATATAAAAAGTGTCTGTATTAGTTATGTTGAGCAATATTTTGAGGTATTGTAGAAAAAATTTTTATGATATGTTTATATATATCTTAGTAAATTATATTATATATATGTGTGTATTATTAAATATTTATTAACATTTTTGTTATAATTATTATTATTATAATAATGTAAAAAAAAAAAAAAGAATCAACAAAAAATAGATTCTTCCATATTTAAAAATATAATATTAATATATAATAAAATATTATACTATAAAAGTAAGATTAAATTATTATAATATAAAAAAATCACTTTTAGCACTCTGTATATATTGAAAATTAATATTTTTCAATTATGATAAATAATTTCAGTTATTAATGAAGAAAATTCTTTTCAGGTTATTTTATTTTTGGGAATTCCTTGGTTTCAAAGGCTTTGTCTTTTGAAAAAAGATAATAATAATGATATACAAAAAGACTTTATTAATAAACTTTTAAAAATATTACCACACAATACCCCATACAATACAATCAATCAAGTCCTTACTGAAAACAATTTAATTAATTATACCACTGAACAAGAGGATTCGAAAATGTGGGAATATTTATTTATTTTATTTTGTAAAGTGCCTTCAATAGAACTTAAAATATGGAAAATTGAACTCTTTAAAGAAATAATAAATAGTTCTGATATTCAACTTTCAATCTCAGCATGGAAAATGTTACCATACATGGTTAATATTTTTACCCAAGAAATGAGTTATATTATTGAAGATAAAGAGTAAATGTTTTTAGAAAAATAAAATTACTTGACTTATAATTTATATATTCATAATGATTTCTTTTCTTTTTTTTAAAGTTTTATAAATCAATTTAACACTGTAGAACAATTAGAAGCAATCTCTAAAAATATTGGTTATTTATCATGCTCACTTTCTCATTCATTATCAATAGAATATAAATCAAATGATATATATCCACTCTATAAATGTTGCAAATGTGAAAATAGTAAAAAAGAAATTGTCAATAATAACCAGGATATTACAAAACAACATAATATTTCTTTTGATAATTGGAAAGGATATAATGAAACAATTCTATCTCATTCAGACTTTAACATTAAAATTAATTATATGGATAAATCTCTACGTAGAATTTTAAATCATGTTCCATTAAGTGATTTGGATTCAAAAGAATCTGATATTCTTCGTTCATGTCTTCAGATTATTACATCGAGCCATTCCATTATTTTAAGAAAAGTGATTGGGTAATATATAATAATAAAAATATATAATTTTAATAATTATAATTTAAATATGTTTTTATAATAACAATAATATTAACATTAAAATCATTTGTTCATATTAAGATCATTCTTTTATATATTTTTAGAGGGAAGAACAACAGAAGAAAGTTTGAATTCTATATTTATTAATAATCAAAGAGTTATTTTTAAAGAAATTAAAAAAGTTTTGGAATCCGAAGGAACGCCCTTAGATACACAAGAAACTATATTAGTTATGATCGCTGAAATGGCAAGGTTAATTTTTTAAATATAAAATATAATATCAATTTATGATTTATGTATTAAGAGATTATGAAGTAATAAAATTATTGACTTTATTTATTTATTATTCATCATAGTAAAACAACACAAGATACTTTAACTCAAATGGTACTTCATTGTTTAGTTGATCAACTAGGAAAAAATACATATGCAAGAATCATATCTTTTGAACAGGTAATTAAAATAATTAATTTCATAATTTTTTATGATAATATAATATTCGCATTTAATTATTTAAAAATGGATAATAAAAAATAAAATAATTAATATATATAATGTTTAATCGATTTGAAATAGATTAAGAAAATTGCTTTTGAGAAAAAGACAACTACATTAAAGTTATTTTTACCATTTATATCAGCAATTAGTATTCAAATAAGTAGTAAAATAAAAACAAACCCAGAAATTTTAAATGATATATCAACTTTGTTTGACATGTCAAAGAAAGAATTTATAGAATTAACTTTGGAATTTGTAATGCCATTACTTATTATTGAAGAAAATAATGAAGTTATTGAAGAAATTTCAAAAATTATTGGTTGTCCTATACCCGAACTTTGCATTGGACCAATTCATCATATTTTAGCTTATATTTTGATGCAGGATGAAAAATGTATTGAAAGTTCTAGCACCTTTCTTCTAAAACTTATTTCTTCAGGGTTAAATAACATTGCTATTGGAGATATGGTAAGATCATGTTCCTTGCTTCTTATATCAAAGTTAGCTTTGGAATTGGGAAATGAATCCAAAAAAGAAAGGGTAACTATTGATCATAGAAAATCTATATTATATTTTCCTCATTTTTAAATAAAAATGAACATTATTAAATTAATAAATAGCAGTAAACTAATCTAATGTAATTTTCTTTAAATAGGTATTAGAAGCTTTAAGAGTTGTTATTACAATATTAAATGAAAAATTAAGTGATGATGAAAGTCCAACTAATTCGGAAGAATCACTTTCTTTCTATCTTAAACACTATTTCCTCGGTATTATTTCAAATATCAATGAACAAATTATGGATACAAGTGGTATAAGACCAACTCCTCAAAAAATCACAGCACTAAAATCATTAAAAGAGCTAATGATACTTATTGGACCAAATATTTCTTCAGTATCATTACAGGTAAATATTATAATAATAATAAATTTAAGAATTTATGAAATAGTAATTTTGTGTAATAATTAATTTTCTATTATAATATTTTTAATAAAAAGATTATGGCTATTTTACAAGCAACCTTAAATATACCATTTTTAAGAAATGTTTCATTAGATGTGTGGAAAACTTTTGTAATGACTTTGGATACTAATAACATTATATCACTACTAAGTCAAATCATTATCATACTTCTAAAAGATTATACTCAATATACGTCAAATCAACAACAAAAAATTATTAGTATACTAACATATTTACTAGTTGAAAATAAAGATAAATATGCAAATGCATTTGAAGAGATTTCTTCTTTCCCTGCTTTACCTGAATTTCAAAATATTATTGAAGTTGTTAATTCTAGAAAAGAAAGAATTACTGTTGAACAAAAAATTAAACATTTAATTAAAAATGCACTTCATGAAAGTTTAATTGTTTCTCTAGAGGCTTTAAAACAATTAAAAATTACACTTTCAGAAAATCAAGAATATCTTCAATCCATTGTAATGAATGAAAAAATGGAAGATTATATTAATTTATTAGTGAAAACGTTATTGGATATTTGTAAAAAATATAATGATATTAATATAGAAATCCAGCGTTTAGCTTGTGAATGTATTGGTATTATTGGCGCTATTGATCCGGAAAGATTAAAAATTAATAATAGTAATGAAAATCATGTTAATATCACAAACTTTAAGAATTTTGATGAGTCTGTAAATTTTGTATGTATATTTATTGAAAAACAATTAGTAGGGGCTTTCCGTTCTGCTTCTAATACTAAATCTCAAGGATTTGTAGCATATGCAATACAAGAACTTTTAAAATTCTGTAAATTTACACCGGATATTCTTTTGAATAGTAATAATGATAACTTTATTAGAAAAAAATGGAGTCAATTTCCTAAGCAAACACTTGAAACTATCCAACCTCTTCTTCAAACAAAATATACTGTTATTCCTGTTCAGAATAAGGCATTAACATATCCGCTTTATCCAAAACAAAAAAAATTTAAAGATTGGATTCAACTGTGGGCAGTTGATTTAATTATGAAAATAAGAGATGAAAATGCTCAAAAAATATTTACTCCATGTAAAAATGTGGTGAAAAGTGAAGATATCAATATTTCTATTTATCTATTACCATATTTAGTGTTAAACGTTTTAATTACTGGTACTGATCAATATCGAGATGAAATATATTCAGAAATGATGTCTGTTTTAAATGATAATCAAGAAGGGTCATCCTTTATATACGATGAACAAAAATTATTATGTACTCAGGTAAATAAGAAATTAAATAAGTTTTAAATATATATATATATATATTAATTTAGTTTTCTTTATTTTTTTTTTTTTTTGTTTTTTTTTGTTTTATTTTGTTTTATAATTATTAATTATAAATAGACTGTGTTCTCTGTAATTGATTACCTTACAAAATGGTCAAGACTGAAAAGGCAACAAATATTTAGAAAGAAAATTATAAAAGCAAGAAGGGCAGGAAAATATTTAAATTCAGATGATAATATTATCCCAGATAAAGATGCTACGATCATAAATGAAGTTTTAGCAAAGATACCAGAATATGTTATGGCTAATGCTTCCTTTAGAAGTAAAGCTTATGCAAGGGCTTTACTTCACTTTGAGCAACATATTCGAAAAAGACGTATAATACAAAACAATCAAAATGAAATGCAACAATTGTATATAAGACTTCAAGAAATTTATTCAAATATTGATGAACCTGATGGAATTGAAGGAATATCAACACTTTTTACTGATCATTCATTAGAACAACAAATTTTAGAAAATGAAAATGTTGGTAAATGGACAGCAGCACAAACATGTTATGAACTCTTACTTCAAAATGATTCATTAAATAAAGAATATCGTATAGGCCTCATCAATTGTTTAAATCATCTAGGACATTATGGTAAATATATAATAAATATATAATATATAATTGAATAATCGTTATTATAATTTTTATTATCAAATTTTATAATAATATTTCTATTCAAACTTTAATATAAAAGAATCCATAATTAGTCAGGTTAATGGAGCGATTTCAAAAAATCCTTTATGGGAAGAAGATTTTAATCATTATGCAGTAGAAGCCAGTTGGAAATTAGAAGATTGGTCATCTTTAGATTCATTTTTAGAGAAACAATGTAAACCCACTTTTGAAGTAATGATTGGAAAATTATTAAGTTTAAAAAGAAAAAATAAATATGAGGATTGTCTAAAAATCATTGGAAAAACTCGTGAAACTTTAACTTCATCTATAGCGGTTGCAAGTATGGAATCATATAATCATTGCTATGAATATATTGTAAAACTTCATATTTTATACGAAATGGAAACATTCTTCTTTAATAATCACATCAAATCAAAATCCAATATTGATCAACTCCATCAACAACCAACCACAGAAATGTCAAATATTTTTAACCTTATAGAATCATGGGACTCACGATTAAAGATTACAATGCCATTAATTCGTCATCGTGAAAACATTTTAACTGTCAGAAGAAGTATTATTAGTTTAAGGTATGTAACTACCCTTAAAAAAATAATAAGAATATTTTAAATTAATAGTTTTATAGTAAAAATATCTAAATTTTATTATAAACTGTTTTGTATTTCATTCTATTTATATATATACATATATATATAGATTAAATGAAATAAATAATAATATTCATAATAATGAATATAATATCTTAAAAACAGAATATGGTAAAACTTGGTTATTAAGTGCTAAATTAGCAAGAAAATCGGGATATAGTCAAACTGTCTATAGTTGTATTTTACATGCCAGTCAATATAATGTTCTTGATATTCATATCGAAAGGGCAAAATGGTTGAAAGATCAAGGCGAATTACATAAAGCAATATCTGAATTACAAAATGTACTAAATATTATTGAAATAAATGCCAATAGTACTAATACTAATGGCACAAATATTTCAGTTGATAATATTAGCTTCATCAGTAATCATACTAATTCTAATTTATCTTTAAAATCAAATGATAACTTGGATACCCAATCTCTAAAATATATTAAAGCAAGAGTAAATAGGAAAACTAATTTAAAACTAATTTATTAAAAAAATTTTTTTAACTAAACATTAACATATTAATAATTTTGATTTTTTTTTTTAAAAAAAAAAAATATTCAAAAGACAACATTATTACTTGCAAGATGGTTAGAAGAAACAAATGGTGAAAGTTTATCAGCTATTATTTCAAAATTTAAGGCTTCAACAAAAGATAAATTACCGTAAGCAGTAATTTAATTTAAAAATAAAAAAATAAATAAATAATAATAAGAGTAACAATAAAAATGTACTATGAAATTAATAATATAAATAGATGGGAAAAATGCTATTTCTATGTTGCTAGGTATTATCATAAACTTTATGAATTAGAAAAAGATAAAGAAGATCGTAATCCAACAGAAAGAGGTCAGGTTCGTGTTGCCAATTTCTTATCACAAATTTGTAAACATTATGGTTTAGCTTTAATGAATGGTACAAAATATATTTATCAATCATTACCAAGACTTTTAACTATCTGGTTGGACTATGGAGTTACAATAAAACCAGATGAAAATGAATCAAGGTAAAAAAAAAAAAAAAAAAAAAAAAAAAAAAAACATTTTTATCATTAATTTACTTTATTGTATATATACGGACATAATATATTAAAATTGAGTTTATAATAACAAAATATATATTTAATAGTGCAAATACAGAAAAATTAAATAGATTTATGAGTGTTAATCAGTTAATTCGCAAATTAACTCAAAAACTTCCTGCATATATGGTAATTTATTTTACAACAACCTTTTTTTTTTATTTAATATATCTTCATGATATTTAGTACTAAAATTATAAATTTCTTTTTTTTTTTTTTTTATTTCTTTATTAGTTTTTGACAGCATTCCCACAAATCATTTCAAGAATATGTCATAAAAATAAAATTGTATTTCAAGTATTAGAATCTATTATTATTACTGTATTATCCGTATACCCTCAACAGGCCTTATGGCAAATGATGTCTGTTTCTCGTTCCACTTATAAGATTAGAGCTAAACGTTGTAATGTTATATTTTCAAAAGTCAAGGTAAATAGAAAAATAATAATTTTAATAATCAAAATAATAAAAATTATAACTATATTAATTTCTTTTTCTTTACAATTAATATTAAATCAATTATTTATATTTAATATTTTATATGATAAAGTCTGATCCATCTGCAAGAGAATTTAATGTATTGGAATTAGATAAATTAATTCAAGTAAGAATAACAAAAATAAAATAATTTAGATAAAAACTAAAAATTAAATAGAATAAACCGTTAAAAACATCCAAGATCATGAATATTTTTAACATTTTTTTCCTACCTTTATATGTATATATGTAATAAAATTGTAGCAAGCCATGAAAATGACAGATCAATTATTAAATGTTTGTAATTATCATGTACCACCCAGAGAAAATATATTAAGTATGAGTAAGGAATTCCGTGTACTCCAAAGAATGACTCCACTAGATTTAATTATTCCACTTCAATCTAGTCTCATTCCTACTTTACCACCAAGTAACCGTAGTACTGGTTCCCATAAACCTTTCCCAAATGATTTACCAACAATTAATGGTAAAATAACCAATATAATTCTTGTTAATAAATATAATAAAAGAAAAATATTTTTAAAAAAAAAAATTTTTTTTTTATTAATTTTATTAATTTTTTATATTTTTTTTTATGCAATAAAAATAAAAATAATAATAATAATAATAACAATAAGGCTTCCATGATGAAATTGATGTTATGCCATCATTACAAAGACCAAAAAAGATAACTATCTTTGGAAGTAATAAAAAAGAATACATTTTCTTATGTAAACCAAAAGATGATTTAAGAAAAGATTGTCGTTTAATGGAATTCAATTCGATGATTAATAAACTATTGAAAAAAGACCCTGAAACAAGAAGAAGACAATTATGTATGATAATTAATTAATAATTAATAATAATAAAAATAGTTTATAACCCTAATTCTAATTATATACATATATATATTTCTTATAAACGAATATATTAAACTATTATATTATTAATGTAATTAGACATCAGAACCTATGCGGTTGTTCCATTAAATGAAGAATGTGGTATTATTGAATGGGTTAACAATACAATTGGTTTTAGACATATTCTTAATAGTATTTATCGTGCTAAAAATATATTGACACCAGTATCAGAATTAAAAGAAATATATGAAAGACCTTCACCATCACCCCAAAAAAAATTTACAGATTTATTATTACCAAAGTAAGAATTTCTTTTTTTTTTTTTTTTTAATAAAAAGAAATCATTATATATACCTCTATCTATTAATAATCTTTCAAAATATATATTATAAAAATAATAACAATAATAACAATAACTAAATAATTATAAAAATTTTTGATACTAATTTTAAATAAAATTAATAGATTCCCAGACGTTTTCCATGAATGGTTCTTAGAGAATTTCCCAGATCCTGGTTCATGGTTCTCTAGTCGTCTATGCTATTCTAGAACTACAGCAGTTATGTCAATGGTTGGTTATATTCTTGGTTTAGGAGATCGTCATGGTGAAAATATTTTATTTGATGACACCAACGGAGATTGTGTTCATGTTGATTTTAATTGTCTTTTTGAAAAAGTAATTATAGATTTATTTATTTATTTAAAAATTTTTTTTTATTTTAATTTTTATATATATAAATATTCATATTATATAATTATATATTATTTTTAGGGTTTAACTTTTGATAAACCAGAAAAAGTACCATTTAGATTAACACATAATATGGTTGATGCCTTTGGTGTTACAAAAATAGAAGGAGTTTTCCGTAAATGTTGTGAAGAATCTTTGAGAGTATTAAGAGAAAATCGTGAATCCTTAATGAGTGTTTTAGAAACATTTATTCATGATCCACTTTGTGAATGGAATAAAAAGAGAGTAAGTTTTTATTATTATTATTATTATTATTATTATTATTAATATTATTATTATTATTATTATTATTATTATTATTATTATTATTATTATTATTATTATTATTATTATTATTATTATTATTATTATTATTATTATTATTATTATTATTATATTTATTATTTCATTTGATTGTTTATAATAATAATAATAATATATTACAATTTTTAGGCCTCAGAAAAGTCTGGTGAAATTGAAAATGAATTGGCTCTGAAGAATTTATTAACCATTGAACGTAAACTTCAAGGTATTCAATTCCAAAATACTAATATGTCATTATCAGTAGAAGGACATGTTCATGAATTAATTAAACAAGCTACAAGTATTGATAATTTATCTGTGATGTATATTGGTAAATTATATTTTATTATATCCTATATATTAGCTAAAGTCATTATTTGATTTAAAATTAAAAAAAAAAAAAAAAAAAAAAAAAAAAAAAAAAAAAAACTAATTAATCTTTATTATCTTTATTATTTATTATTTTAGGTTGGGCAGCATATATGTAGAACAATTACATTTAAAAAAAATAATAATAATAAAACAAAAACTTAATATAAATTGTAAAAAAAAAAAAAAAAAAAAAAAAAAATTTAGAATTTATATAAAGTTTATACATAGAAATAAATACTAATTAGCAGTTACCTTTTAAAAATAATAATATAATAAAATATAAATAAATATTTAATAATTTAAAGACAAAACAAAATTATATATTTACAAAACAAAATTATATTTTCAAAAATAATTTATAGATACTTAAATAAAAAAAAGGAGGATTTATTTTTTATTATTATTTTTTTTTTATTATTATTATTATTTTTTTAATTTTTTATCTTTTTTTCTTTTATTTTGAATCATATAATAAATTAAACTTTTTTGCTTAATACAAAAAAAAAAAAAATTACTTCTGTAAAATAAATTGGTTACTTTGTTTTCGTTTTTTTTTTAGTTTTCTTTTTTTAGTATGAATAAATTATTTGTTAATAATGTGTTTTGTTTGTTTCCTGTGATAGAATTTAACTAACTCAAAAAGATATTTTTAATTAAAAATGAAGCTGATTAATTTGTCTCTTTTTCCATATTACATTTAAATGAATATTGATGAAAAAGAAATCTATTTTATGACTTATAAATTACAGTAATTTTTTTAAAATATATAGAATTTAATATTTATTTTATTTTCATTTTTACTGTACTTTTTAATGCCAACATATATATATGACTGATAAAATATGTATTTAATAAAAATTAATATAAAGAATTATGTTTTTCAAAATGTAACATTTACTTTCTATACTTAAATATATGGAAATTAATTTTGATATTTAAAACTAATTCCATTCTTACTATAGAAAAGTTTTCTTTTTATGTCTAATAAATCTGAATAAATAAGTTTTGGATTTTTCTTTATCATATTATTTTGAATGAGACGAATATAAGTATACCATTCACATGCATTAGCTAATTTTTCTCTACAATATGGACAGATTTTTTCATAGTTTGGATCTGTTTCAGCTGCCTTGAATTTGAACCAACTAGCCATATCATGGTAATTAGTTTTACGAAGTGAACATAGAGCACATTTAAGATTAACATATTGTTGTTGAGATTCAACAACAGCAGTATCATCTGAACTTTCTGAAGCAGCGGTGTGCTTAGTGATTGGTTCAATTAAAATTGTACCTGCCTTTGCATTATTCCAAAGCTTTCTGTTATTAAAGAAACCAGAATACTCGCCTTCAAATGTTAAACAACCAGTAATTTCTTCTACTTCACAACGTTTTATAAATTTAGCTGTAGCTATTTTACTTGGAATCTTTAATTTTTCAACAAAGTCAAGATATTCAGTATCATCTGTTCTGAATTCCATAGTTCTCTTTTCAATCATGGTTGAGAGTTCACCATCATTCATAGTCTTATAGTCGGCATCATCAGTATCATCATCATCAGAATCACTAACTTGAGCACTTAAAATGTTTTCTATAATTTCATCATTATTTGTTTGAATTGTAAGTTTTGGAAGTTTCTTTTCATTAATTTTATTTCCACTATTATTAGAGTTATTGCTATCTTTACTATCGCGACGATCTAATGGAACTTGTTTTTCTTCTAATGAAATAACTTCATCTTCAATTTCATCCTCCTCCTTTATAACTTCATTCATTCCGTATGGAAGAATTGGAGTCATGTTCATATCATTTTGACTGGTCATTAAAAGACTAGAAATCGATAAAGTAGTACTTGAAATACTAGCATTACTAGCCTTTTTACGAATAGTTTGCTTGTGAACACTACTGTTATCGTCAGTATCATCTATAACATTACTTGGTTCTCCAAGAATTGGTGTTTCTTTAATACTACTGTTATTTGGATTATTTGACATAATCTCAAATGAAGTATTGCTGAAATTGATTGCAGAAACTGGGCTTGTAGCACTATCTAATCCACTTTTCATAATATTCTTACGAAGAATACGCTTGAACTTTTTATTCATTTGTTCCATTTTTTTCTTTAAAAGTTCGACTTCTTCAACCTTAATATTATATAATGTTTGTAATTCATCATATTTTTTCGTTGTACTATCCAATAATTTATAGATATTAACATTCTCTTCTCTAACTTCATTAATTTGTTGGATAGAACGATCGGTAATATTTTGAGTTTCTGAACTTAAAATCTTAATCTTTTGAATACTATTTTCGGATTCTTCCTTTAAGATTTCAATGGTAAAGTTAAGATCACCAATTTTTGATTTTAATTCTTCAATAAACTTTTCTTTGTATTCAATTTTGGATTCAGCTTCACTCAATTTTTCAGATAATTCACGATTGTTATCTTTTAAAGACTTATTTAAAAAGTTTAAGTCTTCAACATTTTCTTGGAAATCTCTGGATTTTTCCAAAACACGGTCAATTACTTCTTCTGCATTCTTTCTAGAAAGTTGTTCTTCTTTGTATTTATTTTCATATTCTTCAAGCATTTGCTTAACACTTAATTGGAAGTTTTCAGAATTTGTAGCTTCTTCTTCAATTTGGCGCTTTAATTTTTCAACGACTTTTTCTAAACGTTTGTTTTCTTCAATAAAATGATTCTTTTCATCACGTTCATCTTGAAGGCGCTTTCTAGCATCTTGATCAATTTGTCTCCATACTTCACGTTCTTCTTCTAAACGAGCATCATGAGCAGCTTGTAATTCTTTATATTTTTCCAAGTTTTCATTTTGCATCTTATTTATACGATTATCCATTGATTCTTGTAAACGGTGTACATATTCCATTGTTTCACGTATCTTTAAATCAGACTTTTCAACAGCTTCTTTTTTAACCTTTTCAGTTTCAATGATTGTGTCATCAAGAGTATGCTGAAGAATGGTTCTTGCTTTAATTTCTTCAACAATACGTGAGTTTAGTCTATCAATTTCTTTTCTTAAACTTTCCATTGAGTTTTCATCAACCATTGGAATGACTTCATTATCAGAACAATATGTATCATTTTCAATATTGAAGCGAACAGTCTTCTTGGCTTTCTTTGATTTCTTTGTCTTTGATTTTGTTTTTGATTTTGTCTTATTTTTATGTTTATCAATTGCTTTATTAACAGCTTCTTTTAATCCATTCTCATGGTATGGGTAAATGGTTTGTTTAATATTATCTGGATCAGTAACAATAATTTTAATACTATTTGAATTATAAACTTCAACTTGTTCATCTTCTGGATTACTAAGTATAATTTTAATTTTTATTGAATCATTAGAGGTATCACTTTCAGTACTAGAAATACTTTCTGAACTAATTGAATCAAGTGAATTATTAATTTCTTCATTTAAATTTAATTTCATTAAACTTGAGTTAATAATATCTGCAGTGGTACTACCAATCTTAATTGGATGGTCTAGATCAACATTATCAATAAGTTGTTCTAAGGGAACTGATTCTGGTTCTTCAAAATAACTAACTGAATAGTTATCTGGATTACTATCTAAATCAATATTATGGTTTGTATCTGATAGATAATATTTCGAATAAAATTAATTAATGGTTTAAAAAAATATATATATATAATTTTAGCACTTTGTTAACAATAATTTTATTTTTATATAATTTCTTAACAATATGAATGAAAAAAAAAAAAACTTAATGAAATAACCATTTTAAAAATAATTTACCTCTTGATGAATTTAAATCAACTTCTGTAAAATCTGTATTAAGTTGTTCAGAAATCATTTGATTAAGGTCAATATCACTTAAACTAGAATCTGTTACTTCTTGTGATTCATCTTGTTTATTATTAATAAGACTTTCCTTTGAAGCTTCATTTAATAAAGCTTTTTCGGTAGAGTGTTCATTAGAGCTTTCTGTTTCAGTTGATATTTCATTTAATATATTATTAATATTATTATCAACATTAGATATTTCCTCACTATTTTTTCTCATAGCCTTTTCAAATGGATCTTCATCTATTCTTGAAGTAGTGATAGTTGGTGTGGGTATATTTGTATCGTCATCATTAGATAAATTGACAATTACAATTTTATTTATATCATCACTCATTTTTATTTCTTCCGGTTCTGCTTTAATAATTATTTCTTCTACTTCTGAAAAAGTTTCATTTTTATTTTCATTAGAAATATTTTCAATTGATATAATTTCATTTTCATTTGAATCGATAATAACATTATTATCAATTATTGAAGTGTTTTCGATAGCCATTTTATATACAGTAATTTTTTAATAAAGAAATATTAACAGGATATATTAAAAGAAAGTTTAATAAGTACTAAAATGATTTATACAACTAAATTATAGAAAATTGAATATAGAAAATTGAATATTTATATTGCTGCTTTTAATTATATGGGTAACTATTTATTGTTACTCTATATGTTTATATGAGTATTTTATGAAATGTTGTTTTGAATTTATCTATTGTTTTATTACTATTAATCTAGTAAAAAAAAACAATTAAATATATTGTTAATAAATAATAATTATATATAAAAATTTAAAACATTAATTTATGTATATAATTATCATAACATTTAAAAGTCAATAACTTTTACTAAATTAAAATATATACTCAATCAAATTCATAAACTTTAACATTTCAATAAAATATACACAGCAAATAATAAATAATTAATAAATTTATATACCTGTATATTAAGTTTTAGATTCTTTAAATGTATATATAAATACCGATTAATTTATTATTTTAATATAAATAGTAACTTTAAATAATACTATTATGTTATTAAAATAAAATATTAAATTAAAAATATAATTCTTTTTGGTTAGTTGTTTATGATTATTTTTTATTTTTACAAATTGTGATAAAGCTTGTGACTTAAAAGAAAAAAAAAAGGAATTATATTATGTTTTATCGTTTATACTAATAAAAAAAAATTAAATAAATTATTGATGAAATTTTATTATATATAAATAACTTTTGATAAAAAGTTTGTGTTTTAATTATATATATAATATTGATTTCTTATTCTTTTTTTATTATTATTATTATTATTATTATTATTTTTAAATATATATCAAACTTTGTCTTAAAAGATATATATTATCTATATAATTCTTTATTAGAATATTTTTCCTGTTTACTATATAGGTATTTTGAATTTTATTTTTATATATTATTATTTTATATTTTTATTATGTTTTATTGATATTTGGTTTTAATTCTTTGATTATATGATTATTATAAAAATGACAAAAGTAATAATTTGATTATTTTTCGATATAAAGTAAATTTTGATTCTGTTCTAATCTTTAAAATGAACTGTTATTTGTCATTCTTTTATCTATCAAATAAATATACATAGTGAATATATATTTATCATCAAGAATTTTTTTTTTTTTTTTTAATCAATTATTTGTAGTTTAAAGAAAAAAAATTGAAATTTTTAAAATTTGTTTTTAATATCACTAAAACTAAAACTATAAAAAAATTCTATTCAAATTGTAATTAATTAATAAATAGAATTCTATATATTACAATACATTCTTTAAATAATAGAAGTAATAAAAAAAATTAATATTAAAATTTCTATATTAATTATTATTTTAATAATATATAAATATGTCAAAAATATGGATTCAAATAAAATAATATTATATATTAAATAATAAAAAGCCTTATATAATATTAATATCATTAATAATAAATAGCACTATATAAAAAATTTTATTGGAATCATTTTGATCAATTGATTATTATACACTATATTATTTTATATATTTTATATATAATTATAATATATATTTTATTTATTTCTGTTACTATATAATTGTCTTTTAATATATTATTTAATATTTTTTATTTATTAATATTTATTTTTATAATAATTATAATTAGTTTTAATAATTTTACTTATTAACCATCCTACTTTAATAATTATATTTTTATTTTAGTTTTATGTATATATTATAATATATTATATTTAAATTTAATATATTGTAGAAATATATTATCTTTTAACCATAGAGACTATACTCTATATGAAAAAAAGAATATATATAATGTATTTATATTCTACAATTTATATATTATAAATAAATCAAGTATTAATTTAATACATTAATTTAATATAAAATATAGTATATAAAATCATAATATATTTATTATATTTATTATATATATAAAATAAAAATAGAATATATTATTGATATATTGAAAAATATATTTACAGAAACTACCATACAAATTTTATAGTATTACTGTGATATAATAAACAAAAAAATATAAATTAAATAATTAATTTTTATATAATAAAATTATTAAATCTATCTATAATTTATATTTGTTAAAAATAATATATAATTTAATATAATTGTTATATATTATTTCATTTAATACATATATTACTATATTAAAAAATTTAAAACTTTTTATGGATCATTTATTTCATTTATTATTTGTTTAACTTTGAAAAAAGGTGACATTTTAAAAAAAATTAATATAAAAACTTTTATTAAAAAAAAGGAAAAAAGAAAAATAATTTTCTTTATATATTAACGGCGGTTTCAATTTCAGCAATAAAAAAAAAAATTTGGTTGATTCTCCCTCTTACGATTGAAAACCAATAAATCATTAATAGGAAAGTCCTTTAAATATTTTTTTTTACTTGCTAAAGCATCATAAGTTATTTAGCAGGTTAAGAGAGTATAATAAAAGAATACTTTTTTTAGAAAAAAAAAAAAAAAGATTTTTAATTTTTCACTTTTAAAAAGCTTATTGGTGTTCTTATTCAGTAATATAATTAAATATCTAGATTTGATCTATGCAATCATATATACTAGTAGTGGTAATGAATTGCTTTAAGTTTTTCTCTAATATTAATTATTTAGAAAAATATTTCAATGTTCATTATAAATACAAAAGGTCTTTTTTTTTTCTGTGTAATTACAAACTATTTTCTAGTAGAAAAAAAAGCTTAACAAAATTACAATTTTTTTTTTAAAATTATTTAATATATAATTTGATTTATTATTTATTAATATTCTATAAATATAAATTAATTTTTTGTCACACTTAACACAGAATAGAAAAATAAATAAAAAAAAATAGCTTATTTCGGAAAATAGAAAATGAAATAAATATTAAAAAAAAGTTCTAAAAAAGAAAAAGAAATATTAAAATATATAATATAATTCTTTTTAATATTTCATTTATATATAAAAAAATAAGAATTATAGTATTAATAATTCTATTTAATTTATAAAATATTATTCATAAAAGAAGTAATTTTTAGAATATTCTCAAAATAATGACTTTTAAAAGATTCAGAGAAAACAAAAATAAAATAAAAAGAAAAAAAAGACTACAATTAACAATCAATAATATTTTCATTTTTAAATAAGCACTTGAATTTGATTGAACTCTATTTTTATATCATTAAATATATAAATATCTTAAAAAAAAAAAGGTTACCACGAATAAAAATTATGAGTTGTACAAATAAAAAAAGGAAAAATGTTACCTTTTTCACTATCCTTTTTATCATAAAATTTTATAGTTTAACAACTAGAAGTTACTTATAATAAATAAGAACAATGAAAAATGCTAGAACCTTATTTTATTCAAAAAAAAAAAAAACTTAAAATATGAATGATTGTCACTTTATAAATATTAATCAAGGAATTATAAACAATAATAATAAAAGGATGATACAGTGATAAAATATATATAAATAATTAACATAAATATTTATAGAGATTTTTAACAATATAAAAAAATAAAAGAATGGTTTTATCCTTAATTGTTAAATCTTAATAATAATAATTGTATATCATTAAAAAACTTTTTTTTTTTATATTTCTTCAATGCATTTAATTATAAAATATATTCCAATTAGAAATAGGGGAAAATGCAATCTTTATTTGTTAAAAAGTATAATGTATTTTTTTCATATAATAAATATTTCTGTATAATTGATTTTAAAGAATTTACATTCCTTATTTGTTAAATGTCTTTATTTTAATTGAAATAAAAAATTAATATAAAAGATGTAACAATTACATAAACCTTATTTATTATATTTTTATTCTTTTAGCAATTAAATTTTGGTAGAATTATAAAATTTTTAATAACCTGTAAAACTTTAATAATCTTAATAAATTAAATTTGAATATCATTAAATAAATAAACAAATTTATTTATTATACTATATATTATATATTACACAATTTATTATAATATATATTAAAATATATTTATAATTTACTGTATACATATTAAAAAAATTTATAATAATTTTTTTCCACCATTGAAATTTTAATAGGACAAATGAAGGTTAGAAATGAAATAGGTTCAGTTATATTAAAAGATTCCCAATTTCCCAGAATGCATAATTATTGTTTAATGTAAAAAATGATGAACTATTGACATAGGGATACTCAATTAGTATTGTTTTAATGAAATAAGATAATACTATTTTTACTATTATTATAAATTATAGTTTTATATCGTTAATAAAATAAATATTAAAACTACAAATAAATATATTTTCTTTATACTTTGATTTTATATGAAATACAATCTATAAAAATATAATAATAGCACAATGAAATAAATAAATATAAAAATGTTTTATAGAGTTATACAACTCTTGAAATTAAAGATTGATTTTTATAACAGTGTAAAATAGACTTATTTAGTTATTACTAATATTTATTTAATAATTGCTTTGTTGAATCGATTGTATATACATATGGGGGTAATTGTCTATAATATAAAAAAAAATTAAATAATAAAAATAAATAAAGGATATAGATCAAGTTAAAAAAAAATTTAAGTAAAATCTAAAAAACTTTGGATTAAAAATGAAACTATATATTTTATATATAAATTAAAAGATAATTATAAAAAAAAAAAAACTAGTTTTATTAATAAATAAAATAGAGAATATTTTAAATGAATTATAAATAAAAACTAATAAAGCATAAAAGTTTTTTTTTTAAAAAAAAAATAAATGGTATTATTAATGATATTATCGTAAAAATTTCTTTTTCTGAAAAATATCTAGAGAATTTAACCTGAAGAGTCTACTAGATTTGGTTTAAAAAAATAAATTAATTTTGTTCTTCCGTCGATTTTTTTCGAATCGGTAGATGATTAATAGATGGTGTTCTTTGAAGATTTTGTTTACGAGCAGAGGATGTAAGGTCTGTCGAGGCACGATGAAGTAAACGATTCTTTGTTGGCGTAGATACATTACCTAAATTAATACTATTTCGAGATGCAAGTCTTAGTGGAGTAGCAGCAGGTGTGCTCATGATACGACTATGATTTTCATCATTATCTTCAGTAACTGCTGTCATAGTTGATGCACGTCGTAAAAGAGACTTTTTCTTTAGGAAAGCAACTGGTGGTAAAATTTCAGAAGGATTAATGGTAATTGTTTTTGTACAATTATGCGTTTTGTAAATACCAATTAAACGATCAGCTAATTCAAACATATTATTTCTTAAACTAATAATAATAAATTGGGCATTTTTAGTTCTGTCTTTAATATAATTGGCAACAATAGATACATTTCTAAAATCAAGAGCTGCATCAATTTCATCCATAATATAAAGTGGGGTTGGTTTGTAATGATGAAGGGCAAAAACTAAAGCTAATGAACTTAATGTCTTTACAATTTAGCAAATTATAATATATTAATATGTTGGTATTAGTTTGTTTATTTTTTTTTTTTTTTTAACAATACATATATTAATAAATGTATTCCTTTAAAATACAAGGAATAAAAAAAAGTATAAAAATTATAATAAAATGATCAATTTTTACCTTTTCACCACCAGATAAATTTGAAATATTTTTCCAACTCTTCTTTGGAGGCATGACACTGAAAATAATTCCTTCAGAAAATGGATCTAAACTATCAACTAATTCTAATTCAGCATTACCACCTAAAGTAATCATCTTGATTTTTTAAAAAATATTTTTATAATATTTTAATAAGTAAAATTTTCATGGTAAATACCGATCATTCAATGAAATTAAAATACAAGTATTTAATGACGTAAATTTATCAAATGGACTTACTTGATACATTTCTTTTAATTTTTGAGAAATAGTATTAAAACCAACCATAAATTCATCTAAACGTCTTTTCTTTAATTCATCATAAGAAATTCTTGCTTCATTTTGTTTATTTGTAGTATTTTCTAACTCACTAATACGTTCTTTCCATTCATTTTCTCTTTGACGATACTCAGCTAATACACCAAGATTAGGTTTTTGATTGCTTAACTTTTCTTCCATAGAAGCTATTTTTGATTTAAGATCATTGGAATTATACGTCTTTAATTCGTCTATTGTATATTGTTTTAATGGGTCTTCATGGAAATTACTTAAACTATTTATTTTAAGTAGAAATTATTTTAATGATAAGATTATTATTATTATTATTATTATTATTATTATTATTATTATTATTATTATTATTATTATTATTATTATTATTATTATTATTATTATTATTATTATTATTATTATTATTATTATTATTATTATTATTATTATTATTATTATTATTATTATATTATTATTATTATTATTAATTATATAGCATAATAAATTAATAAACAATGATAAAAAAAAAATCAATAATTATAAAAGTTTATAATTTACCCTGTATCCTGGATGACCAATTTTGATATTTCCTTTATCCAATACTTTTTCATATCCTTATATTTTGTTAATGTTACTTGATAATCATCAATTTTTGCTTGTAATTCAATCTATTATTATATAAAATATTGATATTTCTATTTTTTAATATATTTTTTAAGCAAAAAATAGAAAAAATATTTATTTATACTTACTTCTCCAGATCTGTATTGTTCGATAGCTGATAATAATTTTGTTTGTTCCTTTTTATGTTGTTCAAAAACTTTTTTCTTAGCAATTGCTTCCTATTATTTCATAAATAATATGCATATATATATAATTAAAATATAAGCATTTTAACACTAATAAATATATACAAAGTTATTTAATAGTTTTTTTTTTTTTTTAACTTACATCTTGTAATTTATCACATTCTTCTTGATATTTTGCTAAATCTTCGGAGTTAGATTTTATACGTTCATCTAATTCCTTTATATTTTTTTGAGCTTCCTCTAATTCAGCATCATTCTTCTTCAAGATATTACTAGACTTTTCAAGGCCAGTCTCACTTGTACGAATTAAAACTTCACTCTTTGTTAATTCAGAATTGTTTTCCTCTATTTGATCATTAATTCTATCAACTACTTCTTTTTGGTTTCTAAATTGGTCACCACCAACTTCTAAAATCTTATTTTGTAATTTTTTAATTTTATCTTCAATCTTGGATGCAGAACTTTGCAAATTTCCTAATTCTTCATTTAAATTGGCAATATCTGAAGAAAGTTCATGCATATGCTCAATTTCCTTGTCACTAAGTTTATCCGTTTCACTTTTTGATATTATAATAATAAATAGATTGATATTAGTTTTAAATAATTATAATTATAATAAAATTAAAATTAAAATGATTAAACAAAATATATATTCATATTCATAAATATATATTTTGTTCATTTAATTAAAGAAAGACAACTTTAATTAAATGATCTTACTTCAAAGTACTAAGTTGCTTTTTAACATCTGGAATTTGTTTTTCAATTGATTTAATAGCCATTTCATTCTTTTCAATATCAAAGATAATATTAGGTAAATCTCGTTTTAAATCATTTAATTCTTTTTCGTAATCTGATTGATGTCTTTTAAAATTATAGTATTCTTTTTCTGCTTCTTTTGCTTCTTTCTCGAACCTTTCAACATCTGTTGCCTTATAGCCATTGTCAATAAACTTGGTTGACATTCCTCCTCTTTCTACACGTGTACCACCACCAGACATAGAACCATTAATATCAACAACTTTACCATCTAATGTTACTACTCTCCATCTCTTTTTACCAAAAGAAAGACGGTTTGCTTGCTTCATGTTATCAGCAACTAATGTATCTCTTAACGCATGATAAAATACATTTGAGAATTTTGAATCACATTGAACTAAATCGAAAAGACGAGGAGCATTTTCTGGAGTTTGTATTTTACCAGTATTATATGATGGTATTTTATCAAGAGCGAAAATAACAGCTCTACCAACATTATATGTTCTTAACAAGTCAAGGCACTGTTGACCAGTACTTACTGTATCCACCACAATATTATTTAATGCTCTACATGCAGTAGAAACAGCAACATCATATTTATCATCTATAATACCAAGATTACCCAATCTTCCCTAAACACATCAAAATTTAATTATTAGAATTAATAATAAATTTGATAGAAATTTATAATTTTTATATATTTGAAGATTTTATTAAAATGTAAGAAAAAAGGATTAACTATAATATAAATAATTTTTATTTATTTGTATTAAATTAAGAATAAAATAAAGGAAATTAAAATATATTAAAAATAAAGACTTACATAGATTCCACTAATTGCTCCTTTATCTTGCTGTTCCATCAAAAAACTTAATACTTTATTATTTGATCTTGCGGCTTGTAATGATGAGCTTGCTTCTTCAAATTTTGTTTTCTTTTCAGTATATATAGCTTTTAATTGTTTTCCTTCTTCTTCAGAGGATTTTAGTTCGTTCTCAATTTTCGCTATTTTTGCCTCAATATCCTTCTTCTTTTTATTTGATTTTTTCTTGAAAGATTTCTTTTTTAAATATAATAATTATTAAAAATATTAATATACTAATGATAATGATGATACGATAAAAAAAAAAAGCATTTATTAATATACCTTTTCATCTAAAGAAAACATCAATTCATTAAGGTTCTTTTTAGCAGTTTCAATAGATTCTTCAACTTTATCAGCTTTTTCTTTTAAAATATTATACTCGGATAATTTTAAATCTATAGTACTTTGTTTATTATTAATTTTCTCAAGCCATGGTGATAATTCATTCTGTCTTTGTTGAATTTGAACCTGAAATTCTTCTGTCTTTTCTTTCAAACTATCCCGTATTTGATCCAATTTTTTTTCCTCTTCTACCAACTGTTTTGATAATACTTTTATATCCTTTTGTAATGTTTTGATATTTTCTCTTGAATTGGTAATATTTTTTTCATACTCGTTGATTTTCTTTTTTTCATCTTTAGACAACTTTTTTAACTTTTTTATTTTTGATGTTAAATGTTTATTCTTTTCTTGTAATTCAATATCCTCACTTTCTAATTTTTCACGTTTCTTAACTTCTTTTTCGAATTGTATATTAATTTGCTATTCATATTAATATTTATTTAACATTTAATATTAATAAAATGTTTAATAATTCTTTATTAATAATATATATCATTATCTTAAAATATATTAATAACATAATTACATTATATTCTTTTTCGCTTTCTTCTATGGTTTTTGTTAAATCATTTACTTGATTTTGAATATCCTGATATTTTCGTTTTTGTTCATCTAACTTGGCACTTGATTTTGCCTAATAAATATAAATAATAAACATAAAATATTAAATTAACAAAATGTTATATTATATTCGAAATTATAGAATAACTATAATCTCGAATAATAATAATAATAATAATAATAATAATAAATGAAAAATAAAAGAATTAGAATTAAGAAAATAAATATTTATATACAATTAATTCGGCTGTATTAGTAATTTGATTAGATGCACTATTTATATTATACTGATATAATATATTTTTTGTTCTTGTTAATTCATTTTCAGATTTGATATATGATTCTGCTTCATTCTTTTTAGCCTTTGATAGTTAATGAACATGACACATTAAATATAAATATTGTATATATAATTGTTAAAATATATATTAGAATATGTTTAACAATATTTGTTTTATATTAATTCTTATAAAAAAAAAAAAAAAGACATTTCTAATAAAAACATACTTCTAATGAATCTTTTTCTTTTTCAACAATTTTTAATCTATTGAGACGCTCAGTACGTTCAATACCTATATTTTCTAAATCAGATTCTGCTTTTTGAATTTGACTCTTATATACTGAAGTTCCTATAATATCTTCTAAATATTCTAATAAACCATCTTCATGTTCATTAGGTGCTTTTGGTTTCATTTGAGCAATTGATTCAACTTCACCCTTTATTCAAAAATATTTTATTTTATATAAAACAATAGATAATAAATGAATTATTGAAATCATATTTAATAGCATTATATAATATAATATTGTTATAATAACATAAATTAATTGAAATTGATAATTTAATCATTATCACTAAATTATAATAAAGTTTAAGTATTATAATTATTACTTGAAGAATAAGAAAACGTTTATGTTCTAAATCAACACCTCTAAGTTTCAATAAGGATGTAACTTCTGTAAAATTACTTAATTTTCCATTTATATAATATTTATTTGAATTGTTTTGATATGCTGTTCTCGCTATTTTCAATTCTGAATTTGGTACGACCTCATATTTATCGGTTTGCTTTATATAAAAACAACAAAAATGTTACATTATTCATTAATATGCATTTATTTTTTTTTAAATGTAATTTATAATCAATATTATAATCAATATAATATATAACTAGTATATGAATAACATTCAATTAACCTTTTCATCATCAATAATTTCTTGGAAATAAACCTCGACTGTACAAAATTCAAATTGCTTTTTACCACCTGAATTATGAATCAATTCTGAAAGCTTTCCTTGTCTCATTTTTTTAGCACGATAACCAAATACGAATAATAAAGCATCAATTACATTAGATTTACCAGAACCATTTGGACCAACAATTGAAGAAAATGACTTTTAAAAATAAATTATTAATTAATTTTTTAGAATAAAGATTTCGATTTATAATTTAAATTATAAAATTTGAATTTGAAATGTTCAAAATATAAAAAATAATTTTACATAAATTATTAATTTTTTTTTCTTTATTCATCTTAAATTTCTCAAATTTTTCTTATATTAATTATTTATTAAATAATGAAATATATTTATATAAAAACTTTATTCTATCGATGTAAATGTTCTCTTAGAATTATACCTTATGAAATGGTCCAATTTCAATTCTTCCATAATATGATTTAAAATTTATCAAAACCATTTTTGTCATAACAAGTCTTGGTATTGGCTTTTGTTCTTCTAAAATTTCAGTTTTATCTTCATTTGAACTTATCTCTTTTGCTGGTAATTCTGTATTAGATATCTCTTCAGTTTGGGATTCCGTTAATGTTTCTAAATTATTTGTTTTATCTTTTTGACCATTTTCGAGGTTTTGATTTAAGTTCTGATTCTTACTTGATGAATATAGACTATTTTCCTTATTATCGATATCGTTGTTTTTCTCACCAATGTCCATTATGATTTAATTAAATGATGAATATATTATATTTAAAAAAAAAAGAAAAAGAAAAGAAAATGCTTTGTTCTTTTTTAATGTTTGAAAATTTATACAAATTTTAAATAGACTATAAAAAAAATATATAATAATAATTTTCAATAAATACAAATAAATATAAATAAAATATATTTTAAATTTTATGATTGATTATAAAATTGAAATTTAAAAAATAATATTACATTATAATTATATAAATTTCAATTTATTTCATTTTTTTAAAATTTAATTGCATTTATAACAACTTTAATTAGAAACTTTTTAAAAAAAAAAAATAAAATAAAATAAAATAAAAGGCACTGTGTGGGCCTAGAAAAATTTTTTATAGTTTATATGTACAAACATTTTCATACAAAAATTTTTGTATAATAATTAAGGATTAGATTAGGTTGTTATTTATTACTGAACATTTTGTTTTAAATTATAAAATAATATCAAGTATTTCAATTATAAAACCATTTCCATATTTGTTAAATTGTTTATAAAATCTTTTTAATATAATTATGATTATGCTTATTATTATAATTATATTAATAGAAACATTAATTAAATTATATTTAATTATTGATTCTTTTGTTTTTAATAATAAAAAAGTGAGTAAAATCAAAGTTATTTAAAATTTTTGATATTCATAGCATTATATTTTAACTAGCATTTACTTTTTGTATTTATCTACAATCAAAAATTATTCAACTATATTCTAAATAACATTATTTAATAAATCATTAAGTAACAATCTATTATTTTATTATAAATTATTGGATGATTAATTTTAAAAGTAGTAAAATAAAAAATAAAAAAAACATATAAATTTCTAAATATAATATTGTGTAAAATATTAAAATATTTATTAATAATACACAATTTAATAGACAGCTTAAATATAAGATTCTTTTTAGCTTATCATTCTATTATATTTAAATTTGATTTTTTTTTAATTCTTTAAGCTTTTATTATTTGTATTATTTGAATCAATTTCTCTATACATATTTTGATAATATATCTATATATTTTAGTTATATTTATTGCTATTCTTATTTACAAAAACAAAACATTATAATAATATTCTATAAAAAAATGGAAAACTAGAATTTATATTGATAATATATTAAAATAAGAATAATAAAAATTTTAATATTTTATTTTTAAAAAAGAAAGTAAGAATTGGAACTACAATTTTGATTAAAGAATTGTTTACATATAATATGACTCATAAAGCAAATTTATTAATTATTAAAATCCGCCAGTATTTTAAATAACTAATAACTAAATCAATTGTAACCATTCTTTTTCTTCTTATTCTTATTAAAAATAAAATTAAAATAAAAATTACTGAATAAATAAAATAATAATAAAATTTTGTAAGTATTATTATTATTATTATTATTATTATTATAAAACAATTTATCGGATAATAGCGGATTATATTATGTAATTTTATAAATCATGCTTTTACTTGAATTCAATAGTTTAAAAAAAAAAATTCAAAAGATGGTAGGTTATACTTATTTAACAATAAATATTATATCCTTCAAGGATAATAATCTTTATAATAATTTAAGAATAAATAGTTAATATTGTACTAACTATTGATAAATATAATAAATATATATTTTAATTTTTTATTATATATATTTTCTGTTTAAACATATGTTAATAAAAGAGATGTATTATATTTCATTAAGAAAAGCTTATATCAGATCAATTGGATATTTTTACCACAATTTATTTTTTTAAAATTTCATCTTTTCATAAATTCAAATTTTATTAAATTTTTATAAGCAACCAATAAAATTTAACCAGGTCAATATAAATTAAATCAAAATTATTCTTATGAATTCTAAAATATATTATAAAGAAAAAGTGGATATTACATTTTTTAATTAAAAAAATTTTAATAAAAATAATAAAGGAAAAAAAAAAGAAAAAAATATAGTAAAAATGGAAAGTGTATTATTGAATATAAAGACAATAAAACAAAAATAAGTTAAATAATGCTTTCTATTGAATAGAGTTAATAATTAATTATAAAGGATTAATAGTAAATTTAATAATATTTGTTATATACTATTAAAGAAAGAAGAAAATAAAGTATATATGTTACTAATAATTTTTATAAAGAAAATAAGAAAAAATGATGATTTACCTTTTTTAATTTTTTTTTTATTTTATCATCTCCTATTGAATAAAAAAAAATAAAATTCAAAAGTAATTACTATCATAATGATGCTATAATTAAATTATATATCATTATTTAAAAAGCTAACAATTATTTAATTGTGTTTAAAAAAAGTCGTAAATTTAAGCTTCGAAACATTCAAATCCTATTTTTTAAAATAAAGAATATTTAATGTTTTACATAATATTTAATAAAGATATTAAAATTCTTTGTGCTGATTTTTCTCCTATTACTTAAAATAGTGCCATTAGTATTTTTATTTTTTTAAGTAATATTAAAGTTTACTGTTTAATTAAATTCAAATTCTTAAATTATATTCTAATATAATATGTTATATATCAATATATATTTAATTATATTATTCATTCAATAAAATAATTACATGTTCATATATATCAAAAGATCATTTTTTAATATTAATAAAAAAAAAAAATCTTTAATTAATAGCATATATTGAAATTCATATTAATATATTATTTGAAATAACATTTTAAACTTTACCTTTTAATATAATCCAAATAAAATAATTAAAAGTTTAATATATTCTAAATAATTAATGTAACTAAATTAATATTTTATTTATTTTATTATTATTTTATTATCATAATATTAAAGTTTTTGTATTTTAATAATAATAATAAAAAATAATATATAAAGAAAAGAATTATTTAAAAAAATATAAAAACTTTTTTTTTAAATTTTTATATTTCTTTAAAGTAATTATATAATTAAATAAAAAAAAAAATAATAGAAAATATAAAAAAATTATTATAAAAATATAAAGGTAAAAAGAAAAAAGAATAATTTTATTAGTAATAATAAAAAAAAGCAAAAACAAAAAACAAGAAAATATATTAGTAAAAGGAGACTATGATATTATAGAAAGAAAATATAAATATTGTTATCCATTGTATTGTTAAATATATAATATTTAAATAATAATCTTTCACATAAATATTGATAAAACCTAGTAATAAATGGAAAAAATGATTGTAATTCCCAACAATATAAAAAGTAAAATAAAATAAAGTGATAAAAATTTTTTTATTCTTAAAAGAAAATAATCGTATTGTTTATTCAATATAAAAAAATAGAAAAGTTGATAATATTATAAATAAACTACTAAAGACAGTATATAATAAAAATAGTAATATTATTGTTAATAATGCAATACAATGATGTTAGTTCAAAGAAAAGTACAGCTAACATATTTTAAAAATAAATTTTATTACATTATAATTGCTTTAGAGAATAACTTTAGTAATAATAATATATATTAATATATTTGTATTTTAACATTTTTTTTTTTTTTAAAAAAAAACAGAAATTATTAAAAATGCGTTTCGGTACTACTTTAGCCATTCTTTCTTTCTGTGCTGCAGCTTTTGGTAAAGTTTACTTCCATGAAACTTTCGATGATGATTCATGGGAAAAGCATTGGGTTCAAAGTACATATAAAGATGATTATGGTAAATTTAAGGTAAGTATTTTATAAATATAAATATTTAAAATAAAATATTATAGTAACAGTTAAAAAATTTAAATATTAAATAGATTTCAAATGGTAAGGAATTCAGAGCTGATCCAGTAAAGTCTCGTGGTCTTCAAACTAGTCAAAATGCTAAATTCTATTCTATTTCAGCTCCATTTGATGAAGCTTTCAATAACAAAGAAAAGGATTTAATTGTTCAATTTTCCGTTAGACACGAACAAGTAAGGAATCTCTAAAATAAATATATAATATGATTTTTATTTACATTATAATAACATTATTATTATAGAAACATTACTGATTATAAATAAATTTTTATTTTAATGTGTAATTTTTAAAGAACATTGATTGTGGTGGTGGTTACATAAAGGTTTTACCACCAAATATTGATCCAAAGGAATTTAACGGTGAAACTGTAAGTAATTTAAATATAATTAGTTCATTTTATTTACTTATTTATTTATTTTTATTGTATTCGTATTCGAAAATAAATATAAAATAAATATAAAACAGCCATACAATATCAGTAAGTATATAAAATATATAATTAAATATTTATTATTAAAGAATTTAAATAAGTGATATTCATAAAAAAACTTGAACATTTTAAATTAAATAGTGTTTGGTTCTGATAT
Organism: Piromyces finnis; assembly: GCA_002104945.1. Classification (NCBI taxonomy): domain Eukaryota; kingdom Fungi; phylum Neocallimastigomycota; class Neocallimastigomycetes; order Neocallimastigales; family Neocallimastigaceae; genus Piromyces; species Piromyces finnis. The sequence goes on along the minus strand of MCFH01000007.1, from coordinate 90,830 downwards.
TTGTGGTGCTAACAAGAAGACCCACCTTATTTTATCTTACAAGGGTAAGAATCATCTCATCAAGAAGGAAATTCCAACCGAAGATGATACTTACACTCACTTATACACCTTAGTTATTAAGCCAGATCAAACTTACTCAGTTTCAATTGATAATGTTGAAAAGGCTTCTGGTAGTTTCGAAGATTGGGACTTCTTAGAACCAAAGACAATTCCAGACCCAGAAAAAACTAAACCAGCTGATTGGGTTGATGATGAATACATCGATGATCCAAATGATAAGAAGCCAGATGACTGGGATGAAGATGAACCACAATACATTGATGATCCAGAAGCTGAAAAGCCAGAAGATTGGGATGATGATATGGATGGTGAATGGGAAGCTCCAAAATCAGAAAATCCAAAATACAAGGGTAAATGGACTCCAAAGAAGATTAAGAATCCAGAATATAAGGGTAAGTGGATTCAACCAGAAATTCCAAACCCAGACTACTTCGATGATAAGGAAATCTATGTCTATGACAGTGGTTTCGTTGGTTTTGATTTATGGCAAGTAAAGGCTGGTTCCATCTTCGATGATATTGTTGTTACTGATGATGCTGAAGAAGCTAAGACTTTCGCCACTGAAGTTATGGATAAGATAAAGGCTGAAAAGGAAGATGAAGAAAAGGTTGCAGCTGAAAGAAAGAAGATTATGGATGAAAAGAATAAGAGAGCTGCTAAGAAGGCTGAAGAAATGAATGAAAAAAGACGTAAGTTAGAAAGAGAAAATCACCCAGAAGCTTATGCTGATGAAGAAGAAAGCAATGATGATTCTGAAGAAGAAATGGAAGAAACTAAAGAAGAAGAAAAGGAAGAAGTTAAAGAAGAAACTAAGGAAGAAACTAAGGAAGAAGCTAAGGAAGAAGAAAAGAAGGAAAATGTTAAAGATGAATTATAAGCAAATTAAAAATATAGCCATCTTTGATACCTATTTTAAAATCTTTTTATTTTTTCATATAAAAAATTATACCTATTTAAGCATTTTTAAATAAATAAAAAAAATTACTAACAAGGGAAAAAAAACAAAACAAAACCATCAAACAAAAACAAAAACAAAAAGAAAACGAAAAACCTAAACTTATAAATAATAAAATTAATTAATAAGCAAATATAATAGATAATAAGCAATTAAAAAAAAATCAAAAAAAATCAATAACCTAAATTAAAAAAAGTAATAGAAATTTATATTTTATAATACACTTATTGATAGTTTATAAAAATATAAAAAAATATAATTTATTATTCTCTATAGAAAAATAAGTTATGAAGTATATAGAAAAAGATTTTAAATTACAAATGCAAAATAATAAATAAAACTAATAATAATAATAAAAAAAAAAAAAAGCAAAATAATATATAAAAACTTTCATTTTTTTAAATTTTATTATTATTTCAATATTGAAAAATAAATTTAATTTTAAATTCTTTTGTGTATGATTATAACTTAACAAGAATATTGAACTATATTTAATATTTTAAACATATTTACGATTAATGTTTTAATGTTTATGAGGATAAGAACAATTAAAATATATTTAATACAAGTTTTTTTTTTTTTTTTTATTCATAAAAACTAAAGATTAATTATTCTAAACTAAATACCCTAAAAATTAAAATTTTTCACAATTTTTTTTTTGGTATATCATTCTATTTATAGATCTTTATTATAATAAGTAATTTGTGGAGTATTAAAAAAACAATTGCATATACACAATTAATTTAAAATTAACAAAAGAAAAAAAATTTAAATATATAAAAAACTTTAATAAATTACTCTTTGTATATATATTGTCTATGTTTATCAATTATATCAATTAAAAAAAAGTTAAATAATTTGCTGTTTAAAATGGGTGTAAAAAAAAATAACATTAAATAATAATTGCTAATTTTTATATATATATATAAAAAAGGGTCCCTAATATGATAACAATTAACATGCTATTATTCTTATATTCTGTTGTTGAAAATACTAGTATGAATTTAATTCTTTGACTTTTTGTGCTTTTTCTTTGATTCGCCATCCTCATCTTCACTTTTTCTTTTCTTATCCTTCTTTTCTTTCTTTTCTTTCTTTTCCTTTTTATCTTTCTTTTCTTTTTTCTCTTTCTTATCCTTCTTATCCTTCTTATCCTTCTTTTCTTTCTTTTTATCTTTTTTTGATTTCTTATCATCCTTTTCATCATTAGATGTTTTTTCGGTTTCAGATTCTGCTGGAGTGGAGGTAGTTGAATCTTATAATTTATTATAAAATTATTTTATATATTAATATATATATTTATTTATTTAAAATTTATCATATGCTCTAAAAATATTTACTCTTTAATAATCTTTCTTTCTTTTTATTGGCAAAGTAGTCACTTGCACTTATTTCTTGGATTTTAACCTTTAAATTTTCGGATTCTGATGACTTTTTCTTATTTTTTTCAGATTCCTACATTTTATTATTCAAAATAATAATATAAACGTATATTTTAAATAAATATATTATATCTATTGATAAATTTCATTTTAATGTATAATAATGAATATGTACATCATCTGAAGTAATTGGAGTAGCAGTATTACTGGTTGATTTAACACCAAGAATCATGTTTAAATTTTCTTTATCATAGTTGCTGACTTGCTTGTTACGTACAAATCTTTTTCTGTGACTGTGTATTTGTATTTATTATATTTTATTTAAAAATTAATTTGCATATATCACATTTATTAGTATGCATTATTATAATCCCAATTTTTTTTATAATATATTAATATTTACTATAAACGGCCATAAGCAATTGGTTTCTTTTCATCTTTGCTAGAATCATCATCTGAAACATTACCAGTTTCAACTCTTTCATTTAATTTTTTTAATAACTCGGAAAAGGCATTAGTATTATCTAACCAATTATCCATAGTTTTTTTTGTTGCACCAATACCTTTTTTATTTTTATTTTTTGATTTTACATTATAATAATTTAAGTAAGTTAATAGCTTATTTTGTTTTAATTTATAAAAATCAAATAATAAATCGGGTGATATTATTATTTTTTTGGAAGCTTTTGTGATACTTCGTGTTTTTATAATTACCTAAATTATTTGATTTTTGGAGAACTTTAATATGTTCAGTTTTACCGCTCATATCTGAACCTAAACCTTTACCTTCTTCCCAACCCATTTTTTTCATTAATTTCATACTATATATAAAATTTAATTAATTATATAAATGAAATAAAAGAAATATTAATTTGATTATGTTTAATTAATTAAAACTATTTGCTTATTATTATATTTTGGGATACCAATAACAATAACATTAATAGTAATGATAATATTCATTATTATTATATTATTCCAATTGGCAAAAAAATTTTATGATATATTAATACTGTAAGACCTACCCATATTTTGATTTATCTTTTTTTAGTATATATTTATGTTTATATTTTATTTAATATAAATTAATCATTAATTATACCAGTAAGTATTGATTATATATAATTTTAACAATACATTAATAAATTACCTTGAGACCACTTTTTATTTTGTGGATCGATAGAAATTCTTTGTTTGTTTCTTGGTCCTTATAAAAATTTATTAATTTAAATATATTATATTAATTATATATGCTATTTACTTTATTTAATAATATTATATATACCGGCTAAACCCATCTTTATATTGTTATAATAATTATTTAAAAATTTTAAATTATTTTTAAAAAGAAATTAAAGATTAAAATAAATTCTTTTTATTCTATAATTCAGTTAAATATAATTAATATTCAAATTTAAAAAAAAAAAAGAATTATTTTTAAAAAAGAATTATTTTTAACCAATCATATGCAAATCTAAATTTTAAATTTTTTTTTATTTTATTATAGGATAAAAAAATATAATTGTGTTGTTAACTTCAATTTCATAAAATGAAAAATATAATAAACATTATATTATTATAAACATTACTTTTATTTAGAAGAATAATCAAGACCTTATAATTTTTGAGTATATATATATGCTTTTTTTATTTTATTTTTTTTTTAAAATAATACATTATTTATAATTTAATAGAAATTTAATTTTCAATACTTGTGTAACATTATTTTCTTAATATAATTCAATTTAATTTTAAGGTAAACATTTTTTTTCATTATTTTATTAATATAGTAAAATTATTTTTTTTTTTTTAGAGAAAAATGCTTGTTTAATATAAAAATATAATATTAATACTAGATATGTGTAAAAATAAATGCTATATATTAATTAATATATATAATTACTAATTTTTTCAAAGGTGCAAAAAATTATAAAATGTATATTAGAAAGTAAATATAATGAACAATTTAATAACAACAATCATTAATTTTTTAAATTTTATAATTCTGTTAAATTTTTTTATAGATTTTATGGTTTCTAGTACATTAATGTATTTGAATGTAAATGAATAATACTTAATTAATAATTTATAACAAATACCAACCAATAAAATTTCGTTTGTATGGAATAACCACTACTATGATCAAAAATAATAATTAAAGATTAAATAATTATTTTGTATTAAAAGATTAAAAGAATTTTGTTATTATTATATAATTTGAAGATCTTTTAACAGGTAATGTTTGGTATCTAAAGATATTTATCAGAATAATATTTTCAAATGCTATTTTTTTTATTTATAAATCAATAAACATGAAATTATATAAAAGTATATATTATAAAAGTTTTTGTAAAAAAATAATTTGAAATTATTATATATTGATTAAGCATTGTTTTAAGAATATAGAATTATATATAGATATTAAATTATTTTTTTTCTTATTTAAACAATTTATATTAATATATATATGTTTGTAATTATTTATTGTAGATAAATATGCCAGGAAATATCCCTCAATTTACTGGTAATTAATTTTTTCATTATTAATGAGAGGAATTATAATACATTAATCTTGCAATTCTTAATTCTTAATTAAAGGAATCCAAGTTATAACAATATAATAATTAAACATTTCTTTAATAAAGCGTATTAATTTAATTTCTATTAATTTTTAAGTAATTTAAAGTTACATCAATAAGTATTATAAATGATTATTATTACAACAAATTTAAAAATTATACAAAAGTATTGTGAAAAATCAAAATCAGTATTACATCTAAATCCAGTTATATTTACATTTAAAATATTTTTTATATTATCAATTTAATTTTCTAACAAACTTAAAATAATAAATTAATGAATGTATTAAATGATGTATAAAATTCAAAATTTAAATTGCTATTAATCTATTAATATTTTTTTTAAATAGGAATATTTATATTATTCATAACACTAAAAAAAAACCTTTTTTTTTTTTTTTTTTGTTTTTCAATTTATCCTCTTTAATTTTTATAAAAAAAAAAAATTAGTAATAACCTATAATTTATTTTATATCTTTATCTTTATATTTTATATATATAATTAAGTTCGTAGTGCTACTGGATTAAAAGTCTATGATACCAGTTGTACTCCAAAAAAATATGAAACTTCAACAAATTTTAATAAGTTAGTATTTATATATATATTTTATCATTGAATATTTTACATTTTCAATTTTATATTGAAAATAAGTATTATAATTATAGTTATATGTTTTGATTTTAATGTATTTTATTATATAATAGAGATGACAAAAATGTTAGAGTTTTTAAGTATTCAAAGAATGGCCAATATCTCGCTTGGGCCACAGCTGATGGGTAATATAATACATTTGGATACATTTGAAATATTTAAATAAGTATATAAAAATTATTTAATAAAATTTTAATTGAAATATATTTATAATTTTTGTATTCAAATGCTTTTGAAAAATAGTGTTTACGTTTTAAACACTGAAGATAACAAAATTATTATGGAAGTTACAAAAAGAGGAATTATGGATATTGCTTTTTCTCCAAGAAATACATATATTTCAACCTATGAAAAATATGGTATATATTAATTATTATTAATTAATATAATAAAGTTGTTTTTATATTAATAAATTTATTTTTGATAATTTTATTTTTATATCAAACTACTTGAAAATAGTTAAAGTTAGTGATCCTAATAAACCAACTCACAAAAATTTAATTATTTATGATATTCTTTCTGGGGAAGCTAAGATGGAATTTACCCAAAAAAATCCAAAAAATTGGGAAGTTCAATGGACTGAAGATGAATCCGTTGTTGCTCGTCTTGTTAATGATCAAATTGAATTCTTTAATATTAGTGAAAAAAGTAATGAAAAAATAATTTTTTTATATTTACTTAGTTGATAAAAATATTTATATTGATAAGTTATTAATATAAATACATAAATTATTCCAGGTTTACTTAATAAATTTAAGTTAAAGGGTATGACTACATTTTCTATTTCTCCAGGAAAAAGTCCATTTGTTGCTACTTTTGTCCCAGAAATTAAGGGTAACCCAGCCTCTGTTAAGATTTATAGTTATAACAATTATAAGAGTCCAGTTTCAGCCAAAAGTTTCTTTAGAGTAGATAATATTGATATGTATTGGAATGATCTTGGTAAATTTTTACTAGTGAATTTATATTTTAAATCCATATTGCTTTTATATATTTTATGATTATATAAATATTTGATTTAATATGTATTATATTAATGATATTAATATACCTTTTTTATATATATTTTTTAAAAAATATTATTCTGTAGGTACTAATTTATTAGTTTTAACCCACACTGATGTTGATACTTCTGGTACCACTTACTATGGTGAAACTGCTTTATATTTCTTAGCCATTGCTGGTAATTACGATTGCAGAGTTGAATTAGGTAAGTTTTATTATAGATAAGTATTATCAAGTTTATAATAATAACAAATCTTTCCAATTATCAATTAACTCATCATAAATATTGATTTTGTTAATTAAAAATTAAAATAACAGAAACTGGGGCTCCAATTCATGATGTTGCATGGAGTCCAAATTCTAGAGAATTTATTGTTATTTATGGTTTAATGCCATCAAGAGCTATTTTGTTTGATTATCGTGCTAAGCCAGTTTTTGAATTCCCAAGAAATCACAGAAACTTTGTTAAATTCAATTGCCATGGAAGAGATATCCTTTTAATTTTAATATTTTACATACTTAATAAATATAAAAATATGTGTATAAAAATAAATATTAATCTTAACTGATACATACTAGTTTGCCTTGCTGGTTTTGGTAATCTTGCTGGTGAAATGGTATTAAATAAATTTTGATATATATTAATATTTTTATTATTACATTCATTTTTAAGTTATGGTTATATTAAAGTTTTATTTTTGAATAATGTATAAAAAATAAATAAGGATTTCTGGGACTTAAAAACTTTAAAAAAAATTGGATCAGCTCAAGCTTCAAATGCTTCATATTGTGAATGGTGTCCAGATGGTCAACATATTATTACTGCTACTTTAACTCCAAGACTTCGTGTTGATAATGGTTATAAGATTTGGCATTACACTGGTGTCAAGGTATTCCAAGAAGAAATTAATGAATTATATCAAGTAAGTTTTTTTATAATTATTATATTTTATCAAAATAAATATAAATATTAAAGTATTAAAAATTTAAAAGGTTCAATGGAAGCCAATTGCTGTTGACAACTTTATTGAAAAGACTAATCTTGCTCCAGCTCCAGAACCATTCATTGGTGGTCCAGAAACTGAAGTTAAAGGTAATGTTATAATATGGAATCAAATATTTTGTATATAATAAATTAATTAAATATATATATTTAAAAAAATAAACCACATATAGTTGTTAAAAAGCCAGTTGGTGTCTACAGACCACCAGGTGCTCGTGGCAGAAACACTCCATCAAATATTTTACACAAAGATGTTAAGACTGGATCAACAGAAATAATTTCTGCTAAAAAGACTGCTGCTATTCCAGGTTATGTTCCTCCAGAAGGTATATCAATATTGAAATATACTTTTCTAAAAAATATTTATTTTTATTAATAAATAGTAATAATTATTATTAATAAATAGAAAAAAAAGAATTGACAAAAAGTCAAAAGAAGAATCAAAGAAAAAATAGAAAGAAGGCTGAAGCTAAGGCTGCTGCTTCAAATCCATCTACCCCACCACCAGAACCAGCCACAGTAGATCCAGCTAAGAAACTTAGACAAGTTCAAAAGAAATTACGTGAAATAGAAACATTAAAGGCCAAAAAGGCAAGCGGTGCTGTTTTAGATGAAGCTCAAGTAAGTATAATTTTTAAATAATAATTTTATAAAGTTTTTAACTAATGATATATAAATATTTTCTCATTTATTCTTATTCTAGCTTACAAAACTTGGTCGTGAATCTGAATTACTTAAAGAATTAGAAAAATTAAAGATTTAAATAAAATAATGATTTTATTCATTTTATTTTTTCATTTTTATTAGAATAAGAATTTAATAAAATGAAAAAATTATTTTTTTAAAAGTATTTATTTATTATATTTTTGTTAAGCTTTTATTTATAATTAATTATTCCATAAAAATTTAAAAAATCCCATAAAATAAATTCAAAATTGAAATAAAAAAAAAAAAAAAAATTATTAAAAAGCTATAGGTTTTAATATTTTAATTGAAGTGTTAGAGAAAAAAAAACTTTTTTTATCCTTTTTATATATCTAAAATATATTTCGTTATTATTATTTTTAATAAAAAAAAGAATATTATTTTATTAAATTATAGTAGATTAATATTAAAAGATAAAAAAACAAAAAAAAGAAGTTTTTATTTTTAACCAATAAAACAAATTTATCATATCAACATTTTTTTTCTCTGATTAATACAAAATTTATATTTAATGTAACATTTAGTTATAAAAAGAAATTTAGAGTAGGAACTTTAATTGTTAGTTTTTTTTTTTTTTAATTTTTCTTTTTTTATCTATTAAATTTTATTATATTTTTGAAAATTAATTTCAATTAAATTGAAAAAAATAAAATAAATTATAAGAAAAATTTTGAAATATTAAAGTTTTATTATATTCTTTTTTAAAAATAAAAATGGAATCAAAATCGGAAACTTTAGAAAAGAAAAATTCTTTCGTTTATTTAGATATTGATATTGGGGGAGAATATGGTAAAGAATTGAAATTTCATTATTTAGAAATGCTTCTAATATATTTTTAACATTTAGTTTAAAAAATAAATATTTGTTAAACAATATATTTATATATTAATTAAATTAATTACTATTATTTTTATAATAATAATAACCGAAATTATTAAAATATTAACTGTTAATAAAACAAAATTCTAAATTCAATATAGAGGGTAGAATTATTATTGAATTATATGAAAGCGTAGCACCTAAAACTTGTAAAAATTTTAAAGCCTTATGTACAGGTATGTATATAAAATATAAAACTTATGTTATTAATGAGCATATATTTATGTAATATTATATAATACCTTTTATGTATATATAATTTTGATTAATTCGTTAAATCCTATTAAAATGTATATAAAATCAATATATAATTTTATTTTATTTTCTGAAAAGGGGAATGTGAAAAAAATGGTAAAAAATTATGTTATAAGGGTTCATTATTTTACAGAATCATGAAGGGTTTTATCATTCAAGGTGGTGATATAGAAAATAATGATGGTACTGGTGGTGAATCAATTTATGGCAAATATTTTGATGGTTAGTTCATGAACGATTAAATTAATTAAGATATAGTTAAAAATCTTCACTCTATATTTTATTAAATAAGATGAAAAGTATATATAAATAATCATTAAAATGTTTATTTAAATTGTTATTCTATATTGATATATAAAGATGAAACGTTTGAAATTAAGCATGAAGAAGGAATTGTTTCAATGGCTAACAGTGGTTATAAAAACACTAATGGTTCACAATTCTTTATTGTAACTGATTATGATATAGCAGAAATTGATGGTCAAAACGTTGCTTTTGGTAAGGTTGTTTATGGTATGGATATTGTTAAGTCAATTGAATCTCAGAAAACTATTTCTATTGAAGGTAGTGGTGATAAACCAATTGATGACTGTGTTATTTCTGACTGTGGTATTTGGGAAGAAGGCATGAAAAAATCCAGTCAAGAAGATGGATATCCAATTTTCCCAAGTAAGTTTTTATAATACATGTATTTTATTTTTTTATTTTTTTTTTTCTTTCAAATAAATATATATTAATATGTATGAAATAAAGAATATTATGAAGCAGAAAATCCAGATTATCTTGAAATTGCTCAATCTATTAAAAAAAATGGTAATGATAAATTCTGTACTGGTAAATATAAATTAGCAGTTAGATTATATAAAAAGGTAAGCAGTATTAATAAATATTAATTATACATTACATTAGAATTGGTTATTAATTAAACTATATATTTGTATTTTTAATAATCAGGCACTTCGTTATTTAATGTATTACTCATACCCAAGTTCTGAAGAAAATGATGAGAAAACCAAACTTTTCCATAGCTTAGCTATCTCATTACATTTAAATCAAGCAGCATGCTATATTAAAGAAAAAGATTATAATTTAGCAATAACTGAATGTATTATTGTACTTGATCATCCAAATGCATTAAAATCAGACAAAATTAAAGCTAGTTATAGAAAAGGCGTTTGTTTTTATGAGCAACACAAATATAAGGATGCATTTGATAGCTTTAAAAAGGCTTCTGCCTTAGATGGAGGTAAAGATTCACAAATTAAGAAATATCTTGTTGATTCAGCCGCTGCTGTTAGAAAAGAAAAAGAATTATTAAAGAATATGAGTAAAGGTATAAGTAGTAAAGAAGATAGTACTATTAGTTTTTCATTAGTTAGTGAGGATCCACAAAATAATAAAAAGGATGAAAAAGATAACTCCGAAAATATTCAATCAAATGAAGTTAATAGTGAAATAGAAACCAAAGAAGCATAATTGTGTAATTAACCCAACAACTTTTAAATACTATGTATTCTTTTTTTAAAAAAAAATCATCAAATAATATTATAGATTAATAAAAACAAACAACTATTTAATTTTAAATAATTTTCAAATATTTAATTTAAAAATGTAAATATAACAATAAACAATTATAATTAATATATTCTTTCTTTATTTTATTAAACAATATATAATAAAAATTTTATAGTGTTTTATATTTTTGAATTATAATAATTATTATGTTATTTCAATAATAATAAAATAATAAAATAGTTATTCAATTATTATCATTTTATATTCTCTTTCTTTTATTTCAATACATTATTTTTTATTAAAATTTGAATTTTAAAAAATATTAAAAATAAAGTTTGGAAGAAGTAAAATTTTAATTTAATGAAAAAGTAAATATAAAAATAAAATCTAATAAAAAAAAAACAATTGTTAATATCAAAACTTTATATTTATTAATTATACATAATAAAGGAAAGGAATATTTTTTATTAACTATTTTATTACTTCTTTATTTTTTCTGTATAAATTAAATAATATATAAATAAAAAAGAAAAATTTCAAAAATATAAAATAAGAAGTTTAAAAAAAAATAAAAATAAAAATAATATTAAATACATAAAATACATATACCTTTTAAAAAAAAGAAAATGCAATAATTATATGCTAATACAAATAATAATAGAATAATAAAAAGTGATAAATATTTAAAATATTTAATATAAAAGAAAAAGAAATAATTTTTGCTGTCATGTTAATTTTCAAAAAATTATAATTAGAGTTACTTTCACATTCTATATTTTAATTATCAAAAAAAAAAAAAAAAAAAAAAATAAAATAAAATAAAAAAATAACCAGAAAATAATAGAAAATATAATTCTAATAATAAAAATCTAAATATCTTTTTAACTTAATTATAAATGTTTAAATTTCGAAAGAAAACAGCAAGTTGAATTTTTTGTGAAATTTAATAATAAGAATTAAAAAACAACATTAAACATCATTCAATTCATTTTTCAAAATGCCTTTAAATATAATGCAAAAAGATCCTTCAATACCTTTTTTTTTCGCTGGTATATTAGTTGGGTTATCAACAATATTAGCTTACAACCTTATGTTACCAAAAGTTAAATTACTTCAAAAGGAGGTACCTCATATTTATACAAATATAACAGAAAGGTTGGAAGAAAAAGAGCAAGGTAAATAATTTATTTATATAAAATAATAAAGATAATAATAATGATAGTAATAATAATGATAATATAAGTTATACTTATATATTCTTAATTTTATGTAAAAATGTATTTAATAAAGAAAAAAGGTTTTATAAGGAAGAACAAGATATAAATGAAGAAAGTAATAATTAAAATTTTATAATATTCATAATTTCAACAATAATTACATTTCATAATTTTTATTTAACAAATAATTCAATATATATATATAAAAGGTGATGATTCAAATTTTAATGATAATAGCTTTACAGATTCAGAGGAGGAAGATGATGAAGATGAAATAGAAAATGGATATACCGAAGAAAGTCAAAGTTTATTAACATTACTTTATTCTATTGCTGAGGATCAAGCAAGAAAAGGTACAAAAAATAAATAAATAAAAAAAACTAAAAATAAGTTTATATAGTTATATATTTATGAAATAATGAAATTATTATTAGTATTTGATTTATATAAAATATTACTAAAAATGAACTTTTATTACTATTTAACTATGAATTATAGAGGGTTATATTCATCGTTCTATTATTTGTAATAATTGTGGAGAACAAATTCAAGGGTTTAGATATAAATGTACAAATTGTGTTGATTATGATTTATGTGAAACTTGTGAAGCTTTAGGTGTTCACTACATAACACATGTATTTCTAAAAATAAGAATATCTATTCCACCTTTAGCTAATCCTCGCTCTGCTCTCCTCCCAATATTTTATCCAGGAAATGATTTTATATCAAAAACTTTAGATGAAAAACAACTTCAAAGATTACATTTGAAAACACATTGTAAATAAAATTTAAATTTAATATATATGCTATTATTAACTTTTATATTTAAATCAACACTATATATATTAATATACATTTTATAATTTTTGATTATATTTAAATATTGTAATATATATTTATATTATTGTAATATTTAATAATATTTAAATTATATATTAATAACAAAGTTGATATTGTTGAATTAGAAGCATTTTATGATCAATATAACTCTTTATCAACTTTTGAAGGTGAAGGCGGAGGTATTACTCATAATACATTTGAATTATGTCTAGGTCCATTGAGTTTAGAAAAAAATTTAATTATAGAAAGACTATTCAGATTTTTTGACCAAAATCATGATGGCGTAATAAATTTTGAAGAATTAGTATGTGGGTTGTCCATTTTATGTAAAGGAAGTTTAGACGAAAGAATTAAGCGTGAGAGTTTATTTTATTGGACATAATTTCACTTTAATAAAATATAAAATTACTAACATAATCATTATATTAATTTTTTAACAAAAAATATGAAGACACATTTATTGGTTACGATTTAGATGAAGATGGTAAGATTAGTCGTTCTGAACTTCATAAAATGCTTACAGCATATTTCAAACTTAGTATGAATTTAGTAAGGGATGTTGTTAAAATTATGGAAGAAGGTATAATGGAAAATTTTGATGATGAAGCTAGCAAACCAGTATCTTCAGTATTTGCAGCACCAATTCCATCAAGTAATAATAATTTTGATGAAAAAGAAAAAAAGGAAAAAGGTGGCTATGGAGATGATGGATCAATTGAAGATGAATATAGTGAAATTAATGTTAGTACGGGTGATCTTAATATTAGCTATGAAAAAGCAAAAGAAAAAACAAAATTAACAAATGAAATAATATATGAAAATGCCGAAGATAAGTTATATATAGCGGATGCAGATATAAATAAAATAAAAAAGAAGTTAAATTTTGAGGATGAAATTGAAGAAAATAAAAATGAAATAAATGCATCAAGTAATAACAAGAAAAATAATGTATCAATTATCATATCACCAACTTCTACTAATAATAACAATAGTGCCATAGCATCCTCTTCAACTTCTGCACCAACGTCGTCTAATCCATATAACAGACTTAAACAAAAGAGAAGTAGTATCCAATTATCGTCTATTACTCCATCTTCAGCAGACACTTCCAGCGCATTACAAACTCAAGCTAATCTTATTACTAAAATAAATAAGAAACATCATTATGAAACTTTAAGACGATCAAATAATTTACCAATAATGGAAGCAATGTCACAAGATACCATAGAAGAAGTTGTCAATAAAACATTCTCTTTAGCAAATGCTAAAAGTAATGATTATTTAACTTTTGAAGAATTTCAAAGAGTAGCTGAATCAGATATTACTATTTTAGCATGGTTTGAAGCATTAGGATCTGTATTCTAAGTTATTCAAATATTACACCATTTATAGAGTTTTATAAATATATTCTTATTAATAAGCAACAAAATTTTTTATCTAAAAAAAAAAAAATAAAAATTTATTGCTAATTAATAAGTAACATTTAAAAGCATTTAAAATAATAACAATGATAATAACAAATAATAATAATAATAATAATAATAATAATAATAATAATAATAATAATAATAATAATAATAATAATAATAATAATAATAATAATAATAATAATAATAATAATAATAATAATAATAATAATAATAATAATAATAATAATAATAATAATAATAATAATAATAATAATAATAATAATAATAATAATAATAATAATAAAGTAATTATCATTTTAACAAATCATAATTAAAAATCAAATATATATTTTTTCATTATATCTAATGAAATTAACTAAAAATTGTTAAATAGATATATTATTTTCATTATTAGTAATATTAGTAATATTATTTACTTACTCTGAAGAACGAATATATAAAATACTATTTATTAATATATATATTTGTTTATCCTTTATTTCCTTTTTATTATATGTTATTTATTCCCCTCCACTTTTTTTTTTTTTTTTTTTTTTTTAATCGAATAATATAATTTTATAATAATTATTATACCATAAATTTAAATTATGTGATGAAGTTAACTTTTTTCAGCAATTTTATTTTATTTTTTATTTCATTTTTTTTACTTATTAATTTTACTTTGAGATGAAATTAGCAGAAGGGTATAATTGAAAAGATAGATATTTATTTATTTTTTTTCTTTTTTTTTAAAAAAAAAGAGAAAAAAAAATAAAATAAGAAAAATATAATAAATATAAATTGTTGGTATTATATAAATGTTTTGTATAAAGAAAGATAGATATATATTATATATATTGGTAATCCATAAACTCTTTTTCATTTTTCTTCAATTTTTAATAGAAAATAGAATTTTTTTGGATAATAATATATATGATTAAAAAAAAATGTAGAAACTAAAAGAAAGTAATGTTATAATTTCGTATATATATATTTTTGTTTTCCGCTTTTGGTTTTGCTCTTAATTATAATGTGATGTAAATATATTAAGCATTATAATATTTCTTATGTAAAATAAAATTAAAATTTTTTGACATAGAAATTTTTATTATAAATTATAAATTAGCTTTTTTTTTTTTTTTTTTTTTTTTTGAGTAATAAATATAATGAAAAATATTACCTTATATAACATTCTAATACTATTTTTAAATTCCTCAAATTCTTGATAACATGCAATATCTCTTTCACTTAAGGTACAAGAATCATTATTGCTTAAATAATTTAAATAATTATATACAAATAATGATTATATTTAATAATTTTTAAAACTTAATATTTATTTAAAAACATTTATGTAACAATCAATACCTCATACATTCAAGAACTTTTCTTTGACTTTTACGATATTTATCATTAATATCTTTATAGTTAAAGCTTTTATATAAAATCAAAAATTGATAATTAAAACATAATACGATGATATAGATTCACTACTAATTAATTAAAAAAAAAAAAACTTACTTTGAATTTCCATATTTTATAGTATTAATTGTTCTCTCTAATAATTTATCTCTTTTGAAATTTTTAATTTTTTGTTCATTTTGGATACTATACATTTCTTCTTTAATATGTTCTTGAATAATTTCTTCAAGATTTTCTGGTGTGAGAATTATATCTGCCTTTTCCAAGCTCAATGGCTTATATGTATCCTCAGTAGGAAGTGGTTCTTCTTTAAATATTTTTTTTTTTTCTTTTTTAATTTCTTCAACTTCTTTTATTTCTTTTACTTCTTTTTTTAATTCCTCTTTAATTTCATTTTTAATTTCTTCCTTAATTTCCTCTTTTATCTCTTCTTTAATTTCTTCACTAATAATTGGATCCTCCATTATATTTTTTGATTTATTGTCATTTGTTTCATTTTGAATTTTTGGTTCATTTAAATTATTTGTATTTTTTGATTTATTGTCATTTATTTCATTTAAAATTTTTGATTTATTGTCTTTTATTTCATTTGATTTTTTTAAATTAATGTTTGTTTTTTTAGTATTGTTAATAGTATTGTTATTGTTAATTTCTTCATTAAATTGAGATTTTGAATTTTCATTTATATCATTCATACTGGTTGTTTCACTCTCAAATATATTCTCATCTTTTGAATTCTTTGTTTTTAGAGGTGAGGGGAATGTGGTAACACTTTCAGGTTTATTTCTTTCCTTTTCACTTAATTTTTTTGGTAATTCACCATTTTCATCCTTAGGTGGCAATTGAAATGTAATTGTTGTAGTCTAGAGTATTAAAAAGTTCAATTAGATATAATTATTGAAATAAGAATTTTATACAAACATTAAAATGATTTTTATTTAGATTATTAAATTATATATATAATAATAATTAAATTAATAAATATTTCAATAATATAAATTAATACCAGTAATGGATTCTCGAAAACAAATTCATTTTCAGGAATATCTTTGCTGTGCTTTAATCCCATTCTAATAAACTTTTATTTAAAGATATATTCTTTATATATAAATACAAAAGATAGAATTTATAATCCCTAGTTAATTTATTTTCTTTTATTTATATTTACAATAAACTTTAACTTATTAGAATGTTAAATAACATGAATATTAATTTCATGCTATTTCCTTCTTTTAAATAATAATAATGTAAATATTAATATTAATATTACTTATAATGAATGATATGAATGATAGAAAAATTAAGAATATTTTAAATTATTTACCTATTAATTTACTACTAATTTATATTAAATTAATTATTCATTATATTCTTCAATTATTATTAATTAATAATATAATAAATAATCTTATTATATAATAAATTATAAAAATAACTTTATACATTAAAAATTGTTTCCATTTTTTCATAATTAATTACTTTGAGCTTATTCTATTAAAATATTAAAATAAAATAAGTAAATTTTATAATTGAATTTTATCAAATAAAAGAGATTAAGATAAAATACAAATTGAAAAAAAAAAAAATACAAAAAAATAAAAAAATAAAAAAAAATAAATAGATAAATAAAGCAAAATAAAAACAAAATAAAAAATAAAATAAACAAACAAAAAAAAATTAAATAAGTAAAAGTAGAATATTGGAAAATCAAAAGGAAAATCAAACTAAAACTCAAAAAAAAAAAAAAAAAAAAAAAAAAAACTAAATTAATTATTCATTTATTAATTCTTGATATAGGTATTTCAATATAAAATTCACATAATTGATTTAAATGTAAGTAATAATGTTATTAAAATTATTTTCATCTCAAAAACTTAAATATTATTTCTATTTTCAATTATATCTTTGATAATTTCTCGGAAAAGTGAATTATCCATTCATATTACTATTATTTTATAATTCTTTAATTATTATTATTATTATTATTATTATTATTACAAATTAACACTATTTACTATTCACTGTTCATTATATCACATATCACATATATTATTTATATATTATTTACACCTTATTCATTAATATTTTAATTTTTAAACTTACAAATACTTTTTTTTTTTTTTTTTTTTTTTTTTTTTTCATTATTATTACAAAAGTAAAAAAAAAAATGGATTTTTTATTTAGAAATAATTCAAAAATATGTGTTACACCGAATTTAAATCAAAGTAATTCAATAGGAAATAAAATCATTTCCTCTAAAATTTGTAATATAATTTCAAATAAAAGTACATCAATAATAGAGAACAAAAAATTATATTCTTCAAAAAGTATTTTACTCGGAAATTCCATTAATACAAATAATATTTTTAATTTAAAAGTATCAAATAATCAGATTTCTCAAAAATTATATTTAAAAAATGATTTCGCACTATCAAATTACATTTCTTCTACAAACTCAATTAGCAACTTACTTCACTTAAACAATTATTCGACAAAGAATAATAATAGCAATAACAATGATGATGAAAATGATAAGAATGAAAAAGATGAAAATATAGAAAATAGTGAATCAACTTTGATTTCAGAGGCAGATAAAAAAGATGGTAATAATTTAAATAAAGAAAATGATAAATCAAATGATGATATAAAAAAATCTGAAAAAAATGAAATTAAAAAGGATGATAATAAAGATAATGAGGTAAAAAATAATGAATTTAACGATACAAGTTTCGTTTCCGAAGTTAAAAGACTTGCACAATTACTTGATTTAGACCCAAAACTACCAAATAATCCACAAGAAAAAATTGAAGTTCCAAAAGAATACCCTCAAGTAATGGCACTTCCATTAACAAGAAGACCTTTATTTCCAGGATTCTATAAGACTTTGTTTGTGAAAGACCCAAAGGCTATTAACGCCATTAACGATTTGATGGCTAGAAAGCAACCATTTATTAGTGTATTTATGACTAAAGATGAAACATTTGATGGTGATGTTGTAAATGATATGTCTCAAATATATGATGTTGGTGTATTTGCACAAATTTCAAATGTTTATCATTCAGGACCAGATAACAAAGGACTCACTATATTACTTTACCCACATAGAAGAATAAAAATTAAAAATTTAATTCCACCAGTAAAAGAGGAATCTGACAATGCTAATGAAACTCAAAATAAGGAAATTAATAAAGAAAGTGAAAATAAAAATAAAGATGAAAAAAAAGAAACTGAATTACCAAAAGAATGTAAAAATAAAATTAATATTTTTTATTATCAAATGTTATTTAGCATTTAAAATAAAAATATATATATTAAATATTTTTCATAATATAAAGATTTAGATAAATTCGAAGAAGTTAATATCCCAATAGCAAAATTCGGTGTATCGGTAGTTGATGTTGTTAACTTAGAAGATGAGAAATACAACCCAGAAGATTCAATAATCAAAGCAGTAAATGCAGAATTATTATCTGTATTAAAAGAAATTTCACAAATTAACCAATTATTCCGTGAACAAATTATTTCATTTTCTATTCAAAATGGTGGAACATTCTTTGCAGAAGCACCTCAATTAGCTGACTTTGCCGCTGCAGTGTCAACTGGTGAACCATCAGAATTACAAAGTGTTTTAGAATGTCTAGATATTGAAGAAAGACTTCAAAAAGCTTTACTTGTTATTAAAAAGGAATTAGCTAATGTAAAGCTTCAGCAAGAAATTTCAAAAGAGGTTGATAAAAAGATTACTCGTAAGCAACAAGAATACTTCTTAATGGAACAATTAAGAGGTATTAAAAAAGAACTAGGTATTGATACTGATGGTAAAGAAAAATTAATAGAAAAATTTAAAAATAGAGTTTCAAAATTAAAAATGCCAGAAGAAGTTCAAAAAGTGTTTAATGAAGTAAGTAATCAATTCTTATATAATTAGAATTTGTATATTATAAATTTTAATATAAAAATAATATAATATAATATAAAATTCATTTTGGTTTTAATTAATCAACATGTCTAACTAAAAATATTAAAAAAAAAAAAATAGGAATTAAATAAATTAGAAAGTATTGATAGTCTTTCACCTGAATTTAATGTAACAAATAATTATCTTGACTGGATTACTCAAATCCCATGGGGTCAACGAAGTGAAGAAAACTTTGACTTAAAGCATGCTGAAATGGTATTGAATGAAGATCACTATGGTTTAAAGGAAGTAAAAGATAGAATTTTGGAATTTATTGCAGTTGGTAAATTAAAAAATTCTGTAGAAGGAAAGATTATTTGTTTAGTTGGCCCACCAGGTGTAGGTAAAACATCTGTTGGTAAATCTATTGCCCGTGCACTTAATAGGGATTTCTTTAGATTTAGTGTTGGTGGTCTTTCTGATGTTGCTGAAATTAAGGGTCATAGAAGAACTTATGTTGGTGCTATGCCTGGTAAAATTATTCAAGCTTTAAAGAAAGTACAAACTGAAAATCCATTAATCTTAATTGATGAAATTGATAAGTTAGGAAAAGGAACACATGGTGATTTATCTTCTGCATTATTAGAACTTTTGGATCCAGAACAAAATAATGCTTTCCTTGATCATTATATGGATGTTCCTGTTGATCTATCAAGAGTTTTATTTGTTTGTACTGCAAATGTTTTAGATACTATTCCAGGACCATTATTAGATAGAATGGAAGTCATCAGTTTATCAGGATATGTTGCTGAGGAAAAAACAAATATTGGTTTACAATATTTATCGCCACAAGCTTTAGCAATCAATGGTTTAGAAAAGAAAAATGTAAAATTACATAAAGATGCTATTGAACTCTTAATTCATTCATATGCCCGTGAAAGTGGTGTTCGTGGATTAAAAAAGCTTATTGATAAAATATATCGTAAAGCAGCATTAAAACTTGTAAAGGCTGAAGAACTTGCTACCACAAAAGAAGAAATTGAAGAGGCTAAAAATATGAATTTAGATATTACAGCTGAAAATTTAAAGAACTTTGTTGGTCCACCAATTTTCACTAGTGAAAGACTTTACGATAAAACCCAACCTGGTGTTGTTATGGGTTTAGCGTGGACATCAATGGGTGGTTCTTCTTTATACATTGAGTCAACACTCGATAAGCCATTATCATATTATAACTCTGAAAATAAAAAAATTTACTCAACACCTCAATTCAATCAAACTGGTCAATTAGGAAGTGTTATGAAGGAAAGTTCAATTATTGCATACACTTTTGCTAAATCATTCCTATTAAAGCGTGATCCATCCAATACTTTCTTTCAATATGCCTCTATTCATATGCACGTTCCTGAAGGTGCTACTCCAAAAGATGGTAAGTTCACTAACAGTAATTTTACATAGTTTTATATAAAAATAGAAGAATAAATTGTTTTGTATAATGTAATCATTATTAATTCAATAAATTAGGCCCATCAGCTGGTTGTACCATCACTACTGCTTTATTATCACTAGCTATGAATCAATCTGTAAAAGATAATATTGCTATGACGGGTGAAATTACCTTAACTGGTAAAATCTTAAAAATCGGTGGATTAAGAGGTATTAATCGTTAAACTATAGATTTTGTTTAATATAATTATCATTGGACAGTAATAATAACTTTAATTTATTAATTAGAAAAAACAATCGCTGCTAAGAGATCTGGTGTTAAATATATATTGTTCCCAGAAGATAATAAAAATGACTGGAATAAGTTCCCAGATTATATTAAGGAAGGTATAACTGGTATTCCAGTTGGATGGTATGAAGAAATTTTCAACTTTGTTTTTGAAAAAAATGTATCTAACATTAAGGATGTTAATAATATAAAAAACTAAGTTATAATAATATTATAAATATAATTAAGTAAATTAATAAAAATAATAAATAACTAAAATATATCATATAATAAAGTACAATATCTGAATATTGTATAAATTTTCATTATATTTCAATAAAATAATTTATCTCTTATAAAATAATAAAACATTAATATAAATAAAATTAATTCTATAATAAATAATATCATTTATCGATAAAAATTTCTTTATAATATAAAAAAATATAATAAAAATTAGTAATATATTACATAAAATAAAAAAATATTAAACAACAGTATCCCTATTATATATAGGGAAATAAAAGTATATATATTTATATTCTTATTATAATATTTATTATTTATTTATTTATTTATTTATTTATTTATTTATTATTGTATTTAATAATTTCATCAACCCATTGATCTAACTTTTTGTATTTTACTTCTTCCTCAGAATAAATAATATTTTTATTGTTATTTCGACAATCCCTCCATTCATATGCTGTTTTTTCATATGTATTTACACCAAAAATTTTTAATGATAATATGCAATAATTATAAGCGATTTTCAAATTTTCTAATAAAATACAATAATTTATTAATTATTATTAAATTATTTAAATGAAAATAATATATATATATATATATATATATATAATTACCAGAATCTAAAATATATGCTTCTTTTGATAAATCATAAGCTTTATTAACATAACCTAATGAGTAATAACTATATGATAAATGCCAATTTACAATAGACTATATATATATATAGAAATATTTTCGTTAATATAAAAAAAAAATGAATTATTATATTTTTTGTAATATAGATATTTATGGCATACCAAAAGATGATGTTGACTTGAAATACTGTAACAAAAATCTTCAAATATCAATTTATTAGCTTTCATATATTGATAAATAGTATCAAAATATTTTTCGATATTATCCTGTTCAAACCCAATAAGAATATCGAATTTTTCATATGGGTTAG
Organism: Piromyces finnis; assembly: GCA_002104945.1. Taxonomy (NCBI): domain Eukaryota; kingdom Fungi; phylum Neocallimastigomycota; class Neocallimastigomycetes; order Neocallimastigales; family Neocallimastigaceae; genus Piromyces; species Piromyces finnis. The sequence continues at coordinate 68,142 of MCFH01000007.1, read as the reverse complement.
TGATTTTTTTATCTTTTTCATTTTTATTCCTATTATCACTAATACTATGGTTTTTATAATTGTTATTACTCAGTATATTTATTAATAACTCGTTTGAAAATATTTTTCTATCTTTTGCTACTGAAAAATCATTAATATCCATAATGCATAATTTATCTTCTTTACTTGCAATTTCAACAAAATTAATATAATTTTTTATATGATTCAAGATTTTTATTCCTCTGAGGATAAGTTTCGTATCATGTTGTTGTGAAATTAATAATTCAGAAAAATAAATAGATCCAATAATATCAAAAGGTTCTATATCTTTAATAAATGTAAATATATCAATGGCTTTTTCGATATTATTTTTGTTAATAGAATATCGAAAAATTGTTCTAAATAGAGAAAGAGTTGATATATCATTTTTCCCACTTGAATTGTTTAATAAAATATCTTTTTTCAAACAAATATTGTTTATAAAATCAAGAACTTCTTCTTCTGACTGATTCTCATATAATAATTGAAACATTCTTAAAAATATTAAATTCATTGGTATATTTTGTGCAAGTTCCCCTCTTTGATATGTAATCTATATTAAAATAATTTAATACATTAGTGACAAAGTGTTTTATATCAATATATATATATTTATATTTTCATATGTATCATTACTTGTATTAATATAAACAATATTTCCATTTGTTCTTCTTTTTTCTGTTGTTGTTTATATATTAAATATAAATTCCACAATGAATATTCATAATATATATTTGATTCAACACATACTTTGAATCTCATAATTGATTTTTCATATTTTTTCTATAATATAAATATATATAATAAAAAAATTATCAGTAAAATACTTATTTATCTAATATAATAATAAAAATATTTTTTATTTTATTATGTTGTAAAACTAACTATACTATAATAGCTACATCCTTGAAGCATAACGATTATTGTATCATAATAATTTAATTTATAATTATTGGTATCATTATTCTCAAGAATTTTTTGTTTTTGGAAATACAAAATACTTTGACAATACTTTAAAATTCTCTTCGATTTTTTATATGAAAAAAGTTTGTAGTACGCGAAAGATAGTAATAACCATCCTTCAAAAAAAAAATTATTAAATCTCTTTAATTTCATTAATTGTCTTTCAAATACTTCTAAAATACTAAATGATATATTAAAATGTTTCTTAAATAATAATATATAAATATTATAATAATTTGAAAGAATTGGTATGATTATAATATTTTTATATGGGAAAAGTTTTATGGTTTCTATTATTTCAAAATGATTATTTTTTATTAAATTTGAAGTTAATATATGTTTATCAGATAATATATCTGTAAATATTAAATCTTCAGAGTGTTTAGAATGTTTTAGAATATTATTATCTAACAAATCACCAATTTCAATGCCAGTTTTGGATAATAATATTGGATTATTCGAAATATTTTCTAAAAGTTCTTGCATAAACATTAATGTTGGTTTTTGCTCCTCTTCATTTAGTAAAGTAGATAAAATCTTAATATACAAAAATAATATATATTGAATTGATTCTTTATTTTGTTGTGAGTTGTCTACTGAGTAATTGTAAATTTTATCTTGATTATTATTCAAATATGGTCCAATAATATAATTATATAATAATATTAGTTTTTCTGTAGTAGAAAGACTTAATAATCCTTTAATTCCTTCTTCATATAATACATTCTCTAACTTTAATAATCGATCATCAATAGATGCATTTGTATATTTTATTCTTTTTTTTGGATTAGTATGAGAATTATGAAATTTGATTTGAGTATTAAGCCTCTTTTTTATCCATTCTTGATTATAAATTTTTAATTCTCTAAGATAATCTACACTAAAATAATCAAAAAAATTTAAGATTTTTATTATTTTTTCTGATGATGCTGATAAACTATTACACTGGAAAAAAATATGCATATAAAAGGCACCTAATACAAAAATTATTTTTGAATAATTTTCTTCTGAAACTTTAAATATCAAATTATAAAAATTATAAATATACTTTATTAATATTATAAAAAAAATAAAATAAAATAAAGAATAATTATATCTATTTTTATTAAATTTATTATAATAAAGTCATAATAATAATAAGGCAAACATAATATTTATATACTTTACATTTAATAATATTTAAACAAATTTCTATTTCATTCAAAATTTTCTTTGGTTTAATTTCCTGCTTCTGTTATATAAATAAATTAAATATAATTAATATTTATAAACTAGGATATTTATACAATTAAATTAATTACCTTATATTTTATGTATAAATTATTCAATTTAATATTAAAAGTTTCATATGATAATGGATTAAATTCTTTGAAATTTAAAGTTTATAATTATTAGGAAAGAAATTATAATAAAATTAATATTGTACTTAAAAAACCTACCACTTAATTCTTTTAATGCTAATTCATTAAAATTAAATATAAAACATTGTAAATACCAATTTAATTTATTTAAAATAAAATTTAAATATTCTAAAGAAATAGAATTTAAATTTTCATTAAGCCATGATTCAATTGTTTTAATTGCAAGATAATTATCATTAATAAACTCTTCCTTGTTTCCTATTTTATTTCTTTTAATTATATCTTTATCATTTCCTTTAGTACTATCTATATTTAAAGAGATTTCATTACTAGGTATTAATAAGTTATCTTTTTCAGAAAATATTGTGTATATTAATTTTTCTATAAGCTGTTTAATATTATAATAGTTTTCTTTTTTATCATTAATATATAATAATAATAATTCAATAAAAAGCTCAATGGCATTTTTATTTTTATTTCTCCAAATAAAATCTGTTAAAGTACAAACACATTTAAAATTTTGCTCATTGAAATCATTAAACGAAAAAGTGTGGATATTACATTTATAAAAATTACATTTACTACATCTTCTACCAAGAAAATCCATTATATATGTTTATTTCTTTTTTCTTTTTTTTTTTTTTTTTTTTTTTTTTTTATTTGCTGATATATTGGCTTTAAATAAGAAATAATTTATTATTTTGTCATTTATTATAAAGATAGTATACAATGTATATATAATATAGTATACAATGTATCCTCAAATAGATTTTAAAAAATAAAGATAGAATTTTTTATAGTATCATTTATATATTAAAAACTACTATATATATTAAATTTTTTTTGTTAGATATTTTAGCAAAGAAAAATTTTTTATTCATAATGCATAAATTTCAATGGCAGAAAAACCAAATACTAATAATAATATTTTATACTGGGGATTAAATCCAAAATTTTGGGCAACACCAAGTGTGTTCATAAAAGATATTTATTTAATGGAATCATATAACAGTATTACAGGTATCTTTTTAATAATTAGAGTTATCAAAATTCATTAACATTGAATTTATTTTAATTAACTATTATTAATCTAGAATATTACAATTACTATAATAATCCAGTACTAAAAGTTAAAATATTAGGTGTTATTACAGCAAAAGATATAAATTCTAAAATAATATCATACACAGGTTTAATTAACTACAATAATAATAATTCTATATTAAAAATAATAAAAAGTATTAATATGAAAATTTTCAATAATTTTAAATTATATAGTTGACGATGGTTCTGAAAGAATAGAATGTATTATGTTTAAAAAAGATTTGAATGAAAATGAAATATCTGATAAATCACAATTTCAATTATTTGATACAATTAGTATAAAAGGAAAAATATATGATTTTAAAAAACAAAGGAAATTGAACATTATCAGTATAAGTAAATATAATAAACATTTTGGATTACTATAATTATTTGAAATTTACTTTTATTTTTATTTTTCCATTAATATTATCATTTAATTGAATACAATAATAATAAGAAAAGGAATATGATCGCAATGTGGAAGCTTTTTTCTGGTTAGAAGTAATAAAACAACGTAAAGAATATCAAAAAGAGTATAATATTACTGAAGAATCAAAAAAGGACGTAAAAGAATTTTATAGTAATAAACGATTAAATGCAAAACAAAAATCTTTTTATAATTATAATGAGGTATCTTTAATATATATTTGATACATAATTGTCCAGAACCGAACTATTAATTATTATGTTGAAAGAATAAAACATTAATTATATATATTTATATAAGATTTTCAAAAAATTGGACAATTCCAAGAGACAAAAAATAGGAAATAATTCAATAATCAAAGACGAAAACATTTTAAAATGTAATGTCATGAAATATCTCAGTGATAATAAACTTTATTCATTCCAATTTTCAAAAATTATGAAAGAAAATGAATTAAGAAATAAAGCTATTGAATTATTGGAAGAAGTAAAAATATTATTCAAATTTATAAAAATGATTTTAAAATCTACAATTAATATTAATCATTTTTATTAATATTATTATATTAAAATATTTTTAACAATAAAAAAAATAAAAAGAAAGAAAATAATTCAGCGTCTGAAAATCAAATATCATTATTGTTCCAAAAAGTTTTTTATCAACTAGTAAAAGAAGGAGTCATATTTCAACTAGATTCTTATCACGATACCTATGCATTAATTCATTATAAATATAATCTCGGAGAAGCAATATTTGGAATTCTTAAGAATAAAAATGAATGTGTTTCCTATCAAGATATTTTAAAACTATTGTCAAATACAACAGCATTTAAATATGCCCCTGAAAAGGTGGTAAAAAAGGCTCTTAATTATTTAGTAACAAATCAAAAATTATCAAAAAATACAAATAAAGATGGTGAAACATTATATAAATTTATTAAACAAAGTGATTAAATTATTTATTTATTTATTTATCTATTTATTTATTTATTTATTTATTTATTTATTTATTTATTTATTTATTTATTTATTTATTTATTTATTTATTTATTTATTTATTTATTTATTTATTTATTTATTTATTTATTTATTTATTTATTTATTTATTTATTTATTTATTTAAAACAAATAAATTATATTCAATTAAAAAATAAAAAACAAATTTTTTTTTTTTGAAATTAAAGTTTCAAAATTTCCATTTTTGATTTTTTTTTTTTTATTAATTAAAAATATATATAATTTAATCCATAAAATTTTAAAACTTTAATTAATAAATTTTTCACAACACAAAAAAATTGTTTATAAGGATATTTATAATACTTTATAATTTAAAAAAAAGATAGAATTTAAAGAGGAGAAGAAAAAAACTTTTCATTTTTAATATATATTTTTTAAAAATAATATATATTCAAAATGGTATGTTAAAATTAAAAAAGAATGAAGCATGTTTTTAAAGTTTATATTGTTCCCTTTTATTAAATATTTTTTATTTTTTAATTTGTTTGAATAAAATAGGCTTATTCAATGCAATGGTATTTTTTCATATATTTAATTTATAATATAGAAAGTATTTATGTTTATCTCTAATGCATAAATCATTACATATTGAATAATAAATATTTATTATTCCTATATAAATAAAAAAGGCAAGATTTATCATTAAAGCAAATTAATCAATTTTATGATACTGTAATTCAACAAAATGCAATAAGGTAGTTTTAATTCACATAACATTGAGAATGTATGATATTAAAAGTATTAATACTAATACAATTATAAATATTTTACACATAATACAAAATAAGTCTTATTGAATCATGGTTTCCATCAGATGATAGTGCTAATAAAAAAAGAATACTATACGATTTTTATTATTTTATACTAATGTAAGCCAAATAAAAATTTAAAAAATCTATGCTTTTGTATTTATGTTTATTATTATCTAAATGATTATATATAGTGTGGAACTAAAATTCTATTATTTCTTTTTTTTCAAATAGGTTTGCTAAAGAAATTCATTTAGAGCCGATTCAAACATCAATCTTTTTTTCTATTATGAAAAAAACCCATGAAAATTGTATTTGTATATATCAAAAAAGTATAAATATAGAATATAAAGTTATGTTAATATTTCATAAATTAATTTTTATTATTGTTAAAGCGTCACCCTATATGAAATTAGATGAAGACTATGCATTGTTTCAAAAGTTAATATTAGATCATAGTATTGATAGACCTCCATTTAGTAAAAAATATTTCACATTGGATCAAATAACAAAAATAACAGATTATGCCACTAATACGTATGCTGTTGTATAATTGTTGTATAATTTACAAAATAAAAATAATAATAAATTTATTCTATTTGAATTCTAATTTTATAAAAATCTGTAATTCAATAAAAAATAGATACTTTAGACACTATTCAATGTATAAATACACATTTACTAAACAACAAAAATTAACTTTAAATACTGTTGAAATTGTAAAAAATCTAAATACAAAAGAAGAAGATAAAGATGAACAAGTAATAGATAGTGAAGAAGGAAATCAACAAAATGATGAAAACATTGACTCTGTAAGCACTATATCATTTCATAATTTTAATATATAATTAAAAAATAAAGAAAATAAATATTTATATAATAAAATAAAATATATTTTATAAAGAGTGATGGAACAAATAATGAAACTATTAACATAGTAGAAATAGATAAAAATATAGATAAAAAAGATAGTTCGAAAGAAATAGAAGATATAAAAGATAAAATAGAAGAAGAAAATATAACAGAACAAAATAATAGTAATATTACAACAGAAAATAATATAAATTCTGAGAATGCCACAAACCAGATCAGCTCTGAAAATGAAAATGTAGATGAAGAAAGTAAAGAACAAAATGAAGAAAAATTAGAAGAAATATCGCCACGAGAAAAAGCTATTCAAGAATTAAAAATATTAATAGAAAACGCCATTAGTCCAAAAATCCAAGAATTAAAAGTTTCACTTACTACAATGCTAACTAATTCCGAAGATCAATTAATAAAGCAAATTAAAAAAATGGATGATGCTAAAAAGAAAGCTGTAAAAGATGCTACAGCTGTAAAAAAAGATGCTAAGGGTGATAAAGGAAAGGATGATAAAAAAAAATCCGCTAAAGGGAAAAAAAAATAGATTTATAATTAATTTATTATTTAATATATGGTCAAATACATCATTTAATACAATCAATATATGTAACATAAATATTATTACCCCCTTTTAATACCATTTAACAGTTAAAATGTAAGAAATATTTGTTTTTTTTTTAATAAAATGTAATTTAATATAAAAATTTTTTTTTATTTTTTTATGTTTATTTTACATAGATAAAAATAATAATAATAAATTAAAACTTCTTTCTTAATTCTAAATTTTTTCTATTTTTTTTTTTTTTTATCTTTTTTTTTCTTATTATATTATTACAGACTATTATATTGATAGGACATATTTAATATTAATTAAACTATTTTTGTAAATAATAAAATTAATCTAGTAATTTTGCAATTATTATTTCTTAAATTATTTATAACATTTTAAAAGATTTTTTTACTCTAGTTTATCTTCTTTCTTATCATTTCATTAATGACATATCTAATTCCAGCAGATATGAAAATACCAAATAAGGTACCTAATGGAGCAGCAAGGAAAGCACCTAAACTTTCACCTTCAATACTCATACCATCAGGTAAAAGTAATAAAGCAATACCCTTTTTCAAACTCTTATGGAAAATCCATCCAAATATAGCAATAGCTAATATACCTATAATAATACCAACTATACAATCGTATCCATTAATATAGAATTTTCTAGCTTCACCTTTAACATCATAATCGTTAAATTCTTGAACTTCGTTGTTTTTCTTTTCAGCATTGTGAAGCTCTTCGACAGTAATATCAGTAATGTCCTTTTTATCAACAACGATACCAATATCTTTCTTATCAGCTTTAAAATATTAATAAAGGTTAAAATTAATACATAGTTGATAAAAAAATATGAATGAAATAATAATAATTTTAAATATATACCTATTTCAGTTTCATCGATCAATGTTTTTGTACTATCCTTAACAACTTTAAGATTCTTGTATTTCTTGAAACGATCAATAAATGCAATAAAGACAACTACAGCTACAATAGTTGAATACAAATCTGCAATTAAAAACAATCTCATGATATTTGCATTCTTTGTAGCAAGGATAACAATTGGAATTGTTAAAATTACAACACATAATCTAGCATAGTTAATATTAATCTTATTATTGAAGACATCATTAACAATGGTAGCTGATAAACCAATTTGAATAGTATCAGTACTTGAACAAACAAGAGATACAGCTAAAATTAAAACAATAATGTTGACCCATCCTTTTTGAGCTTTTGTAAGAGAAAAGAAGACATTATTATATTCGACTTCATTTGAACAACATACATTTCCCCAGATAGCAATAATACCAGTACTAATAATATGAATTTAAAATAAATTATTCATTAAAACCATTGTAAATAAAAGAATATAAATACTATTTATATAATCAATGATACATACAATCCTAATATAAAGAAAGTTACAAGAATAAGACAACCAGCTATACCAAGACCAATAACTAAGTCTTTGTTAGTCTTAGAGGAATAAATTCTTTGCCAATAACCCTATTGTTAAAAAATAAATATACAATAAAATAAATATATAATATTAGTATCTTATTTAATTATTTAAATATACATATTATTCAATTATACATAATGCATACTTGATGGAAAAGATTAGCACCAGTAATAGCAGCAGTAAGAACATAAAATGATTCAATTGCAATTCTTGATGGTTCTAATAAACCAGATTCATCTACAGTTTTAGAATCAATCTTAATAGAACTAAAGATAGTAATAATAGCAATGGCAATTAATATAATAATAGCCCATCCTTGAACTCTATCAGTAAGCATTGATGTTGGAAGTCCACCATAAGCTATATAGAATTTTAAAATATTAATAATGATTATAAATTAAAAATAATAAATTACAAAGACTACAATAAAAAAAACCAACCTGTATAAATAGAAGTAACTACGGCTGTAACAATAATTGGAATGGTTGAATTTATACCATAAGTAGCTGTTAAGGTACTTCCTAAAGCAGTTAATTCGGATATGTAGAAGATTGCCATATAGAAGACAACCATAATACCAACAAAGGCATTAAGCAATTTTCCAAATCTTAATTTAACAAATTCAGTAATTGTAACACCTTTTGGACATTTTTTACGAATCATTGGACCAATAAACATAAGAACAATTAAAGGAACAACACATGCAACAACATAAGCAATTAATCCATAAATACCATTGTAAGCAGAAGTAGTAGGTAAAGTAAATAAAATCCAACTACCAACACCTTAAAGTAATAATAAAAAAAAATAATTAAATAACTAATTAATACAAAATATGATTAATATTTTATATTATTTTACAAATTTAATATTAACCTGCAACATAAAAATTAATTCCAAGAGCTCCCCATGTTTGAGTTGAACGAGCAGTTAAAAATTGGTCCTTTGACATTTTTCTACCTTTAACTAAAGCAATTCCAAGAACTAAAAAAATTGCTAAAGTAATGTATATTACAATATTTGAAGTGGTACTACTAATCATTTTTTAAATAGTTTATATTAAAAAAATTGATTATTCTTTCGTTATGTTATTTTATTTTTTATATTCTTATTTTTTTTTTTATAAATTTATATTTTTGACTATAAAATAAATATAAAGTAAAGAAAAAAAAAGAAAATGAAAGAAAAACTCTTATTTTTATATTTTTTTCCAATTATAAAACCTATATAAATAAAATGAAGTATTGTTATATAAATAATATATTGTGGAGTAATATATTATTTAATTTTTTAATTTTTTTAATTTACAAAGTAATATAGAAATTAAATATATAAATAGAAATATAGAATTTTTTACTTATTAAAATCAAAAAATAAAAAGACTTTTTGATTTTAAATAATATAAATCAATGATATCTTTGCATTTAATATATAAGAATACATATACAAACAATATAAAATGGTATTATGTTAAAATTATATTACTCATTATTGAAATGTTATTAATTTAGAATAGAGCTATTCAAAAAATATTTTTCCTAAATCTTTTAAAAATAAAAATCACCAATCATTTTTGTTCATTCGGTATTAATTGTATTCCTTTTTACAATTAATTGTGTAAATATTATTCTTTTCATTAATTTATCTCCAAGAAAATAAATTAATTCTACCAACAAAAATATTTGTCTTATGTATTAATATATTATTTATATTGATATATTGATATAATCAAACTTTATCTTTCAATATCCTATTCGATGAATTTAAAATGATCCTATAAGATATTTGGCCATAAAAAATCATATTTAAAAAATTTTTTATTCTAGTAATTTTTTATGGCTTTACAAAAGAAATTCTTTAAAATCAATTAATTAATATATGGTGATTTTTACTTTTTTCTAAATAATTTTTAAATTTTTTTTACAAAATTAAAAAAGACCATAAAAAACCTGTAAGAACCTTTTTTATGGCACAAAAAAAGAAGTTCTTTTCTCGTGACATTTTAAGTCATTACTTTTTTATGTAAAATATATATATATATATGGTATATTTTCATATTTAAATGCTAAATTTTCATAAATATTTAAAAGAAGATTCAAGGAAATTTCTTTCATTAGTTTATTCATTTAATCAAAAAAGTATATGCCATAATAGCATCCCATTCACCATAAAAGAGTTAAAAGTGTGTATTTTGCATTTTTTTACATCTTTTAAAAATTTCAAAGATAAAGAATATTCTTAGGATGAAGATTATCAACTGCTGAAACAGCATATTAATTTCCAAAAAGCTTATTTATTTTTAATATAAAGATCCTTATGGATGAATTGAAGAACTAGATCTAAAATTTTAACAATAATAATTATTTTTTTATAAAAAGTGATAATAAAATAATATAAAACAATAAAATAATATTAGTATATTGTAATAATGAGGTAATATTATTATAAATAAAAAATAGGAAAAAATAAAAATTATAATAATAACTTATAAGCTATATTTGAGTAATATGATTATACAATTCATTTCAACAAACAACTTATTACAAAAAGAAAATACCAAAAATTAATATGGAATAAAATAAAATAAGATTGTAGTAATCAATACGGAATAATTTTATTTAAATGTCAATAAAAAAAAACTGCAAAGAATATAACAGTATCCAAATTACTTTAAATAAAACCATTAAAACGTGTCTTTTTTTTCATCGTTTTTATATAAATTTCAGGTTTTATGTGGTAAAAATTTTTATTTATGTGGTTAAAAAAATAGCTTTGTGTTACAACATTTAAAATTTAAATTAATAACAAAAATTTTAAATTAAAATTTTTTTGTTATTAATTTAAATTTTTTGTTATCTTTAATTTTTATATTTGAAGAAACAATATTTGTTTTTTTTTTTTTTTTAATATTTATAAAATATATAAATATAAAATATAATATAATAGTTATGTATTTAAAGGATAATACATAAATTGAAAATTAATCATTTTTTATAATATAGAAAAAATATATATTATAATAACTTTATATTATAACTATAATATATGTCATTATAATAATAAATAATAATAGTTTAAAATATAATAAAAGAATAAAAATTATAAATAAAAAAAAATAGTACTTAAATTGATTTATATTGGAATATGTACTTTACTTAATTTACCAATGTTTATAATTGTATGATATCAAAATGATCAATTACTATAATAGTATCAAAATTTTACAAAACTTATTCCATAATAAAAATTATTTCAAAAATATTTAGAAATAAAATGATAATATGTGAAGCTATTAAATCAAAACATTATCTTAGTATAGAAAGATGTAGTAATAATTCAGAACTTATATAATAAATGTATTGATAATATCCGCAAAATAATGAAAAAGGATCAGTACCTTATAAATTTTATAAAATCTCCTAGTACTATTAAAATATAGCTGTTGTTTTTTCTTTTTTTTGTTTTTGTTTTTGTTTTTTTCATACATACATCTTATATTATTATCTGCTTAATATATATATATATGTATACACTTTATATCATTCATTTACAAATTAATGAATTAATTAAAAAGAAAAAATAAAAAAAATAGTTTTTTGTATTATGTTTTTATTTAATTTTATGTTAAAATTTTAACATTTAAATTAATTTCTAGGATAAAAAAAAAAAGATTTACTAAACTGGTTTTTAATTATGATTTTAATTATTATTTATATTTAATTCATTAATATATATAATAATCAACAATATTACTAATTTTAAGCTTACTTTTTTTTGTTATTGTTCTTTATTTTTTATCTCATATATGTTTTGTTTTTTTTTTGTTTTATTATTATCATTAATTTTGTTTTAATCACTTTTACTTTTTTATTATTTTTTTTCTGTTTTACTTTTAAGTTTTTATTAATACTTTTGTTAATTAACTTTTATTTCCTTTTAACGCATTTTTGTCTAAGAAATCTAATGTTATTAGTTTTTTTTTTAATGAATTAAAAAGAAATAAAAAATGAGTATATTATTTTTTCTCTTCTAATTAAAACTGAAAGAAAATCTATAAATTTAATTTTTTTTTTTTTTTTGTACTTTTGCTTATTCGTTTTGATTTGTTTTTTAATTTGTTTTTGTTTTCGTTTTGTTTTTGCTTTTTTGTTTTGTTTTGTTTTGTTTTTGCTTTTTTGCTTTTTTGTTTTTTTTTTTTTTTTTTTTTTTTTTTGTTATTTGTTTTCTTTTGAATTTTTTAAAATTATTGATTTCTAAATTATTATTAATTCTTTAAAAGTTTGTTTTGTTGATTTAATTAATTACTTTTTAATTGAATTATTATATTATTTTATTATAAATAAAAGTGTGTAATATTACTAATATCATTTATATTCTATATTAAATAATAAGATTAATTATAATATAAAAAAATATGTGAATTAAAAATTAATCAATGAATTTAGAGATTATCCTTCTTAGCCATATAAGCAGCTAAATCAAGAACACGATTAGAGTATCCGAATTCATTATCGTACCAGGAAATAAGCTTAACAAAGTTACTGTTTAAAGCAATACCAGCCTTAGCATCGAAAATGGAAGAACGCTTGTCACCAAGGAAATCAGAAGAAACAACTTCTTCATCAGTGTAACCTAAAATACCCTTAAGGTCAGTAGCAGCAGCTTCCTTAATAGCATTCTTAATTTCTTCATAAGTAGTGGCTTTTTCAAGACGAACAGTAAGATCAACAACAGAAACATCTGGAGTTGGGACACGTAAAGCCATACCAGTAAGCTTACCTCTAAGTTCTGGAATAACCTTAGTAACAGCCTTAGCAGCACCAGTAGAGGCTGGAATAATATTTTGACCAGCACCACGACCAGATCTCCAGTCTCTTCTAGCTGGACTATCAACAGTCTTTTGAGTAGCAGTGGTAGCATGACAAGTAGTCATTAAACCTTCAGCAATACCAAACTTTTCATGAAGAACTTTAGCAAGTGGAGCTAAACAATTAGTGGTACAAGAAGCATTTGAAACAATCTTCATAGAAGTATCATACTTATCAAGGTTAACACCACAAACAAAGGTTGGAGCATCTGGAGATGGAGCAGAAATAATAACTCTCTTGGCACCACCTCTAAGATGAGCAGATGCCTTGTTCATAGCAGTGAAAGCACCAGTAGATTCAACAACGTAGTCAACACCAGCACTCTTCCAGTTAATTTTGTTTGGGTTCATGCAAGTGAACTTAGTAATTGGCTTACCATTTACAATTAATTTTCCATTACATTCACTAACTTGACCCTTGAATGGTCCATGAGTAGAATCATATTCAATTAAATAAACCATGTAATCTAAGTTAATGAAAGGATCATTAATAGCAACAACTTCAATATCATCTCTTTCTTGAGAAGCTCTGAAAACAAGACGACCAATACGACCGAAACCGTTGATACTACAATGATTTTAATTTATAAATTTTAAAATTGAGTTAGTTTTTCTTTAATTAAAAATTCAAATTTTTTAAACATTAAATATAATAAAATACATTAAAAATTAATAATTATATTATATTAATATATAGATCTTTTGAAAATTATAATTTACAATAAAAAAAAACTAAACATCTAATTTAATTATGAATTCATATATAATTTCAGTTATAATTTGTCTTATCATTAAAAAAAAAAAAAAAGACAAACTAATAAATTAATTTATAAATTATTCAATCATTGGTATACATGTCTTTCTATGAAACCATGAAGATAAAATGTATTTAAATAATTTTCCTCAATTAATAAATAATTATAATTTTATTATAAAATTTTTCAATCCATAAATATAAGTGTATAATCAACATTTGTTTCTAAAATTTATGTTATTCATGAACATTATAATCCATTGCTCAAATAAAACTAAAAATGTAATTATTTAAAAATAAAATGCTTTTAGATAATATTTTAACAACTCTATCATTTATTCTTACCCAATCTTAACGACCATGTTGAATAATATTAATTAGTAATATTAATTTTATTTAAAAAAAATAATTTGTAAGATTTTAATTGTTTAATTAAAAGCAAAAGAAAAAAAAAAATTCAAATTTTTTTTTACATTTATGTTTTTTTTTTTTTTACTATTTAATCTTACTTAAAATATAAATTAAATAAATTGATATATTAATAAATATTAATATTATATGAATTAAAATCAATTGTATTGTTATTTAATATATTATATTTATTTCAAAAAAAATATTTTATTTAATAAAAAATTTTTATTCCAAATATCATAAATATAATAATTAAAATTGTTTTTTTTTTATAATTGGTGAAAGAAACATAAATAAAAACAAGATTACTATTTATTTTAAAAGCTATTAAAACTGAATAATTTAATATTAATAACTTATTATTATTGTGCTAAAAAATTTTAAATATAAAGACCTTTTATATTATAAATGAGTATATAGTATTAATTCTATTTTTTAAACCAAACCTGAAATATGGGGATAATAATAATAATAATGTATGAGGTTCTATGCAAAATACCAAAATTAAAGTTTGTGATCATAGTTTGAAAATTTTATTATACATACATTAATAATATATGTATAAATAATATTTTGGTATATATTAATTGAAAAAATTTAATCATAATATAATTGTAAAATATTAAAATAATTTTTGTATGTGATTCGCTTAGATTTTTTACAATTAAGTTTTTTGGTTGGTTAATATCTACAAAAAATTTAAGATCCACTTTATTTATTAATATAAATTATATTTATAATAATTTATAATATATTGTAAAATTATTGTATTTATAATTATTTATAAATACAATAATTATATCAGTATAAAAAAAAGTAGAAATAAAATAGTTGGTATCATGTGTATTTTGTATATTGTGTATTACACGTGATATATATAAGATTTTTAAATGTGTTTTATTTCTTAAATAATGAACATATTATAAATATGAAAAATACTTATGTTTCATTATATAAGAATTATATATTTTATTCTTATTCTATACTTCATCATGGTTAAGCAACTAGAATATGAATATTTAATTCAAAATTACAAAGCTTTTTTGACGATTTATGCATTAACCATATTTTTATAATTATAAATGCCAATTTATAAAGTATAGGATTTATTTCTATTTCTATATTTATTAAATAAAACAAAAATTTAAATATCAAAATTCAATTGATTATTATTTTTTATTTTTACTTTTATTAAAAGAAAAAGTTATATATTTTTTTAACCTTTGCTTCTAATTTATTATGAAAGCTATAATTTTTAATATTAAATAATTAACACGTGTATATTTAGTGACTAGCACATTTCCTATTTAAATTTTTAAATAAATATTGATTTAAATATATAGAACTCATGGAAAAAAAATTAGATATATAATTAAATGCTAATAATATTCATATATTAATATAATATATAGTTTATTATAATCCTTAATTACAATAATTATATTATTATATTTACTATTTTTATTACTTCATATTTATGGTTATAAGATCACTTTTATTAATTTGTAAATTATTTTTAATTAAAAAGTACGTTATTAATAGTATTTTTTTATATATAATTTAGTATTCACAATACTATTGAATAATACATAATTAATATTAATTAAAATGATATTAATATTACTATATAGATAATTAAAAAAAAAAAAAGGGTTTTATAAGAATTAAAGTTCTTAAACTACAACATATTTTATTTCCAACCTATGATTCTAAGAATTTATAATTTTTTAATAACTACAAAATATTGGTGAAATGAAAATTAATATATAAAAAAAACAAAAGAACTTCAAAAAAATATTTAAAAAAATTTTATAAAGTAGGCTCTATTTATTAAAAAAAAAATCTTTGTATTATCTTGACTTATTAGTTAAAATATTAAATTAGAATATAATATTTTCAAACATAAATATTTAATAATAGAAAACCTCAATATCTTTATAATTTAATTCAGCCAAAAAACTAATAGGTAAATTTAGTACCCAAAAATTAATTCAATATTATATTTAATAAAAATTAAGAGGTATATAATGAGTTGAACTTGATAACAATACTAAAGTAAATAAGAATGTTTTCTTGAATAAAAAAAAAATGTCAAAACTAAATATAATAATTTATTTTCTATGCTAAAACAAATATAAAATATATGTATTTCTAAAAAGAAGAATAACAGTAATAATAATTTAATACAAAATCAAATAAATATGTTTTATTGAATATTATTAACAAATATTAACAAATATAAAAACTTGATAACAAAAATACAATTATTTATTTTATAGGTTATAACAAAATTTGGCAAATAAATAAAGAAAAAATAAAATTATTTAATTAAAAAGAAAAATAATTATAAAAAAAGCTGATTATATAGTATAATTCTCGAACATTAATTTTTAATAAAAATTAAAATATAACTTATAAAAAGGAAAATAAAAATAGTATAAATTCTATTTTATATTAATAATTATTTAATGTAAATTATTATTTATTATATTTTATACTTATAAAAAGGAAAAGAAAAATAGTATAAATTCTATTTTATATTAATAATTATTTAATGTAAATTATTATTTATTATATTTTATTATATTGTAAATATACAGATAATAGAAAATGGTCAAAAATTACAAGAAGAAACCTTTAAATGTTGCTGCATCTGGATACACTCCTCCACCACCAACCGGTACTCCAATATATCAACCAGATGATGAAGCAGAAATTCCAAGTAAAAAAGCTAACTTACCTCCAAGAAGAATGAATCCTCAAAATGTTAGACCAGTAAGGCCAGTAAATATTAATTCTGTTCCACCAGTAAGATATCAACAAAATAATAATATAGGTTTACCAAATAGTTTACCTGCGAACTATGGACAACAACAATTTAGACCACAACAACAACAATATAATAATCCACAACAGTTTAACCAACAATATAATCAACCTCAATACAATCGCCCTCAATACATCCAACCTCAAATCAACCAACCCCAATATAACCAACCTCAATATAGACCACAACAATACAATCAACCTCAACAACAACAATTTAATAATATGCCTATTCCACAACGATTCAGCAATTCATCAAATCAACAATATAATAATTATCAACAATCACCAAATAATGGACCAATGATTCCACCAAGAAAAGATAGATATGAAACTAATTATAATACCTCTGGAAATCCATATTATTCTGAACCAACTTATAAAATGCCATGTCCAAAATAAATGTATATTTCTAAAAAGAATTATGAATAACTTTATAAAAGTTATAAGCAAAAATATATATATATACATATATTATTATAAATATTTATTATTAATAATAAATCTATAAGGAATAATAATTAATAATAGAAAAAAATAAAATAAACAATTGTAATGATAATAAAATAAATATCTATAGCAAAAAAAAAAAAAAAAAAGTTAATAGTTTATTTCTAACCCCTAATTTTATAAGTATTAATGGATGAACTACCAAAGAAGAAAAAATATGAATATATAACCATATTAAAGCTTAAAAATAATAATTTATCATTCCTAGAAATTAGTTTGAATAATAATTATGTTTTAATAGATTATTTTATTATTTCCTTATTTATTTTATTTTCTTGTTTAATTATTAATAATAAATTATGAATATAAGCAAAAAAAGAAAAAGGCAAATTTATATTAATATGTTCTATTTTATTAAGAATTGAAAAAAAAGTTTGAAATATTTTGTCTTTTCCTTATGTTTAATATTATTATTAAAATTTTATATAAAATAATTAATGGTCATAAATAAAATATAAAGTATTACAAAAATAGATAAAATATTATACAAATTTAATTATAAAATATATAAATATGAAATAATGAAATTAATAATAACAATAAAAAAAATTGTTACTTATTTTATATATATAAATTATTATTTTTTTTTTTTTTATAAATAATACTTAATAGATAAAATTATAATAATAAAAAATAAAAGACTTATTTAAAGTTGATATCGAAATTAATAATATTTAAATGAAAACAAAAATAGGAACAGGCATTAAATACATAAAAAGATACACTATCTATTATTATTACACTTATTTATTATAAATTAAAAATTATTATCTATTAGATTTTATATATATTTATGTATATTAGTAGTATTAATTTTTTTTTTCAATATTAGGTGGTATTATTCTTGATTTTTAACATTTATATTTTTACTACTAAAACATGATCCCTGATCTTCCTTTTCTTTTTGTTTTTCTTCATCTAATAATTTATTTCTTCCTTCTTTCCATTTTTCCATTGTCCATCCATCAATTTCTACATTCTTAGAAATATACTTTAACTTTTCTTTACATGTAGCCTTACTCTTTAACTCTGAGCATAAGCATTCTAATTCTTCTTCACTTAATTTAGCCTCATTAATAAAGTTATCAACAGTTTCTTGTGAAACTCTTGGGAATACGGAATATGGGATGTTTAATTTTGTTGGTTTTTGATCAGCTGGAAATTGTAAGGTAGAATGTGTTGAGTTACTACGCTTATCCTCAATCTTTATTTCATTACTTGCACCTTCAGTTTGCATTTCGTTATTAACATTGGAACCACAAAAACTATTTTCACTGTCTTCTTCATTTTCTGGAATACTTCTTGGTACAATATAAGTAACTTCACCACTTTTATTTGATTCGGAATCAAGATCTTCTGGAGTATATGGAACGCCCATTTTTGAAAGTTCATCTGGAGTAGATGGTTGTTCTTTTCTATAGTTAAGAGCGCCAGATGGTGATGGCATACCAGTAATTGGGTTTGTATACATTTCTCTAGCACTTTTATTGATTTGTTGAATAAGAATATCATCTTCACCATTATCAAGATTTTGTTGTTGATGTAGTATTTTAATTGTATCAGCAAAGAGTTGATCAGAGATTGGTTGCCTCTTTTCTTTTGTAACAGTTTGTGAACGATAGTTCATATTTCCATTTACTGGTTTTGTTAATGTTGAAGAATGAAGTGTATTCAACTGATTTAATGTATTAAATTGGTATAAATTGTTATCAATGTTTGGCATTCCTGGTGAAGCTAAAGCTGGCTGAGGTTGAATATTACTAAAAGTAGATGGCATACCATTTAATAAAGACATGGTTAATAAAGAGCTTTGATCAATTGTTGTTGATGTTGAACTTGGTATATTTACCGGAGTTGTATTAGGAATACTAGCTGACGAATGTCCTATTAATGATGGATCAATAGTATTTAATGGTTGTTGATTCAACAATGCTAGATTTTTATTTGGGTCTTGGTTATTCATCATTAATAATAGATTCGTATTGGATGTACTATTAGGAATAGTATTGTTTAATTCATAACTATTAGGCACAATTAAGTCATCTTTCTGAAACGAATTAATTATGTTGTATACATTATTGTTTGAGCCTGTATTATTAAGAGGTTGAACTAGTTCAGGGTTTAATGGTGAATTAGCACCATTTATTATGGAATCTGGTGTCATTAATGCTGGATTAAATGATGGGTCTTGACCATTTGTAAGTGCATTTTCTTGAGTTTGCATATTTATTAATTTATAAAGTTCATTTAATATCTCGGGATTAGCACCATTTAATATATCCTCATTAATATCGTCGGCTGTTAAATGAGAAACAGTTTCATTACTTCCATTATTTTCATATACATTACTATTAATTAACTCTTGATTTAATGAATTTTGTGAACCTAATTGCATCGAACTACTAAGTAATCCTTGACTATTTTGTTTTAAATTTTTTTGTTGTTGTATTTTTAATTTGTTTTGTTCCATAAACATTTCAGTTTCTTTTATTTATTTATATTTAATTATTTGTGTTATTATTTACGATAAAAGTTATTATATTATATGAATATTTATGTATTATTACCTTTTGTTGGGGTAAATATAAAAGAAGTGGCATTTTTTAAATATGTATTCTCAGATCTTAATTTTTCTATAATTAATTTTAATTGTTGCTTTTCATTTTCAGATTTGTTTTTAGCATTTTCTAAATCAATAATTTTTGCTTCTAATTCTAATACATATCTTTATTATATTATTTTAAATTAATAAAGTTTCTTTTATACTAATATTTGATATCAATATTTCATATTTACTTTTCTTTTCTTTCTCTCCAAGCTCTTTGGGCAACCCTATTTTTTTCTTTCTTAGTATTAGATTCAGTTACTTCTAATCTCTTTCTTCCTGGCTTTTTTCTGACATTTATTTCACCTTCTTTAACAATTTCCATATTATTTAATGCATGATTAATTAATGATTTTTGTTTTATTTTAATAATTTTATTTTTATAAATAGTAAGAATTATAAATAATAAAATATAAATACAATGTTTTACTAATTCTTAAAATGATTTTATAGATATTTTTGTTTTTTAAATATATTTTACCTTCATTTGACTTTTTTGTTTTTGTTTTCTGTAATAAATCATTTTCTCTTTTTCTTTTTCCTTCATCAAGGTCAATAGAAATTTGATTGTTAATGGCAGTTTCCATTTTTTACTGAAAATAAATTAATATATAAATTTTGACTTCAAATTTTTTACTTAAAGTATGCTTTTATGTCTTATCACAATTGAATTAAAATTTATTTAATTAGGAAATTTAGGTTTTTTTTTTTTTTTTTCCTGTTTGTTTATCTAAAAGGCTTATTAACAATTATTAAAGAATTTTTTTTTTTTTTTTTTTTTTTTTTTTTTACTAATTTAATTTACTTATTAAAAGATAATTGGATTTAGATTTCTTCAAGATTTTCTTATAAATTTAATTATTCTTTTAAATTGTTTATATTATGTATAAATTGAAAAATTCTGTTGTTATACTCTATATATTATAATAATTTGAAAAATGTAATTTCAATTAAACTTCATAATATTTGAAATGTTTAGATTTCAATTATTATTTTGAAATATGCTTTTAGTTTTTACAATATATTAAATTATTGCATCTATATACTTATTTATTTATTTACTTTATTTATTTTATATTAATATAAAAAATATTTTTATTAATTTATAAAACCATAAAATATTTAAAAAAAAAAAATATAACTTTATGCGCCTTTCAAAAAATATATATAATAATAAAAATAAAAATGAAGTTTATTAATATTAATTTATTACACTTTATTATCAAAAATTATTTATAAAAACTTGTTAATATTTTTTAAAAAAAATATTTCATCATTTATTAGTAATACATTTATCTATTATTACTAATTATTTATATTAAATATATTCATAATTGATTTGTAATATATTAATTTAATATTAATTAATATTTAATATATATCTAAAATAATAGAGTATAATAGTAGTAATATATGAAAATCTATATAGAAGTTAACGCTTAATTAATGGCTACAGTTTATTAATATATTGATTAAATAATATAAATGTTATTTTATAAAAATATATTTATATTGTTAATATATGTTTTAATATACATTATAACATATATTGAATGTATGTATTTTGTAATACAAATACATTCAATAGATAAACTTTAATTTAGGTATATTTTATACCATAATACCATAATAATTTTTATAATTTAAAATATGATTTTGACTAATATATTACAAATGGAAATACAACCAAAGGTTAATATATAAATAATAAGAATATTTTTAATATAACAATTCTTTTAACTCAACACAATTTAGAGTCATTTTTAATAAGTATTCATATAATTATACCTTTCATAAATTTTATAAAACTTCAGAAAAAAACGTTAAAATAAAACTATTTTTTGATTATTATAATTTTTTATGTTAAAATAACCATTATTAATAATGGTTAATTCAAGTTATTTCCGTATAAATTGAAGAAAATATTTTTTTCTTTAATGAATTTTTTAAAATTAAACTTTATAAATTTTCATATTAAAAAATTTTATTAATAAATCCACCTCATTAAATAATTCTTTAAAATTTTTTAATAAAAATAAATTTTATTATATAAAATATAATTTTTAATTTAATATTCCTTCAGGAAATAATATATTTAAAATTTTATAATAGATATACTAAAAAATTTTAGTGCTATTATTTTAATAATATCTCTTTCTTTAAAAACATATATTTTATAACAATTTCAGTTTTAAACTTTTAGCTATTTTTTTATTTGGATATAAAAGTTATATAAAAATGTATTAAATAAGTTTATACTATTTTTAGTTTATATATCCTACTTTCATTTAAAGTATATATTTTCTATTTGAAAATGATTCATTATTTAAGATTTAAATACACGTTTTCTATTTGAAAATAAGTAGATTGCTTAAAGAAAAATTGAAAAATAAAAAATACATTAATAAAATTAACCTTATTACATATTTTATACTACAATTTTACTATTTGTCTTATAGATTCTCATATTCTTCTCAAATTAAAGTATTATTAAACTATTATAATTTTTCACTGATTAGGTTTTAAGATCTATTATAAATATTTTAAATGTAATATACATTATAAAATTTTTGTGTAACTAGAAAAAAGGATAGGATTTAATGTAAATGTTTATAAATTTATTTTTTTTACATACTATATATATATAATTTAAATTAAAAATGATTAATATTTTATTAACTACATTCATTATATAATATAGTTAAATTTTATGGTCTTTTTTTTAAAGTTTTATTTCTAATAAAATAGTATTATTTTTTTAATAATCAAAGTTTATTTATTATTATTAATTTTTAAGTGAAGTTATGTCTTTTTATAATAGTGCAATATGTAATTCATAAATAATTTTGTGTAGAAATATTTATCTTTTATACAATACAATACATTATTGCTTTAATATAATGTTTTTTATATTATATAATAATTACAATAGTTGTATTTTTTTTAGAAAAATATTAACTATGATACTGAAAATTATTATACTTATTCTCTTAATTTATTTGAAAATATTAAAATTTTAAATATCAAATATATTTATGTTTATATAAGTTTAATAGTGATGAATTAAATAAAAAAAAAATAGTTTCATTTATACATGTGCCTTTATAAATCTCAATTCAATTTATAATATAGACTTTGGATAAATATTATTTAATTTTTGTAAAGAAAAAAAATGTAAAATATTCTAAAATTATAAAAACTTTATAATGAATATACAACTATAAAAAAAATTAATATCATTGCATAAGATTTTAAAAATAATTGTCTATACTGAAACCTTTAAATAAAGTAATAAAAAATATTCATAATAGAAATTAAGAATAATAAATGTTAATATAAATATACAAATACTTATTATAATTAAATAAATATTAGATATGATGGTTTATATTCTAATTTTTGTAATAATTGTTATATATATTTTTTAAATAAGATTTATAATTGTTACACAAAATAATTGCTAAGTATAAAAGGTACATATATTTATATATATTTATGTTTATTAGTTTTCATTAAAAAAATATAAAAAATGATAATTATAAATTTAAAGATAATTTTTAATAGTACTCTTATATTTTTAAAGACCACATTAATAATAACATATATAAAATATATATTTAAAAGTTATTATTCTTATAATAGACTTAAATTTTTAATATTATTATGTATATAATGGATGTTATTTTTTTCAATTTTATTTAATATATTATTTGAAGATAGTTATTGAATTTTTATTAATAATAATTTATTTAACAAAATATTATATTCCTTTAATAAAATTTTATATTTAAAATTGTTTTTTTTTTTTAAAAAAAAAAACATTTACTATTATAAAATTTTACTTTTAGATCTTATAAAAATAGTTAATCTAACAATTTAAAAAATTTTTTATAAATCCAACCTTTTTTTGATTGGTGATAGTCATTTTGATTAATATTATTAATGATTTTTTAAATATATTAATTAAAATGTAATATATATAAAATATCATTGTAATTTATAATATAGTAGTAGAATTATTTCAATGAAAAAGGATATTAATTTTATATATATTAAAAAAAAAATAAAAAAATTTTTTTTTTCTTCTTTACACAATTTTATAACTATTTATTTATACTATATAATTTAAAAAAATTATATTATATTTAAATATATATATATTTTTTTAAATAATTCTAGAGATTATTTTAATAGTAAAGTGAGTAACAATTTAAAATCAATATTAAATTATAGTACAGTTTCCAGAATATTTAAGAAGAATAATATATTTGTAATAATTAAATTTTTAATTAAAAATTCTTAAATGTACCAAAACTAGAATTAATATAATTATAAAAGATCATTATATTCTAATTTGAGATAAAGTCAAATGTTCAAATAAAATAAAGTCAAATGTTTAAATCAAACAATGAAATAAGAATTATTTATGAATCAATTATAATATTGAAATTACTATAAGTACTAATAATATTTATTATATTATATAGATTTATATAGAATAAATATAAATATAAATAAAATGCCAGAATTAAAAGACGGTAAATTTTGAAATATATAAAATAAATGCTATTATATTTAAAATATAAAAAAAACAAATCATTAATAATTTCTAAATACAAACAATGAATTTGATAGTTCCATCAAATATTAGTTTCCCAAAATCTGAAGAAGAAACCTTAAAGTTCTGGGAAGAAATTAAGGCTTTCGAAACTTCTTTAAAGATGTCCGAAGGTAAGCCAGCCTTCACTTTCTATGATGGTCCACCATTCGCTACTGGTCTTCCTCACTATGGTCATTTATTAGCTGGTACTATTAAGGTATTTAATAATAGTTAAATAATTTAATTTAAATAAAAATTTTGGATTAAATAAAAATTATCATTTTATTATTAAATAATAAATTACAAATACTAAAAATATTATTAAAATAAAATTTGATTTGTAAAGGATGTTGTTACACGTTACGCTCATCAAACTGGTCACTATGTTGAACGTCGTTTCGGTTGGGATTGTCACGGTTTACCAGTTGAATACGAAATTGATAAAAAGTTAGGTATTAAGCACAAGGAAGATGTTTTAGCTATGGGTATTGATAAGTACAATGCTGAATGTCGTTCTATTGTTATGAGATACTCTTCTGAATGGGAACACACTGTTAAGAGAATTGGTAGATGGATTGATTTCAAAAACGGTTACAAGACTTTAAATACCCCATATATGGAAACTATTTGGTGGGTTTTCAAGCAACTTTTCGATAAGGGTCAAGTTTACCATGGTTTCAAGGTAAAACAAACACTTAAGTTTTATAATATTTTTTTAAAATCAAAATTAAATAAACTCTAATATATAATTTACAAAATAGATTATGCCATACTCTACTGTTTGTGCTACCCCATTATCTAACTTTGAAGCTAATCAAAATTACAAGGATGTTGTTGATCCAGCTGTTACCATTTCATTCCCACTTGTTGAAGATCCAAATGTTTGTTTATTAGCCTGGACTACTACTCCATGGACTCTTCCAAGTAATTTAGCACTTTGTGTTAACGAAGAATTCGAATATGTTAAGATTAAGGGTAAATATTAAAGACTTAGAAATTTAACTTTATAGATTTTAATTAAATTAATTATATATTATCTATTTGTGGATAAAATTTTTAATTGTAATTATTAATAATTCCTTAATTAATATATATGCTTAATTAGATGGTGAAACTGGTGCCATTTGGATTCTTCTTGAAAAGCGTCTTGATGTTCTTTACAAAAATGTTAAGAAGGCTAAGTTTGAAATATTAGAAAAGTTCAAGGGTAAGGATCTTGTTGGCAAGAAATATGTTCCATTATTTAACTACTTCGCTGATGTATGTATAGTTTTATTAAATATTTAATTGCTTGAATATCTTGTATAAATATTTATTAATATTTAATTTATTTAAATCAATAAATAGAACGAAAATGCTTTCAGAGTTGTTTCTGATAATTATGTTACTGATGATAGTGGTACTGGTATCGTCCACCAAGCTCCAGGTTTTGGTGAAGACGATTTCAGAGTTTGTACTACTAATGGTATTGTTAAGAAGGATGATGTTAAGAGTGTTCCATGTCCAGTTGATGCTAACGGTAGATTCATTGAACCAGTTACTGATTACCTTGGTATTCATGTCAAGGAAGCTGATAAGGCTATTATTAAGAAGTTAAAGGCTGATGGACGTTTAATTAGACAATCTCAAATTACTCACAGTTATCCATTATGCTGGCGGTAAATAAGATAATAATATTATATTATATATATTTTGTAAATAATTTTAAAGTCTAATGCTTTTGATAAAATATTTTCAATTAATGCCAATAGTTCAAACAGTCCTTTAATTTACCGTGCTATTCCATCATGGTATGTTCGTGTCGAACCAATTGTTGAAAAATTATTAAAGAACAATGATGAAACTTACTGGGTTCCAGATTTCGTTAAGGAAAAGAGATTTGCTAATTGGTTAGCTAATGCTCACGATTGGTCTGTTTCTCGTAACAGATACTGGGGTACTCCAATTCCATTATGGATTAGTGACGATTTTGAAGAAGTAATTATTTTTATATTTTAGATGTAGTATTATTAAGTAAGTTGAACAAATGTTAAAATTAATGATAATATAAATATAATGATAATAGATTGTCTGTGTTGGTTCTATCAAGGAATTAGAAGAATTATCTGGTGTTTCTAACATTACCGATATTCATCGTGATAAAATTGATCACATTACTATTCCATCTAAGATGGGTAAGGGTGAATTACACCGTGTCGAAGAAGTTTTCGATTGTTGGTTCGAAAGTGGAAGGTATGTATTTTAATGTTAATATTTGAAATATGAAATTAAACATGTAAAATATTTATTAAATTTTTTATTTAATAAGTATGCCATATGCCCAACAACATTACCCATTTGAAAACAAGGACAAATTTGAAAAGAACTTCCCAGCTGATTTCATTGCTGAAGGTTTAGATCAAACTCGTGGTTGGTTCTACACTTTACTTGTTTTATCTACTCACTTATTTGATCGTCCACCATTCAAGAACCTTATTGTTAACGGTTTAGTACTTGCTGCGTAAATATTTTTATATTTTTTTAAATAATTTATTATTACATATTTTATACGCAGTAATAAATCAATATTTATTTATATTTTAATAATAAATCATTTTTATATAATAGTGATGGTAAGAAAATGAGTAAGAGTTTAAAGAACTACCCAGATCCAAACCATATTATTAATGGTTATGGTGCTGATGCTTTAAGATTATACTTAATTAACTCACCAGTTGTTCGTGCTGAACCATTAAAGTTCAAGGAAGAAGGTGTTAAGGAATTAATTGCTCGTGTCTTCTTACCATGGTACAATGCTTACAGATTCTTTGTTAACCAAGTTTTCTTAGCTAAGAAGGAATTCAATTTAGATTTCAAGTACAATCCACATCGTGATATTAAGGGTACTAATGTTATGGACAGATGGATTTTAGCTTCATGCCAAAGTTTAATTAAGTTTGTTAAGCAAGAAATGAATGCTTACCGTCTTTACACTGTTGTTCCAAGATTATTAAAGTTAATTGATGAATTAACTAACTGGTATGTTAGATTCAACCGTAACAGACTTAAGGGTGAAAATGGTGTTGAAGATTGTGAAGCTGCTTTAAATACTTTATTCGAAGTATTATACACTCTTTGCCGTACCATGGCTCCATTCACTCCATTCATGGCTGAATTAATGTACCAAAACCTTAAGAACATTATGCCAGAACCAAAGGAAGGTGAAGATGTTCGTAGTATCCACTTTATTTCCTTCCCAGAACCAAATGAAGATTACATTGATTCTGACATTGAAAGAACTGTTTCTAGAATGCAAAATGTTATTGAATTAGGTCGTGTTATTCGTGAAAAGAACACTCTTCCATTAAAGACTCCATTAAGAGAATTAGTTGTTGTTAGTACTGATCCACAATACATTGAAGATGTTAAGTCACTTGAATCTTACATTGTTCAAGAATTAAACATCCGTACTTTAACTGTCACCAGTGATGAAGAAAAGTATGGTGTTAAATACAGAATTGAACCAGATCACAGAGTCTTAGGTCAAAAATTAAAGAAGGCTTACCCACCAATTAGAAAGGCTTTAACTAACTTCACTTCTGATGATGCCAAGAACTTCTTAGCTACCAAGTCTATTACCATCAATGATGTAGTTCTTACTGATGCTGACTTAAATGTTAACCGTTATGTTGATGCTAAGGAAGACAGCCATTTCAAGTCTGGTTTCGACCGTGAAGTTATTGTTCTTTTAGATACTGAATTAGATGAATCTTTAATCCAAGAAGGTTTAGCTCGTGAAGTTATTAACAGAGTTCAAAGACTTAGAAAGAAGGCTCTTCTTGCCCAAACTGATGAAGTTAATTACCATATTAAGATTGTTGAAGATCCAAATGATCAAATTAAGAATGTTCTTGAAAGCCAAAAAGAATACTTAAAGAACTCCTTAAAGCAAGGTATTGAAGATCTTTCTGCTAGAAGTGCTTCTGCTAATATTATTGCTGAAGAAGAACAAGAAGTTAATGAAAGTAAATTCTTACTCTCTTTATCTAAGTAAATTAGTTAAAATGGACCTTTTAAAAAATCTCTAGAAATTAAATTACAACAGAAAGTTAATAAATTGTTATCCTAAACATTATACTATATATAAAGATATATATATGTATATGTATTGATATTCTAATTTAGTGCATATGTTAAAAGAATAATAATAATTTAAAATTTTGAAAAAAAAAGAAATGAAAGAAAACATTTATTATTTATATAATGTAATAATACATTTATTATTATTCTCTAAAAAAGAAAAAAAAAGAAAAAAGCAAAAGAATTAAAACATTAAAAACATATTTAAAAAGATAAAATTTTTAGATAAATATAAATTGATCTATTAATAAATAAAATTTTAAAATTATAAAAAAAAACTGTTTTGTATTTAATATTTAGTTATTATTTTATTAATTAATTGTATTGTAGTAATGCAGTTTATTGGTATATTATCGTTTTTTTTTTATTTACGATTTAAAAGTATTTCTGAAATTTACTTTTTTATTTTTTAATTTAATAATGTTTGAGAATAAATAAGACCATCTGTTTTGGTTGCTAGTTTATTAATTTGCCGTTGTTGTTCCTTAGAAACTATTCTTTCAATAATCTCTCCTGAGCCTTTTACCAGTCTTAAAATATATAAAAAAAAAACAAAACAAAATAAAAAAAAAAGTTAAAATATGAAATAATAATAAAATTTAAAAGTTTTTATAATAATAAAATAGCTTGATTTTACCTAATTCTTCCAGATAATGGATCATACACTTTATTTATTATTAAAATATTTTATGTAGGTATTATAATTTATACATGTTTTAATATTATATCTATTATATAGATATTAATTATATATAATTATTACCTTCTCGTATTACACTTTGTTCTTTTAAATATTCTTCTTGAGTTTGAGGTACCATAGCACGTTTTTTTTCATTTTCTAATATTAATATACGTTTATATTTTTATATGTAAGAAAAAGATATAATAGACGTCATATTACTATTCATATTATTAATTATATAATTCAGTCTATTTCATTTTTATTGAATTTATTCTAATTGAATTACTATTATTATTATTATTTATTTGATATTATATATATAAGGCTTAAAATTATGAGAAAAAAAAATACCTAATTTCTTTTGTTCCTTCTTTTTATTTTTTTCTTCTTGCTTTAATAATTCTTTTTCCATTTCCTCTTTTATTTTTTGTTCTTTCTTTTTTTTTTGAAAATCAAATAAATCTTCATTTTGTTCTTTTTCTTTTGATTCTGGCATACTTAGTAGTGATAACATATTTATATGTTTATGTTTTTCGTGCTTTTTTTTGTGTTTTTTATCATGTCTTTTTTTTTTATGCTTTTTCGAGTAACTTGAAGATGATGAAGATGAACTGTAATATGAATTATCACTAGAATATGACTCGTCAGATTCTGTGCATGAATAGCTATCTTCACTTGAAGAAGAATATCCATGTCTATGATAATGTTTTATTTTTTTATGTCTTTTCTTCTTATGATTATCTGTATTGGAATGATGCTTATGCTTCGAATTATGATGATTTCTAATTCTTGTTCTTTCAGGTGATTTTGAATGATATCCTTTTCTATGTGATTTTGAATGCGACCTTTGACTTGATTTACTTCTAGAATGAGATCTTGATCTTGACCTTTTTCTTGAATTTTTTAGATTTTCAATCATTTTAGTATTTCTTAATTTTCAGTTTTAAAATAGCATTTAATACATTATAATAATAATAATAAAAATAAGAAAAACTATTCTAATAAAAATATTTATTATCTTTTATTTTTTATTATATAATAAACCAATAATATTATCTTATAATTTATTACTAATTATAACATTTAAAATTATTAATTAAATGCTTATTTTAAAAGAAGACCTTTTAATAATTAATATTTATTACAAAAATAAAACTAAAAAACTATCTAATAATATAGGAATCAACTATGTAGATAATCCATTGCATTTTTTTTTAAGAAATAAATTATTAACAAAATTATTATAAAATATTTATTATTATTATTGTTTAAGATAGATTTAATATATCAACAAGAAATTATGATATTGATAATATATCATTATACATATATAATAAGAAATAATAACAAAAAAACAATTTTAATAAAATTTACATTTTTCTAATATTTTATAGTAATGATTGTCTTTTTTTTTTTTTTTTTTTTTTGAGGATAATTAATAATAATAATTATTATTATTTAATATTTTAAATATAGTAATTGTGTAATGATAGATTAAATAAAAATTTAATTCTTGTTGTAAAAATAATATATTTAGAATAAAAATTTATATTTAAAAAAAAAAAAAAAATACACAGTAAAAACAATAATTATAACAATCAATTAATAATTTTTTTTTCAAGAAATAAATTATGTCCAAAGTATTAAAGGAGATAAAATATAGAAATAATTAAATTCTGAAAAAGTTATGATATATAATTTCTTCAAGAGTAATTCGTACTGTTTCATCTTTTTCTAACATTTTCATTATTAAATCCACAGCTTCATTACTAACATCCATATCTTTCTCAACTCTTATATACTGAATATTTTCATGTAATTGTTCTAAAATATCTACATTTTCAGCTTCTTCTGGACTAGTAAATGGATCAGCAGCAAATAACATAACAAAAAACATTACTCCTAATGACCATACATCTTGGGCTAAAGGATCGAAAACATCTTTCTTATAAATATTCGGTGCTTGATATTTTCTTGTTCCTCTGAATTTTGAATAAGGTATTTCAGCATTTCCAATATTTGTTGTTGCAGATCCGAAATCTTTTTAATTATTAATAATAATATTATTAACATATATATTTTTTAGTAAAAGAGTAATTATAGAATTATTTGTATATATTATAATAGCTATTTTATTTTTTTTAATAATAAATAAATTTTAATTATATTTACCAATTAATTTAATTTGAAATGTAGATGGATTAATTAATATATTTTCATCTTTATATTGGAAAGTAAAAGTTATAATTTAAAATATATTTTTAGTTTAATATATAAATATGATGAAATAAATATATATATTTATGATTATACCTTTAATATCACCATGACTAAAACCGTTTTTACTCATAAAGTAAATAGCTTCGATAATTTGTGCAAATATATATCTAACATTATCTTCTGGAATTGGGCCAACAGATTCAATATAATCATAAAGATCCATACTATCTTTACCTATGGATTCAGTGACAAGAATATATAAATCGTCTTTATGATTTTCATCAAATTCTTCTATTTCTTTTGGTTCCGAATTCTTGTTATTTTCTTCATTCTTTTCCTTTCCATTTTCCTTTCTTTTTTTCTTTTTACCGCCTTTTAAAATTCTATTTAGATTTTTAAATTTATTTTTGATGTTAACAGCTAATGTTTGTGATTTCGTTGACTTTGCTATACTTTTTTCTTTTTCTTTATCTAATGATTCAGTGGATGTAGGATAGTAAAGGAAAGCATCGTATAAAGTTATGATTCTTGGATGGATATTTTTTCTTAAAGAATATTCTTCCATTGTCATTATATTATTTATATACCAATGATTAATATTATTAACTGGTATTTTTTTTAATATAACTCTTTTATTTGTAGGTAAATGAATACATTCAACTAATTTTCCATATGCACCGTTACCCACTGTTTTAATTTCCTATATAAAGATTATAAAGATTATAAAATTAGGTGTAATAAAAATAATTGATTAGGATAATTTAATTATAAGTACAAAATAAAATTAATAAAAAAGGGACATTATTTATACTATTTATCACAAAAAAACAATAATAATAATAATACATATTTATTTTTAAAATAAAGCAATTTAAAATATAAATATCAAATATTATTCTATTTATTATTAATTAGTATAATTTATAATTTTTGATATATATTTACTTGATATTCATCAAGTGAATGTCGGATTCTATTCTCCAGAGGTTTTTCGTTAATTAATATGTTATTATTTTCATATTTGATACTGACACTATTAACTAATGTTTTATATTCTTTTATAAAATCAAAAATTTCAAGAATTTTGTTATTTTCATCATCACTGTAACATTGATTAATTTGTAATGAATTAAAGGATGAAATTAAGGTATTTTTACTTTCATCAATTCCATTAAAATCATCTGTCATTGAATATTGATATTGTATTGATGATGAATTAGAGAGATTTGAATCTCTCATTTTTTCTACCATTTTTCTTTTTTGACTAATATAATTTTTTAAATCTTCATTATCTGAATCATTTTCTTCGTCTGATTCTGAGTCTGTATCCACAAATTCATGTATATAATCATTACTACTTCTTAAAGGATAGAAACCATCATCATCAGTTATATGATCATGACTATCGTGGAAACCAAAGTCGCTTAAATAATTAACACCCTCATTTAAAGCGAACTCTTCTAAAAAGTTGAATGTAAGCTTCGATTTTTTATTATTAGAGGTATAGAGTTCAAGATTTGAAGCAAAATGCCTTAACTTTGATATTTCTGACCAACAATTATTTGATACAATTTTTTCATTGGTATAGAAATCTATTTCATCGTTGTTAGCATTATCAAAAACTTTCATATCATCTGGTTTTCTAAATACTTTTTCTGGACATGAAGGACATTTTATTATAAATTTATCTTCTTCATGATGGTCATAATATATTGAAGGCGAGGCATCAAGCTGTGTAAGATCCTCATAATTTTTTCGTAATAATACTGAGCGACTTAACTGATTTTCTATATTTTCAAAACTACTTTATATTATTAATTTGATATAATTTGTTTTATAAAAACAATAATAAATATATAAAATTATACATAAAATTTTTTTTGTTATATTAAATTAATTTATGATAAAGATAAACATAGAATAAATTATTAATATATATATAAATATTTTTTCTATATCATCTTAGATCGGTTTATTATTTATTATATTTATTTTTATGAATTGTCTATAAACTTACCCATAATTACTTTCTCTATTATAGTTTTGTAAATTATTTTCAATAAGGTTTTTTTTATTATTATTCTGATTTGTTTTATCATCTGCTAAATTATATTCATCACTTTCTTCTTCCCACTTCAAAGTATTCGCTGAGTTTTTGATATTATTTTCGTTATAAGATGAAAATCTTGTTAACTTTTTTAAATTATCAATACTGTCATTATTAATATTTAAATTGTCGTCAAAGTTTTTTAATTTTGCTTGATTATATAATTGTTTTTGTTCTTTTAATAAAATATTTGGTATTTTTCCATTTAAATTTAAACTATGTACTCTTGAAGCCATAGTGTTTTAACTGAGCTTTATTGTTTTAAATATCTCTTAATTCTATTCTTATTGTTACGTAAATTATTTAATTGAAATTACTATTAAGAATGAAACTTTTTAAATATAATTAATGTTTTTTTAACGTTTACTTTCAAATTATTGTTATTTAATGTTACTATATTTTTATATAGTTTTTAAATTAATTTATGTTATTCTTAAAATACTTTTTTTTTTTTTCGTATTTCTTTCTTTCTTTTTTTTTTTTTTTTAAATAAAAAGGAAAATAATAAATATTATAGCAATAATATAACAATAATATTAATGAAAATAATAATAGAATTAATATTTTTTAGTAGATAAAATTACAATGTTTTAAAAAATAATGTTTAAAAATAAAATATAAAACAATATTTATTAAAATTAAATAAATTGAATTTATAATTATTTTAATAGTAATTTAATAATTTAGAAAAAAATGTCACCATTTTGGTTTTAAAAAAAAAAGTTACTTGTAAACATTTAATTTAATAAATATATATATTTCTTTAAGCGTATTATTTTATTTTATATTAATTTAAATTTGAATATATAATTAAAAGACATAATTAATGAATAAGGATGATAATTGTATAATTCAAATTTATTATTATTTAATAAAGTTTTTATTTTATTTTGATATTAAGCCCACAGTTTTTTTATGTATAAAGATATTTATACATACTAAATTAAATAACCTAAACTAATAATGAATATACAACATATAATTACTAAGGTCATATTTTCATATATAAATATTTAATTTTATTGTTTAATTTGAATGCTATTAATAATAAAAAATGTAAAAAGTGATATAAGGTGTAGTTATAATAATTGTTGATATAAATCTTTTTTTTTTTTTTTTTTTGAAATAAATCATTAAATTAATAATAATTATTGAATATCTTTATTAATCTTTATAAGAATTTTCTTATTAAAATAATTTAAATTAATTTTTATTTTTAAATAAATTTTAAATATTACTATTCTTTGAAAATTAATTGGTACACAAAATATAAATATACAAGAATTTTAGAGTATATGGATGCTTCATCAATTAAAACTCAAATTAATAATAAATAATATGATGGGAAAGTTCAATTTTTTTATCAGTTATCAATAGTAATAATAATAATTAAGTTATATATAAATATAAAATGATAGATATAATTATTGATTTAGATTTTATATAATATTATTATAAATATAAAAATAGGTATAATGGTAAGGGAAATTAACTAACATTAAAATATCAATGCATTAAATTAAATTTTCGGGAAAAGTTAAAAATTCAAAATTTATTTATGTTTTAAAATATTTTTATTTTTATTAATAAATAAAATGAAAATATTATATTCATATTTATTTAAAATGAGCAATATAATTAAATGTTGATAATTATTTATAGTTATAGATAATATTAATTTCATTTTTATTTTTTGTTAAAAAAAAAAAAAAAAAGAAAAAAAAAAAAAACTATAAAATAATTACAATTTAAAATAGAAGTTTGTCGATATTTATATTTCTAATAGTTTTAATACTCATATACAAGATATACAAGGAAAGCTTCATATAATAGCTAATACTCAGTTTTTTATTTTTATTATTATAGTATTATAGTATTTTTTAACTTTTTTCATTATTATTATTTCCTATGTAAATGGCTATTTTTTTTTCTTAAATAATGAAATTATTTTTTTTTTAATATTTATTTTTTCGAGTTTCCTTTTTTTTTTTTTTTTTTTTTTTTTTTTTTTTTTTTTTTCAATTGAATACTTTACGATAAATATATTTTTAAAAATCCCTAAATAACTCTTGGTATGGATCAATCATATCTGGTGGTATGATATCTGGTAATGGTTCATCATATCTTTCAAAATTTCTTGTATCACCTTGTGACATATAAATTGGGATCATAGGAGGCTATATGAATTATATTATTGATTTACCATTATAATGTTTATTATAAAATTGAAATCTTAGTAGTTTATATATTTAGAATTTCACTTACTATTACTGTTCCATTTAGTAATCCCATCCAATTAATATCACTAAAGAATTGATGATTTTTTATATCTAACGAACCTCTCTATATTTATGTTTTTTTTTTTTTAAATTATTAAAATATTTATATTCATAAATATCTTAGTATATATTTTAAATATTAAGTTTTCTCTAATTTAAATCTAATTCATACTTGTAAGTTTCCTAAGCGTCTTGTTCTATCTACCATCAATAATTTACTAATTAAATCTTTAGCATATATATCGAAGTGTTCAGGGAAATATATTTTTCCTTCTAAAATTTTTTCATAAATACCGAAAGCATTATCATCAAAGAATGGTGGGTATCTTTTAATAACATAAGATATAAAAAATTTTTTAATGAAAATCTTTTTACATTGAATTAATTAAAAGTATATTACTTTTTTTAAATTAACATACCCTTGTAACATTTCATAAGTTAATATACCTAATGCCCACCAATCTACTGCTTTTCCGTGTCCTTTACTTTGTATTATTTCAGGGGCTAAATATTCTGGAGTACCGCATAATGTCCATGTTCTTTTGTAAATCAATAAATATTGTGTATTATTTAATATCAATTAATTATTTTATATTTTATAATATTATGCATTTATTATATAATATATATTCATATTATTAAATTAACTCTATTGATAAAATATATAATTTTATTAATAAATGAACCTGTCTTCTACTCCTAATTTCTTTGCAAAACCGAAATCTGTTATTTTTATATGCCCATTTCTATTAATTAAAATATTCTTTTATTATATAAGGAAAAATATATTATTTAGTTATTTCATTCATCTTATTTAACTTATTAATATTTAATATTAATATATATTCACCTCTGGCTTTAAATCACGATATACAATATTATGTTGATGTAAATAATCAATAGCTAAAAAGACTTCTGCTGAGTAGAATTTTGAAGTTGATATATTAAATCTTCCTGTGTGTCTTAGATGTGAAAATAATTCACCACCTACAACA
Source organism: Piromyces finnis (assembly GCA_002104945.1). Taxonomy (NCBI): domain Eukaryota; kingdom Fungi; phylum Neocallimastigomycota; class Neocallimastigomycetes; order Neocallimastigales; family Neocallimastigaceae; genus Piromyces; species Piromyces finnis. The sequence continues at coordinate 30,665 of MCFH01000007.1, read as the reverse complement.
TATTCCATCAACATATATACATTTAAGGTATCTTGAAATGTACATAACCTTAAGGATAATAAGTAATGATTTTAAATCGAATGATCGAGGAATAATATATAATACATTATAAATATTAATTTACATAATATTATAAAGCTTAATTTAAAAATACTCATTTAAAGTAAATATTGTTTTAGTATGTTTTAAAAACAAATATATTTTACTAGAAATGAATAAATGTAGAAAAACTTAATTCATATTTAATTTTGAAATTTACATATTTACTATAAATGGATGATTTATTCTTGAAATAATGCTTTTTTCAGAGTTAATATGTTCTACTTGTTTTAATCGTACAATTTCCGATTTTTTCATTACTTTCATTGCAAAGAAGTTATTTGTTTGTCTAAATCTGGTTAGAAATACTCTACCAAATGTTCCCGTACCTTTTGAAAATTTTTTTAAATAATTCCATTATAATTTTATTATTATTTTATAGAATAATGTTTTTTAATAATTTATATTTCAGTTAATTAGTATATTTATTATTTATATTTATTTATGTCATAGTATGTAAAGAGTTGAAATTATTATTTATTATATATCTTTTAAACCATGAAAATAAAATAAAGATTATTGAATATTTATTTATTTTGCTATTACCTAATGTTATCAATCTCTTAAAATCATGAAGATTGTATTTTGGATGTGTTACCTCGGCCATTTTATTATTAATGATATTTTTATAATTTTTTATTTATTTTTGTTTCCTATTTTTTTTTTCTTTTCTGTCTTTCTTTTTTCTTTTGTTTTAATAAGTTAGAAGAAAGTTACACTTCTAATATATTTGTATTTGTAAAGTATATAATAAGAAAATATTTATTATTATAATTGTTATTTATTGTATATATTATTTTAATAAACATTTAACATTTAACATATATAAATGAAGATTATTATAATTTATTTGATTTAATATATAAAATTGTTTTTTATTGATATATTAACATTTGTATCTAAAATAAACCATTTTCAATAGTGTGAATTTGTTATATTTTAGCTATATATTTTTTATTTTACATCATGAATATACTTCATTTTATTCTTACAATTATTTATTTATGAATCTATTATGAAAAGATTTTTTATTTTTATACTTTTCTTTTATAATTTATATTATTTTCTATTTAATATATATCATATTTTACTAATCTTTTTCCATGTATTGATGAATTTTACAAAACAAAATAAAATAAAAAAAAAAAAAAATACTATTATAAAAACCTATAAAAAAGAGTAAATATATAAAAAGTAAACCCTATCTATATATAAAGTGATGAATTTATATTTTTTTTAAAAAAATGTATAATTTTTTATTTAAAATTTTAATTTGAAACTTTAATAGACTATTTTTTTTTTTTTTTTAATATAATTTCATTATAACAATTAGTGCTTCATTAGCTTTAAAATATTAGTTAAAAATCAAATTGTAATTAAAAATTATATAATGTTTATTAACATTGTTTTTAGTTCATAAATATATAATAATATTACTATTAGTATTTAAAATTTATTAAAAAGGTTTATCTTTTTTTTTTTTTTTTTTTATTTCACTTGAAATTAAATAGTCTTATATAGATGTCAATAAAAGTAATACCATAAAGGTTGATAGTTTTTGTAGTTAATTGTTTGAAAATGATGGCTTAATAAAAGATTTTTATAAATCAGTAAAAAAAATTTAATTAAAAAAACGAATGGTTAATACAACAATAATTTAAAATTATCTTTTTTTTTTTTTTTAAAGATTGATAGGTTTTTAATTACTGTTATTAATATGATATCTAATATGATAAATGCATTTATTTTATGTGTAAAAAAGATATATATATATATACATATAAAGGGAAAAAACTATATATTTATATAAATTTTAAAGTTTCAAATAAGTAGTAATTAATTAATATTATTAACAAGTAAAAAAAATTAAAATTAAAAATACTTTTACTTTTAATATAGAAGAAGAAAGAATATATTCTTTATTATATTATTAATATATGTAAAAGATTTATACATGATAGAAAAAAATAATATATTTTTATTAAAACAACTCATTAACTGTAGAGTTAGATATAAAACAATTATAATTATTTAATTAGAATGATTTCTTTGAATTAATTCAGTAATAATTAAATTTGGTAATTATTGAACTTTAAAAGAGTATTAAATTATTTGAAATATAACAATATTATTAATTAAATATTCTTTTTTAATTATATATTTAAATAAAATAATTAAATGTAATAAGTATTATCAATTAATAAAGGGTGGTTAAGTTTTTATAAAAACTATTTTTTTTTTTATAAAATATATTAATCAGATATATATATATTATATGATAAATATTATACAGAAGTAAAAACTAAATTACTGAATAATAATTAATAACTATAACAGTATTATGGAACTTCATATTAAAAGTAATTTTTATTAAATTGATATCATTTAAATCTTGATAATTTGTAAAAAAAAAAAAAAAAAAAAAAAAAAAAAAATTGATAATTAAATAGAATGATATATTATATATATACTTCATCATTTTAAATTATATATTATTTTAACTAAACATTAACCATAAAACATTAAAAGCATATATAGTAATTCTATTTGATTTTTATTTTATTTGTTATTATTTTTTTTCTTAATAATTACATTTTACATAGTGTTTATACAACTATTTCTATATTTTCTATATTAATGACCATTTATATTATTTATTTATATTTATTTATTTATTTTATTTTTATGATTAAAATTTTTTTTATTATTTTTTAGATTATGAAGTTGAATAAGAAGAATAAGGTTCACTTGATGAATTAAATAAATCACTATACAAATATGCATTGGTAATACTTATTGGTATATCTTGTAAATCTGGAATATCATTATCTTCTTCTAATCTTGTATATTTTACATTTTTCATTAAGTTTGAATGTTTATCTTATTTATTAATATTATATTATAATAAAATAATATATATAGGTAAGATTGTAATGGTAAAAAAAAAAAAAAAAACTTTAAAAATGAATATGATACTTGATATATATAGTTTTAAGATATTATTAGATTACTATGTTTTACCTGTTACTGTATTTAATGAATCAAATGATGGTGTATGAATAAAATTGTAACATAAAAAAATAGCTACACAAAATAAAATACTAATTACAATATAATTAGGTATTGCAATGGCCCAATGTCTTTTTCATTTATAGTAATAGTGTTAATGTTAAATTTATAAATTTTAGTAATTAAAATATTAATTTACATTAAATCATTATTAATATTATTAAATAAGATACTTTTTTGGGTAATAAGTGAAGCCAATCTTTTTAGAAAAGCTTTCAGATGAAAATGCCCAAAATAGCCATATTCCTTTTTTATTTATTTTAATGATATATCATTTAAATATATTTAAAATTTTATTTTTATTTAATTATTAATTTTAATATTTTATATTTAGTTTATGGTATTTACCCATTCCTAAAAAAGAAACTAAATAAAACGCATAACCATAAAATTCATATACAGGCTTCGAATGATTAAAAACTTTATTATGTAAGCTATATTAAAATTATTTTTATTTGTTTATATTATTAAATTAATTAAAAAATATGTAATTTAATTGTATTATGAAATAAGTATTTCGTAATTATTATACCTGCTTTGATATGAATTGTTTATGTTGTTATTACCAGATAATGTATTGTTTTCATTAAAATTTATATTATTGTTGTTATTACTATTATTATTGCTGTTATTGTTATTGTATATTAAATTATTATTTGAATAAGATAGAGAATTATCAAATCTGTTATTATTTATTTGGTTATGGGCATTATATGTTGAAGAAAAGAAATCCTTCTGTGATGCATTATGTATTCTATAATTACTTGAAAATGTTGTATACTTTTTAATTAGTCTATTCATTATCATGTATATTTATATATCATTTTAAGTTAAAAAATACCTTATCTTTTTTTTTTCATTATTCGAATTCATTTTTAATTATTTGCTATTATAACAACCATATTAATAATACTTTTTTGAATATTTGGAATTAAAAATATAAATGTTTATTCATTTATTTTTATAGATATTTTATATATTATCAATATCAAGTGATTTCATGTGTATATATTTAATAACTATTATGATTATTAGTATTTTAATAGTATTTTAATTATATTTTAATTTACTATTTGAAAATGATAATACAATTTTTCAATTTTTTTATTTCTTATTTATTTCTTTATTTATAAAAAAATTTATTTTTAATTTTCATATATTCTTTTCTTTTCATTTACATACATTATATGTATTGTAAATTAATGTAATGTAAAATGATAAACTTTTTTTAAAAGAAAATTATAAAAAAAGTATAATTATAGGTTGAATAGTATTCAAAGACTACAAGAAGATTAATATTTCATAAAATATAATTGTGAATTAATTGAGATTAATTGTCAATTAATATTAACCTTATAAATAGTTTATTAATAATTCATAATATTTTTATAGAAAAAAAACACATTAATATTTAAAAAATAAATGAATTTAAGATATATTATGTTAGTTTCATATTTTTTAGCTAATTCATAAACTATTAATTTTTTGTATTGAAAGTATTAATACTATAATATATTATATATATAATATATATTATGTAAAAGTTTTTTTTATTTTAATTATTTGGAAAATCCATTTTTATGTGGAATATAAAATATTTTTTTAAAAAAAAAATATTTTAAATTTTTATTATTATAAATTTTAGTTTTGGTTTCATTTTTTCATTATTTAATTTCTCCTAACTTTTTTTTTTGTGTCCATGAAATTCATGAATTAATTGATAGGATTATTATCTAGGATTATTATACCTTTTCCCAAGATATTATTGGAAGTATTTCTAATTTATTAAATTATTTTTTTTTTGTTTAATATAGGAATATTGAAGGATATTAAAAAAAATTAATTCTTCCTATTTAATGTATAAAATGTATACAATTTATAAAATACATTATAGAATTTAGAATATAGGGGATAATTTATGCTACTATTACATATAAATATTAATTCATCACATAAAATAGAAAATAAAATATTTTTACTTGATAAAATACATGTGTATTTTCATTGTCAATAAGCTCATATTTTTTTAAGTCCAATAAATATTAATATATCATAAAAAATTACACAGAATCTTATATTCAGATATATATTTATTTTTTTGACATTTATTAAAATTATTCGAAAGTATATAATAAATATATATATTATATAATATATTATAATTTATCTTTTTATTCATAGTAATTATTTTTAATATATAATACAGTTTCTAATATTTATTATTTAATATAATTTATGTAAATAATATATATTATTACTATTTAATATTATATAATAGTTTTAATTTATTTTTTTTTATTTTTTATTTTATATTTTAATTTATATATTATTTACTTGAAAATTAATTATTCAAACAAAATAATTTATTATTGATAAAGTTTATCATTCCTAATTCGATAGAAGTAAAATTTTTTAATAAACCAATATTTTTCGAGAGAAGAATTTTAATTAGAAAGTTTTAAATAAAGTAAACAAATAACTAAGAAAAAAAAAAAAAAAAAAAAAAAAAAAAAGAAACAGCATAAGAATTATCCATATAACATTCATATCGCTGTTTATTTTGATTTTCATTTAATTGACATTCAAATATATATAACCCTTTTTTATATTCAGTTAATCAATAAAAGTCTTTATACAGTTTTTAATAAACATTAAACATATAAATATTCTAAAATAGATTTTCCATTTGATTTATTTCTATAAAATCAAAATTTTAGTGTTTTTTATTATTAGAAATATCTTTATTATTAAATATTAAATTAGACGATAGAATTCATTTAATAAATAATAATATCATATGTGATTAAGATTATTATAAATTTTATCTGAAAAGTTTAAAAATCAAAACAAGAATCTAGTAAATTATAAAATAAATTTAATTAAATTTCAATTTCGATAGTTACTTTATATATATTTACACGCCTGGTTATTCGTATTATTATAAATATTTAATACAAGGTAAAGAAAAAAAATAATAAATAATAAAAAATAATTACTTATTTAATAATTTATAAGTAAATAAATAAATATTATACAATTCTTATTAAATAATTATTATTATAATAACAAATTTTAGTATTTTTTTTATGCACTTATTGAAATATAATGTTTACATTTTAAGTTAATAGATTTTTTAAATATATAAACTAAATTTTATTTTTGTTTAAATATAATTATATAATTAAATTTATTTTCATTATTGATTTATTTTGATTTTGAAACTAGTTTTCAAAAATTATATTTAATTGACAAAATGCTAACAACAATAGATGATAAAATGGAAGAAGTTACATTAACAATTCCAAGAGAAAAGAATTACAAAAATAATTTAAAAGAGGAAATCATTGAAAATGAAAAGGATGAATGTAATGAACAAAATCAAACAATCAACAAAATGGAAGAAATTACTTCAGCTCCTTTAGAAAATGAAAAAGATGAATTTACTTACAGTTTTGAACAAGATCCAAATTTAAAATCATTAATGACAAATTTTGATAATTCAATTTTAGTTGATTCCTTTCAAAATGAATGTTTACAATTTGATACTGAAAAAATTTTAAATGTAAATCCAGCTTTTTTTTATAATGATGATATTTTTAATTCAAAAAATTATGAAATTTCTTCAAAAGAATTATTTGAAAAATTAGTAAAAGATCGTACAGCATTCATGAATGTTTTATTGATTGATTTATCTATATACTCAAATTTTTCAATTTGTGGTGCTCAGATGTTTCCAAATCTTAAGCAAGCTTGCATTAAACTTAAAGATGTAACTGATTATATAGATATTAAAAAGGAACTTTATAACGCTTGCTATCTTGTTTTCGAAGATCAATGGGATAGAAAGGATGATAGTACCATTATTATATTTGATGATGATGGTAAGAGTCAATGTGCTAGAGCTTTTACTGAAATTTGCATTGAAGCAAAATGGGGTTGTGAGGTAATTATTCAAAACAATTTAAGTATAAGAGTAAAAATAAACTAGAGAATAATATACTACACTCATATGTTACATTAGAATCACTGTTATTTATACTAATTATTTTAAATTAATATAATAACTATTTTATAATATCATTAAATATTTTATTAAAGGCTTTCATGCTAAAAGATGGTATTTTATCATTTATGAAAGATTACCCAATGCTTTGTGTATCAGAAGAATTTAATGAAGATGATGAATATGATGACGACGATGATGATGACGATTATTATTATAATGAAGGTCTTTATAGAACAATAGATAATAATAATACTTTTAATGAACCATATACCAATTCTATCGAAATGGTCGACATCAGAGATACTAAAGATTATGAATCCAATGATAACAATATTATCTTTAAGAAAGAAAATTCCATAAATGATACAGCTGAAACAAGCAATTTAACATTAAATGATGTTGTTATGACAAATGATTCTCAATATCAAAACAATGATATTATTATTAATAATAATAACGAAACAGAATCGATAAATAGTAATTCTGTTTCTAAGGAAAACAAAACAACCATGAATACTAATAACAAAACAGAAATTTCTAGTAATATTGGGTATGAACAAATTGATAAAAAGAGAAAAATTAATGATTCAGGATATGATGATAATTCAAATTCAATTATTGCCAACGAAGTTGATATGGATTATCAAACAATTGAAGAAGAAACACTAAAAAATAATAACATTAGCACTGAGAATAACAGTGATGAAGTAGGCAATAATGAAAATATTATGAATAGTGAATTTATTGATGAAGAAATAACAGATCTATCCGAGTCTGCAACAAAGGTTGAAGGTGATAAAGTCACTGATAGTATGGCATGTTATGACCCAAGACAAATGGCAAGTGTCAATGTCGATCACAATAATAACAGCAAACTTTTAAAAAATAATCAAACCGAAGAAATTATGAAACTTAGAAAATTCCAAAGATACCTCATTCATAATGTATGGTATGCCATGGATAATTCTAATGACGTACCATTAATGGTTTGCCCACCATTCTTATATCTTGGAAGTTTATATACTTCTCAAGAACATCATTTAATAAAGTATAATATAAAGCATATTATTCGTCTAGGTACTGATTTCAATATATCTTATACTGACCCTTCCAAGTTTAATTTCTATAATTTTGATATATTTGATCTTCCAAGAGAACCTATTAAAGAACTTTTCAAAAGAGCAAATGATATTATAGAAAAGGCTAGATTAAATAATGAAAATGTTTTAGTTCATTGTCATGCTGGTGTATCAAGAAGTTCAACTATTATTCTTGCTTATCTTATGAGATACAAAGGCATGTCTCTTTATGACGCTTGGTGTTCCACTTTTAAAATTAGACCAATTATCAGGTAGTTTTTAATTGTAATATATATTATTAATAAATAGAAATATGTATTTTAGTAGTATTAAATAAAAAAATTTTTATTAATACTTTTATGTTATAGACCAAATGATGGCTTTGCAATCGCACTACAAGAATATGAAAAAATGCTTTTCGGTTATAGTAAACCATCTATACCAGTAGTAGGAATGAGTAATTCTTATCTTTTCTCTATTGAGTATTTTGATTTTGTATCACGTTTAGAAGAAATGCATAAATTGGATCCAAGTGTACCCGTTTTTAGACCTGAAAAAACATATAATGATTTATTAAAGAAAGTAGAAGAAGAAAAAGAAAAAAATAATGCCAAAAACATAGATGAAAATATAGATAATAAATCTCAAATAGAGATTGAAAATATTACAAAAGATAAATCACTAGAAAATGATGAAAACAATATTTCAATGGATGAAGATGAAAGCAAAAATTCTGAAATATTAGAGGATAAAGTTTCATCAGATATAAATGAAGATGCTAAAAATAGTTTCAAAAAAGATAATTTTAAAAATGTATATATTTCAAATGATAAAGATTATATTTTAGAACTAGATGAAAGCAATGAATTAAAAACAAGAGAGGAATAGAAGAATTAAAATGAATAAAAATATAAAAATAAAAATTAAATAATAAACTAAGCAATGAATTTTAATTTAGAGTAGGATACATACATATATAACTAGAGTATAATAAGAGTTAAAGTAAATAAAAAAATATAGTACAATAATATATAAAGAAAAGGAAAAGAAAAAAATAATAAAATGATTAAAAGAGAGAAAAAATTATACAACAATGTTAATATCAAACTTTTTTTTTTTCTCATTTATTCATTCATTCTTTTTTATTTATTTATTACTACTAATTACGCAATAATCATTGTATTTAATTTCATTTATATCATTCACATCATCATTTCATAATATAAATATTAAAAAAAAAAAAATCGAAACAAACAAACAGAAAAAAAAAAAAAAAAAAAAGCCAAAAAACAATATATTGCATTAATTTAAGATTATAAAAGCTATAAAAATAATTAAGAAAAAAGTAATAATAATAATTTTTGATTGAATACCGAAATATACTAAAATATACTAAGTCAAGACAAAAAAAATAAACCCGATTTTTAAAAATAATATCATAAATAATAAATATTAATAAATGTAATTTACATACTATATAAGAAAAATCGTTTTACAAGAGTTTTCCTTAAATAAAAAAAAAATAAATTAAAAAATTAAAAAATTTATAAATAATAAAATAAAGTAAAATAATAAAAGAAAAATACATAATTCTTTATATTTATATATTATTAATATATATATATATTTTTTTAACGTTTATAAATTTATTATCCTAATTGTGTTTCTTTTTCTTAAAAAATAAAATAAAATAAAATAAAAAGGACAAAAATAAGGTAGCATCACCACCAAAAAAAAAAAAAAAATTATATTAATATATAAATAAAATTAAATTTTTTTCCTTTTTTTTTTTTTTTTTTTTTTTAAATAAAAAATTTTTTTTACCAAAGAAATTATTTTTATAGATAAGAAATTAAAATTACAATGGAAGATTCAGTAGTTATTCCACGTATTAATTCTTCTATGTTTAGAGAATACAGAGATAGAATTGTAAGAGTTGTTGGACAAGTTCTTAGTACCGTATGTAAAATAATGGAAAATAATATGAGCAATTTAATTAAATTTATATCAACACATATTTTTTTATAACAAAAATTATACGAATTATTACTCATTTCAATTATTTTTGTATATTTTATTCAAATTAAATAATTTATTTATATTACTTAATTGTTTGATTAAAACCAAACTAACAAAATAAAACAAAATAAAAAAAAAAAAAAAAAATGTATAATATATTTTCAATCAATAATATAATAATAATAATAATAATAATAATAATAATAAAACTCTCATAATAGGGTAATAATAACACAATCTTTTTAACTACTAGTGATCAAGGAAATATTAATGTTACCGTAAACCATGTAGAATATAAAATATTATTTTTAAATTATAGTTTTCTAAGAAAAATTCCAAAGGTTAATTTTTTTAAATATTAAAATTATTATTACAATAGATGAGAGCACCATATGAAAATAGCAGATTTGTCGAAGTTATTGGACAAGTAACTGGTGATGATTCTATTACTGAAACATCACCTGCATTAAGTTTAGGAGATAATTTTGGTAAGTGTAAAGAAAAATAAAATTTTACAAATTCAATGTAAAAATAATTAATCTTTTTTATATAATAAATAATATCAGATTTAGAGTCATACAATAAGCTTATTCAATATCAAAGAAAATTTACCGATATTTTTTAAAAGCTTGATATTAATTAAAATCTATATTTATTACTCCAATAATTATACTTATCTAAAATAATCATTTTCAATATTAACAATGTTAATACAATAATTTTAATATGTTTAAATACTATATGTCTATTAGTTTATATATATATAAACTAATATTTATCCTCTATTTGTAATATATTTAAAACAATTATCTTTTTAAATAAAATTCATTAAATTATAATTATTAAATGTTATCACAATCGATTTATTAATATTATACTCTTTCTCTATTAAACTATTATTTAATTATTTTTATTTATTTATTTATTTATTTATTTATTTATTTATTTATTTATTTATTTATTTATTTATTTATTTATTTATTTATTTATTTATTTATTTATTTATTTATTTATTTATTTATTTATTTATTTATTTATTTATTTATTTATTTATTTATTTATTTTTGAATAATCAAATTTTATAAATAATTTAATTTTAACTGATTTTATTAATATATGTTTTTAATTCGCTAAATATATAATAATTGTTAATCAATATAAATAATAAAGAATATATTCAATTATTTATATTAAATAGCAATAATATATAAATTATATGTTCTATTTTATTTGTGTGGTTGAATAAAATTGAAGTATATCAAAAAATATATGTTTATAGGTTTATTAACCAAAAATAAATCTTTTTCATTTAGAGAAACATATATAAAGCAAATTAAATATTGCACATTATTTCAAAATAAATTTAATAATATATCAATTAAAAATAATTTAAATAAAAGATTTTTAGTCATGAATTACCAAAATAAAACCTACAATGTAATTTATTAAAAATAAAATTATTTTTTTTTAGTTTTATTGAACATTTTTATAATGGCTTCTTTTTAATTATATATAATATATATATTTCTTATTAACTATTATTATTATTTAACATACGTATTATGAATACTTTTTATTATGCTTTAATAATTAAATTGTTTTTGGAATCTTTTAAAAATATATTTAAAATTATTTCCGAAGGATGCTGTTGAAACTCTAAATTCACTCCAAACTAACATGAAAGTTTTAGAGGCAATTAAGAAATCTAGAGGAAACATTAATAAATACAGTCTTCCCGAAACCATTGAATTTCTTAATAGATTGAATTATGAGGTAAAGAAAATTGAAAATTATAATAATATTTCTTTTATATATTAAAATCAATTATCCATAAGATAATGATATTGTTACCAAATAATAAAAAAAAATAATTAATTGAAAGTTTTATAATATTAAATTTAGCCAAAAGATTTAAATAAATTAAATATTATTCATGTTGCTGGTACAAAAGGAAAAGGTTCTACTTGCGCTTTTTGCAATTCAATTTTAAGAAATGTAACACTTTCAAGTAAAGGAAATAAGCCTTTAAAGACTGGTAAATTTAATTTAAAAATATGCTATATAACTTATAATTAATATTAATATCAAAATTATCAATTGATTAATACATATATATATATATATAAAATACTATTTATGATTTATAAGGTTTATATTCCTCTCCTCATATTATGGAAGTTAGAGAAAGAATTAGAATTAACGGTGAACCATTAAGTAAAGAACTTTTCACAAAATATTTCTTTGAAACATATGAAATGTTCGAAAAAACTAAAGTAAAAATCTAAAGTTTATTATCAAAGAATGAAAAAAAAAGATAATTCATTTAATTCTTTTTTATATTGTTGAACTTTATATATATAGGAGGAAGCTCTTAAAAACGAACAAGCTGAAAAGCCAACCTATTTCAGATTTTTAACTTTAATGGCATTCCATACTTTTATTAGAGAAAATGTAAATTTAATATAATTCATTTAGTTTTTATTTTCATAAATATTTATTACTCCACCTTATATTAATATATTTATTTGGTAATAATATTTTATATATCAAATAAATAATGAAAAAGGTAGATGTTGCTATCATAGAATGTGGTATTGGTGGTGAATATGATTCTACCAATATTATCGAAAAACCAATAGTTAGTGCTATAACTTCTCTTGGTATTGATCATCAACATGTTTTAGGTAATACTTTAAAAGAAATTGCTTGGCATAAAAGTGGTATTATAAAGGTAAATTAAAATTTTATAACAATAATAATAATAACGAAGATGTATAGTAATTTTAATTAAATAAAGACGTATAAGAAATTAATAGCTATATTTTTAAATTAAACAATTATCAATTACAAGTAGTTAATTTATTTTATTTTTATTTAATTTTTTTTTAAGAATGGTGTTCCTGTTGTTAGTGCTAATCAATTACCAGAAGCTTTAGAAGTTGTCAAAGAAAGAACTACTGAGCTTCAAGTAAAATATATATTGAACAATTTGTAGACTATTATTTTATTATATATAATTATTAAAAATCCTTTATTTTAATATATAAATGAAAAGGGAAAAGAATTAATTATTGCTGATGATATAAGAAACACTGAAACTTTTAAAAATATTAAGTTAGGCAAGTAGTAGAATTTTATAATATTCTCATTTTAAATTATTCAATTTTACTTGCAAACCTATTTGATTATTTTTTTTTAATTAATAACTAAATATTTTTATAATAATTATAATAAATAGGATTAAGCGGTGAACATCAATTTATTAATGCTTCAGTTGCATTCCATGTTTGTAAACAATTCTTAAAAACTCAATACAACGTTGATATTTATGATAAGACTATCATTAATGGTGTCATTAAGGGTTTAGAAGTTACTAACTGGCCAGGTCGTGCTCAAATCTTTTATGATAAAGAACAAACCAATATTAAATGGAATTTAGATGGTGCACACACTGTAGAAAGTCTTGAAGCCTGCACTAAATGGTTTAAAAATGTTATTGAAACTGCTGATAATACTTTTGCTAAAGAATATTCTTTAGTTTTCAATTGTACTAATGGTCGCCAAGGTATTGTTTTATTGAAGCCAATTATTGATTTCTTAAAACCATACAACTTTAAGAATGTTGTTTTCACAACTAATAACACTTATTCTGAACCAAGTAATAATAAAAAAGGTAAATATTTAAAAGAAAATCTTAAAATAATAATAATAATAATGATGATGATGATGATGATGATGATGATGATGATGATGATGATGATAATAATAATAATAATAATAATAATAATAATAAATATTTTACTTTTTCAATATATAACAATTGAAATAATTTTTATGGTATAAAATAATAAGATTTCCAAAACTTTACTCACCCTGAAGATGAAGATTTAAGCCTTCAGAAGGAACTTCAAAAGGCTTGGGAAACCTTAGCTCCTGAATTCCCAAGAGAAAATATTTATGTTGTAGAATCTATCGAAACAGCAATTAAAACCATTCGTAAAAAATGCTCAAATTCTCAACTTAACTATAACATTCTTACTACTGGTAGTTTACATTTAGTTGGCGGATTTTTAACTGTTCTCGGTGCTGAAGTTGTTTAAAAGATAAAACGAACAAATAAAAAAAGACAAAAAGAAAAATTAAAAAAAATATAATATATAACCTTTATAAAAAAAAAATTAAGAATTAATAGAGTAAATATTATAGAAAATATTATTGCAGTATAAAATAAATATTCAATTCCAAAAAATAAAAAAAATAAAAATTTAAAATAAAGATAATAAAAAATTTTTTCTTTTATATTTTATATTTTATATTTTTATTTTTATTGCGTATATTTTTACTTTTTTTTTTTTTTTTTTCAGTTTTTAATTAAATGTAGTTTACATTTTGTATTAAAAATGATTAAAATTATAAAATTATTACATATTTAAACTACTTAATTTTACATTTTTCTTCAAAATACATAATAATTATTACATGAATATTATTAATTAACATATTATTAATATGATAGAATATCTAAAATGACTTGAAAGAAATATTTACTTTATCACAATTATTTTTTGTTTAGTTCTTACCACTATCTTCCTTTAAAGAAACAGTGCGGTTAACAACAATCTTCTTTGAATCACCATCTAACTTAGAGTCTGAATCAACACAGAAGTAACCAACACGAACAAATTGGAATTTATCTTCAACCTTACAATCCTTGATACCAACTTCAGCAAAAGCCTTTGGAATAACTGTTAAAGAGTTTGGATTAATATCAGATAACCAACCACCTGGAACTGCAGTAGAATCCATTGGATTTTCGTGAAGGAAGAGGTTAGAGTATTCACGAACTTCAATTTCAACTGGTGAATTGTGTTTTGGTGAATCAGCAACCCATTGAATGAAAGTCTTTGGCTTCTTAGCTCCTTGATCTTCATATTTAGCTCTAATTTCAACAATGTTACCTTCACCATCCTTAATAACTTCAGTACAGGTAATTGGCTTTTCAACGTATAATAGACCAACAGTCTTGTTTGGAGCAAGACGGTAGTAGTTTGGATCATCTTGTTCACGGAAGTCAGAACGGTCAATGTAAATAGTCTTAGTGAATGGAACCTTATGGCTACCCATAGATTCATCACGTGGCTTGTTTGGAACAGTGATTTCTTGAACGAAATCATCAGCTAAATTAGTGATAACAACCTTTAATGGATCCATAATAGTCATAATTCTTGGGGCAATATCATTAAGATGATCACGAACATAGTTTTCTAAACGTGTAACATTAATAATAGTATTAGCAGTGGTGACACCAACATCACGAACGAATGCATTAATAGCTTCTGGAGTGAAACCACGTCTACGAAGAGCTGGTAAAGTAAATAATCTTGGATCATCCCAATCATTAACAATCTTTTCACTAACTAACTTGTTTAACTTTCTCTTAGAAAGAATTGTGTTAGTAATAGAAAGTCTACCGTATTCCCATTGAACTGGCTTGTAGATTTCAAGAGCATCAACTAACCAATAATAAGAATCTCTAGACATTCTGAATTCAGTTGTACATAAGGAGTGAGTAATGTTTTCAATTGAATCACAAATACAGTGAGTAAAGTCATAAGTTGGATAGATGCACCACTTATCACCAGTACGGTAGTGCTTAGTATACATAACACGATAAGCAACTAAATCCCAGAATTGTGGGTTTGGATTTTGCATATCCATCTTCATTCTAAGAGTAGCTTCACCTTCCTTGTACTTTCCATCCTTCATGTTTTGGAATTCTTGTAAATTTTCTTCAATTGGACGATCTCTGTGTGGACAATCGTATCTTGGACCTTTGTCTTCACCACCACGTTGGGCTTTAATTTCTTCACCAGTACAGTGACAAACATAAGCCTTACCGCGTTTGACAAGATCAACAGCAAGTTCATATAATTGGTCAAAGTAGTCAGAAGAGTAAGTAATTTTCCATGGTTTGAAACCTAACCATTTAACAGTTTCAAGAATTGAAGTGAAGTACTTTTCTTCTTCAGCTTCTGGGTTAGTATCATCATATCTTAAATAGGTAACACCACCGTGGGCTTGAGCATAACCAAAGTTAACATTAATAGCCTTAGCGTGACCAATATGAAGGAAACCATTTGGTTCTGGTGGGAAACGAGTATATACCTTTTTACCAGTAGCCTTTAAATGTTCTTCCATAAGTGATTCTTTAATTTGTTTGTTACCTCCTGGTTGATGAAGCTTAGAAAGTTCACCTTCAAAGATAAAATCAAGATTTAATTGGCAAGCCTTACTAGTGTTACCTGCTTGTTTCTTTTGAGCAGCTGGAGCTTGCTTCTTATTTTCCTTCTTAGCCTTAGCCTTTTTCTATTTTATATTTCAAATCGATATAATATATTCAATAAAATATTTTAATTATTTTAATATAATAAAATTAAAAAGTTATTAAATACTTTATATTTTATCTTATTTATAATTTCAATAAAAATAAAAAAATATAAACCTTCTTTGGATCATCTCTATCATCTTTTGGACCAATAAGGGCAACAACACCCTTTTCTAATTCTTCCTTTAACATTAAAGCATTAGCCCATTTTAATTGTTGACGAAGATTAGCAAGTAAAGGACCAACGAAAGTGTATCTCTTTTCAACTAACTCATCTTTTTTAGATTCTAATAAATTCTTAACTGCAGCTTGAATTTCTTCTGGTGTAACAACAACACCTTTTTATAATGTAAATTAATTTAAAGAATTATATAATATATTAATAATCTATTTTATATTAATTTACTCATAATTTAAATTACAATAAAAAAGGAATTTTTATTATAACACAAATAATAAATAATAATATATAATTATCTATATTTTTAAGAAAATATTATTGAAAATATCTAATTACCAACACCACATTCTTCATTAAATTTAGCTTCATTGATTTCATCAACATCAGCTACGTACTTAACGGCAGCTATAATTATTATAAGAATAAAAAAAATAAATGAATAAATTATAAATTATTTTTTATATATAACAATTTGTATTTTTATAATTATAAATATTGAATAATGTATTACACAGATAAATTTTATTTAAAAAAAAACAATTTTCATATTTATATTAAATAAATATATATTTTTACCTTGAACTTGATCGTTTGAAGCTAAATCCTTAGAAGCAATTTTCTTAGCAATGTAACCAATGTGCTTAGAATCTTTTGGAATCTTACCAGCAAGGAAATATAATAAAGCACCAGTAGTCTTATCACATCCTTCTTGTAAACCAGCCTAATATTTATATAGCATATTTTAAAAATAAATTATAAATTACTATGTCTGATAAAATAATATATCAATTTAATTCTACTATTAATATATGAAGTTCAAAATTTATTTTCCACTGAATATTATTTATTTATCAAATTGTATAGTTTATGAAAAAAAATATTATTTCATTTTTAATTATTACTTCAGTAATAGCGGTACTAAAAATTGGTCCAATTTTCTTGTTGTTGGCTGTTTCAATAGCTTTCTTTTCAGCTAAACCAACATTTTGAAATATTCTAACTAATTCATCAATATTATCCATGATGATATTTATTATTTGATATAATTTTTACTGAAAAAATTAACTAAAAATTTAACAATATTAATCACTATAGAAAAAATATTTTGAAATATGATTGGTTAAAATATATCTTTAAATAGGTATAATATATACGATATGTATAATATATTTTTTTTATAATATATATTATATAATAAGAAAACTTTTTTAAATAATTATATTTTTATATTTTTGGTGATGAATTTTTTTTAAATTATTTTAATTAAAATGTAAAATAATTTTCCTTTTTTTTTTTTTCTCTTATTATTTATAAATTAGATAAATAAATTGATGTATTAACAATTATATTATATTTCAATATTAAAATAAATATTTAATATTCTATTATAACATTTATTTCAAAATTTCTAATTTTATTAAACATTAAATTTTATTTAATAATTTTATTATGTACTTTTTTTATCAATTTTCTATAATACTCTAATTTGTTAAATAAAAAGATAACTTTATTAAAAAATAAAATAATAATATTTTTAATTAAAACAATGTTTCCTAAAGTAATAACATATAATAATATTATTTAACATTTTGATTAACGATGTATATATTTATTTATAAAATAATGTTTTTTTATTATATACACTCTTGATATTTAAAGGAAGAAAAAAATATATATATATAGTGAATTAAATAAAAATTATTATTAAATATTCATAAAATAATTGGTATCTATATTAATTTAAAATTAAAAATATATATTTAACAAATTTTAATGTCTTTAATTATTATAGATATTCAATAATTAAAGATTCTTCTTCATCATTATTTGATTGTTGATTTTTTAATTTTCTTTGTTCTTCTAATTGTTCTTCATAATGTTTTGTGTATTTCATTGATTCATTTGTTTTAATAAACCATTTATCTAAAACCTCTGGTTTAACTTCATCAATAAATTCTTGATATTCTGGGGGTTTATTTGCTTGATTGTAGCTTTGCCATATACCAGCATTTGTTATTCTAATTTCATTAATTGGTCTTTCATATTTTGTTGGTATTTTTTCAATTTGATCCAATAATGAATCCCCTAAAACTAATTTTCCAAATGCAACATATTTTTTGTTAAAGAATGGATTTTCTTTAAATTGAATCATAAACTATTATTTAAATATATACAATAATTATATAATTCATATTAAAATAATTTTAATATGTATTAAGAAATTTTTATTAAATATAAATATAAATGGTTATAATTATAATAATATTATTAAAAAAAGTATTTACTGGTGAACTATTTCCAGTTGGACATGGTGGACCTAAATTACAAATTGAAACTATACCTCTTGTTGAATGTTTGATTACGAAATTTTCAACTTAATTATATAAGAAATGACTTTAATATCTTTTTTTTTTATATTTTTAATTTTTATTTGATTATTAAAAGAATTTTATTCATACTTGGAATACTATCAATTATTCTAATTCCATCTTGTTGAAATTCTGTAATTAATTATTAAATTAAAAAATATAAAATATTAATTTATGAGGTATTTAATTTTTGTTGCATTCTTTTCTTTTAAGAGAAAAAAAAAAAATTAGATTTACCTCCACTTTGTATCCATCCATTGTGAACCATGCGTTCAAATTTTACACCATTATATGATATTCTCGAATTACTACTAAAAAAACTATAAAACCATTTACAGGTTTTTGGACATTTGTTTTGAAATAACTATATATTATATATTAATTAAATATTACAATTTGAAAATTTTTAAATATAATTCAAATATTTTATTTTTACTTTGATCACGAATTGCCCAGCTGGTCTATCTTCAATTGAAATATTTAAATATATTAACGGATGCTAATATTTCAAACAAAAAAATACATTAATTAGAAAAGTATTTGATAAATATATGAATCTTAATTATTATATATTTATTTATAATAAATTAAAAAAAAAAAAATACTTTTTTCTGTAGCTCCACTAAAAAAATATCTGTTTCTTTATCAGCTAGGATTTGTAATTCATGTTCTTCGGGGAAATCTCCTTTAAAATCAGTATTCTGAGTAATCCATTTCAAATATTCATTAAATGATAAAATATCATGTGAATTTAATATAACTATTAAAGATTGTTCAGTACTATTAATTTTTCCTTCCTATATTTTGTTATTATCATTATTACAAATAGTTATATTATTATTATTATTATTATTATTATTATTATTATTAATTACATTATAACTACGTAAAAAGAATTATTATAAATTATTATTAATCACTTTTTTAAGGTTTATTTTATATTCTGAAAATTCAAATGGATCCATAGGATGAAGTTTTGCAATATCTCCACATTTTCTTTCATCCAAAAACTAATAATAATACAATATTTATTATATAAATATAATATAATTATCATTAATAAATATTATATTTTAATTTTTATGGAATACATATTTTTATTAATTTATAAAATAATATTACTTGAGATATGATTTTTGCTTGTTGATATATAATACTTTTAACTGAACCATAAATGTCAAATTTTTTAGAATTATATGATGCCATTTTTATTATAACTATTAAATTACCGAGAATATAGTATATTTAATTTATTTTATTTATTATTTTCGATGAATACTAATAGTTTTTTCTAACACAATTTTTCTTCTACAATTAATAAATAATAATTATGTTATATTGTATGTTGGAAAATTTATTTTTTAAATTAATTTTAATTATTTTTAAAATTATAAAAAAAAATTTACTAATTATAGAAAATATATAAATATGGTATTATTACATTATTTTATTGGTAATCAATGATATATCATGTGTATATCATATGATTAAACAAATCTTCATTATAAAAACTAATATGATTGGTATATTAATTATATTTGAAATCTTATTTTTTTTTTAATAAAAACTTAAACATATCAATAATTATAGAATTACGAAAATGGATAATAATAAAGAAGTACCAATTGTGGAAGAAAGTAAAAAAATCCTAACTGAACAAATAATTGATGACAATAATGGAAAGAGAAAATTAAATGAAGTTGAAAATAGTAATGAGTCTAATGTTGATAATAAAAAAGATTTAAAAAAAATAAAAAAGCAAACTACTAGAAAACCATGGGCACCAAAAGAAAGAAAAGAAGATGAAGTTGTAGAAAAAAGAAGACCAAAGAAAAAATGTGCACTTTTAATGGGTTTCTGTGGTACAGGATATCAAGGAATGCAAATGTATATATCAACATTTTTTTAAAAAAAATGAAAAAAAAAAAAATAAAAGATAAAAAATTTTAATAATTACAAAATGCAATTAAAAATACTAAATAATTACAAATTATTAAATAATCATTAGTAATCCTGGGGCAAAAACTATTGAGGGAGATCTCTGGAAAGCTTTGGTTGAAGCTAAAGCTGTTTCAAAAGATAATGCTGAAGATCCAAAAAAAGTAACATATATATTAATAAAATTAAATAGATGTATTAATAATACTAATATAATTATAATGTATATTTATAAATTTGTGAATTATTTATAAATTAAATATAATAGATTAGTTTTGTAAGAGCAGCTCGTACTGATAAAGGTGTTCATGCAATTGGACAAGTCATTTCTGGTAAATTTATTATTGAAGATGAAAATATTGTCGATAAAATAAATGCTGTACTTCCAGAACAAATTAGGGTTTGGGGTAATAATAATAATAAATAAAATCTTATGTGATATTTTGTTTTCACTAATAAAGTTCTCTGTTTTTGATTTTCTTTATGTATCCATTATTATAAAAATATGTTAAACATATTAAAATTATAACTACAATTTTTTTTATAACAATAATATAAAAAAAAAATAATATACAATACAATAACAATATCATTTAATATTTTATATTAAAAAAAAAAAAAAAAAAGATTTTATAAGAACATCTAATTCTTTTCATGCTAAAAATGCTGCTGATTCAAGAATTTATGAATATTTACTCCCAAGTTACTGTTTAATGCCAGCTAATCCAATTTATTACCCAAATTCAGGAATTGCAAAAGATTTACAAAATAAGGAAAATTTCGTAAGAAAGGTAAATAATAATGAACCTGTTGAAATACCACCATATACTGAAGAAGAAATACAGAAATTTAGAGATTTTAGAATATCCGAAGAAAAATTAGAAACTTTCCGCAAAGCTTTAGAAATGTATGTCGGTTCACATAATTATCATAATTTCACTGTAGGAAAAAAATTTGAAGAAGAAAGTAGTACTCGTTATATTATAAGTTTTAAGGTACATATAACATTTTATTTTAAAACTTAATAATAGAAATTAATACTATACTTTATATTTTATTATTAATTATTATTTTATATCATTAATAATAATAGTGTAGTGATCCATTCATACGTAATGGTGTTGAATGGTTGAGTTTAAAAATTCAAGGACAAGCCTTTATGATTCATCAAATTAGAAAAATGATTGGTTTTGTAGTAATGTTATTAAGAACTGAAACTACTATTGATTTAATTTCTACTGCATTCACTAAAATAAAAATGAATATACCAAAGGTTCCAGGGGATGGTTTATGGCTCGATCAAGTAGTTATACAATCTTACTCTAAACGTTTTCCAAATAATAAACCAATTACCTTTGAACCATATAAGGTAATCAATCATTTAATATGTAAATACGTATTATTTCAATATTGTTGTTAATATGTTAATATATGTATATATATTTAGGATAAAATTGAACCATTTAGAGAAAAATATGTATATTCAAAAATTGTAGAAGAGGAACATAATTCTAATTGGTATGCAATATAAATTGATATAAAAATCCATAATATATAAATATAATTTTAAAACTTATTAATTTTTTTATATAACATTTTTTAAAACATAGTTTCATTGAATGGCTAAAATGCGTTGATTCACACAGCTGGGAAATTCAATATTTCTTAAATAGTGAAGGCATCGTTAAATTAGATGAAAGACCTGATTATTTAATTCAACAAGAAAAAATAGAAAATGGAGAAAAAGTTAAGAAATCAACAGAATCAGAAGCTCAAGTTGAAAATCAATCCACAGATGATATTTTTTAAATGAAATTATCAAAAATTAATATTGTTTATATACAGAATGTAACATCAATTTCACTTATCAATATATACTCAGTATATATATTGATTATAAGTAAAAAAAAAAAAAAAAAAAATAAATAAATAAATAAATAGTATTATCAATAGTATAAGTTTGTAATAGAATTTTAAAAATGTTTTAAAATTTGGATATATATATATATTTGATTTATACCTAAGTATTAATAAAATAAATATTAAAAGTAATAATTAAAAAAAAAAAAAAAAGAGAGAAAAAAAAAAGTCTATATTAATTTTTTTTTAAGTAAATAAATAATGCATTTAAATATTTATATATAATTAAAAAAGAAATTTTCTTATGTTTGTGATTTTATATTTTTTTTATTGTTAGTTTATTTGTTTTATATATTTTATCTTTGTCTTATTGTTATTGATTATCATAATTTCTTTAATTATATAAAATAAAATAAAAAATATATAAATTCTTTTAAATATTTTTATTTTTTTATTTTTTATTATTTTTTTAATTTTTTATTTTTTTTATTATAATTTTATTTCAGTTTTAATTTTTAATATTTTAATTATTTATTTATTTATTTATTTAGTTAGTTATTTCTTTATTCTTTTTTTTTTTTTTTTTTTTTTTTGTTATTATTTATATATATATATACTATTATTATTATTATTATTAATGAATAATATTATGGAGTAAAAGAATTATTAAAAAATGAATAAATGTATAATCTTTATGAAATTAACAAGAAAAAATAAAATATATTTTTCCTTCTTTTGCTTAGCGAAATCTATTATTTTATCCCATTAATTTTTAAGAATTTTTTGATTTAATGTTATCTATGTATATTTATATTTTTAATATTATTAAGATATTTTAGTATTGAAACATTATTTTTTTGTTTTAATTATATTTTAATAAATGTAAGATAAATTATATTAAAACTTTAGTTATCTTTTAATATATTACCTTATCACCAAGACTAAGGGCAATACCTTGAGTTTTACTACGAATACGAATATGTCCAGCAATTGAGTCACCTTGTTTTTCTAAACAAATATTAGCTAAAGCATCTTCACCAAATATACTTCTAGCGTACATATTAGCACCTAAGAAACCACATTCTCCAGATAATGCGTGTTCTGGAGTAAGACAGGCCATATTTGTTGTTTTCATAATATGATTTATATATTGTCTTAAATCACTAAATTAAAGTTATTAAAATAAAATTATATTTTAGAATAATATATTTTCAACATTTGCATTTTAACTAATAAAAATTAATATACTCACGTTATATTAGTATTAACATTAACCTTGTTTTCCCATTCAAATTCAGTCCACATAGAACGGAACTAAAATCAATATATTTATAATACATAATAATTGGATTATTAAATATTATGAAAAAAAGAGATAATATATTATTAATAAAAACAATTTATTTAAAATACCTTAGTTTCAGTACAATAAGCTGGTTTTATATAATCCATAATATCAATATGAATATCGTTAAGAATAACACATGAAGTATCTAAAGCACCTGGACCATCATATACAATGTTACCGAATATAACACCAGTTTCAGTGGATGAAACCTTAATATTAGCCTTAACAGTATGGAAACCGTGAGGTCTTAAAGTATGTGGAACTGGGGTTTCAAGTAATTTAAGATCACCAAGTGTAGAAAATTCTAAAGTAAGGTTTTGAAGAGTTTCACTAGTTTGGTTGACAATAAGAATATCTAAATTTATTAATAATATATGTGTCAATGTTTCATATTGCTCATATATTTATTCATTCAAGTTTTGTTTCTAATTTTATAATAATAGTTTAATGAATTACCAAGTAAAATATTATATTGATGAACATTAACATAGGCTTCAGCATAAACTGGATCAGAAAAACCTGTTAATTGCATAACTCTGCTTAATTGGGAAGTAACCTTAGTAGTCTTACTTGAAGAGCCAGTAGCACGAGTAAGATCTGATTCAATCTTTTATTAAAAATTATTATATTATTAGCATAACAATCCATACCAAAATTTGTACTATTTGCTTTCAAATTTATTATATTAAATATTATTTTTTTTTTTATATTTTAATTTATTTATTACTTCATCGTTTTCAGATTGAACATTCTTCTTGGATTTTAATAAGCTAAAGTTAATAACATCATCAACTTGAATAGCATGATTTTTCTTATTTAATTCCTTCTCTTGAGCAGCCTTTTTCTGTTTATTTATTTAATTTAATTTAATATAATTATATATATATATTTATTAATCCTTATTTTATAAATATATATTAAATAATTTAAATTATTATTTACTATACATACATCTTGATTACGAACTAATTGAGAGTATGCACTTCTACTATCTGTTAAGAAAGCATCCTTTAATAATTTGTCTTCTGGACTGGTAGCTAAAGTACGTAGACAAGTCATAATACGTTCAACAGAATCTTCATCAATGATAGAATTAACAAATTTAGAACGACCAAGATTTACAATACCAGTCATAATTAACATAGCCTAAAGAAATAATTATTATGACATTAAAATATATTTTAATTTTATCATTATTTTATTAAATAAAAAGATATTTTAATAATATTTACTTCAGATTTTAAGGAGTTGATTTTTTCAGCATCTGAACATAATTCTTCATATCTTAAAACTATTTTAGTAAGAGTTGAAGCTAAGACAGATCCTAAATAAAAGTCACTTTTTAATAATAAAGCTCTAATTGGAGGTCTTTGTTTGTTATCTTTCTTAATAGAGGTATAAGTACTAAAGGCACTTTCAGTAGCATATGTACCGTCAGCAAGAACACGTGGTTGAGCTGACTTCTTTTCTTCACCATCTTTATTTTCATTGCTTTCTAATTCATTTTCATAACTTCTCTGTTTATATCATTTATATATAGTAGTTATTAGTTATATTTGTACAAATAAATAAATAAAATTGACATTTCTACATTTCTATACTTATATGTAATGATACTATATAAAAATACATAATTAAAATATATTTACTTGTTCTGAGGCGAGTAATGGTAAATCACCTAAAGTGTTTCTAATTTCGTTCATTGCTGCTTCAATATCTTCAACTGTTAAACAGTATTCACCAATAATCCATAAAGCACCTCTAAAAACTCTTCCAGTCTTCATTTCCATGAATGATTCCATTAATTTTTTAACAATCTTAGAACGTAATTCTGGAATCTTTTCAAGAACTTCCCTTTAATTTATAATAAATTTTATTTATTGTATTTTAAAATAAAATTACCTTTTTTTCAAAAAAAATAAATAATTGATAAAACTTACTTTACAAAAGCAATAACATCAACAGCTGAAGCATTATGAGCATCACCTAAGAATTCCATTAATACATAAACAACATTTGCAGCAACTTCATGGAATTTAATTGCACAAGTATGAATTGCATGAATAAGAAGTTGACGATATTCAGTATTCTAATAAAGGCATTTTAATGTTAATAATATAAAAATTTTTATATATTATTAATTGAATTTTAATTTATATTATATTTATTGTTATTATCATCAAATATTTTTAAATGTAATATTTACTCTTTCATATTCTTGATCATGAGTCTTAACAAGTTCTTTCTTTAAGAATGAAACAACTTCATCTACATTTCTACTTGTTACCATTTCAAGAGCAATATCGATACACTTTCTACGAACTTCAATATCTGGACTGTTTAAATATAAATTATATTTAAATAAAAATTTTCATTGATTAGTGTTAAAAGATATTATATAAATATATTTAACTATATTTTATTTTATAATATTAAAATTTACCTAGAGAGGACACATAAAATATCCATAGTCATACCATCAATAATTCTACCATGCTTTTCACGAAGTTCATTTAATTTATTCAAAACAATTAATTTAACATTATTGTCTGGAACCTTCATAATTAATGAAATGTAACATGAAGCAGCAGCTATTAATAGTAAATATAATTAATAATATATCAATGTTCTTTAAATAATCATTATTGTAAATAAAGATTTTCAAAATTGATTTTATACCTTTAACAGCAGTTTCATGTGATGAAAGAGTAACTAAAGTGGTAGCTGCATCATATTTAACTGAAGCATAATTTGATTGAAGTAATGAAAAAATGCATTGAATGTATTTACTCTGTTTTTTTTAAAAAAATATTAATATATATTTAATATTTTTGATTTTTAATACTATAATTTTTACTTTAAATATTGTTTACATATCATAATTTATCAATTTTAAATATTAATATTATAATATTGAATTGGTACAATAATGATTATTTTTTTTTAATAAACAACTGAAATACGTCTCGAAATTATTGTTTTATTGTTCATTTAAAATATTACCTTGTTTGCAGTTGGATTTCTACAATCCTTCATAATAATTTCTATAACTGCTAATTGCATAGATTCATCAAAACTATCAATTTGACTCCATACAGAATTTAAATATTCAGAAGCTAATGGAAGAGAAATGTTAGCTAAAGTAACTAAAGCATTTCTCTTACAACTCATATCAGTTTCCTATTATTACAATAATTATTATTAATATTTTTGTTTATCTTTTGGTTTTTTCAATTTCTAAAATTGTAATGTTTTTGTTTTGAAAATATCAAATATCATATTATATAAATAAATAAAAATACAACATAATAAATGTACTTACAACAATAAGAACATTTGAAATTAATTCAGTAGCATCTGGAATAAGATTTGGGAAGTTTTTGTATATAGAATATATAGCAAAAATTGCATTTTTTCTAACATAGGCATATTTGTGATTCTTTTTTATTTTTTATATTTTATAATAATTAATATTATTAGTAAAATTTTATTATTATAAATTTAAATCGGTTATTTTATTATAATAAAAATTTTCTATAGTTGTTTCGAAATATATTATTGATAATTTACAAGACAATCTCTAACAGATGGAATAAGTGGTTCTAATAATTCTGGTTCACGAAGTTTACATAAGAATCTTAAAGTCGATCCTCTAATAAATTCATTTGGATGTTGAAGATCATTCTTATAGTAATTACTATATTTATAAAATAAAAACATATAAATATTAATATTTTATTTTAAAAATATGCTATTTTTATTCCAATAACATAAAGGAATATTTTCTTCATAACTATAAAAGATATTCCAATTCTTATTATTACATCATAAATATTATGTTGTTATGTTTTTTAGTAAAAATAATTAATGTTTGACACTCTTGTTTACATCATATATTTATTAAATTTAATTGACATTTTTTCTTTTACTCTATAATTATATGAATATGCTATATAAAATTTAATAATTACCAAACAAGAATCATTTCTTGTTTAAGTTTGCCATCTGGATTAGTTTTTGGACATATTTCCCAGTAATTAAGTAATAATTTTTTTAATCTCTTATCTCTTGATGGTGTAACAAAACGAATAACATGCATAAGTAATTGTGGACATGGATCTCCATTTATCATAAGAGTAATAATCTTTTTCATAGTTTGAATTTTTTGTTCATCTTTTCCATGTTCCAAGGCTTTCTTTAAATCCTGTACCGATAATTGTTCTTTATCGTCATCTTGTTGGATAAGTGTATAGCAAGGATCTGACATTCTTTAATAATTCTTCCTTTCTTGTTTCTTTAATATTGTTTACTTTATAAATTTTGTATAGTATTTGTATTGTTTATTTGAAGGTTTTATCTATTGTAACTAACAGAATATTTTAATATGATTTATATAAATATTCAGATTATATTAAATATTGTTTTATTTATTTATTCAACCTTATTTTTCTATTATTTATTTTTAATTATATTGTTTTTTATTTTGTTTTTTTTTTTATATATATATATTTATTTTTTTTTTTACAAAATGTTAGTAAAAAAAAAAAAGTAAATAAAAAAATTATGTATAATAAAAAATAATAAATTTAAATTATACTAAAAGTTTTATTTTTTATATACTATAAATTATAAATTTTTGTTTATAATTTATTTCTTCATTATATATTTAATGTTTAATACATCAATAATTGAATAATATATTACATCTTTTAAAATAACGGTTAATGTAATGTAATGTGTTACATTATTATACATTAAAGAATCATAAACGACGTATCAAAATTTCAAAAGTGTAAAATACATGAATATATTATAATTCATATTTAATATACAAATAAATAAAATCATATATAATAATTAAAAAGTTTATATTTAAAAAATTTATACTCCTTATTAAAAAGTACTATGATATTATAAATTTGGTAATTTAATATATATTAAAAATTAAAATTGATAATAATATTAACAAATTAACAATATTAACAATCTGAAAAAAGATTTTCTTATTATAATTATTTATTGCTTGTTATTTTTATTTGGTTGTTCTTGTTGCTTATAGTAAACTTGGAAAATTTTGATGAATAATAATAGATAAATTATTCATTTAAAGCATTACAGTCCTCAAATAACATTTGATTGTTAATTTGTTACTATAATCTTTTTAAATGATATTAATAAAGAATATTTTCTTACCAAAATTATTTCTTTTTTTTTTGCCAGTATTAATGGTCAAATTCCTTAAGATAACAAATAAGAATGAAGATGCTGAAGAAACAATAAAACACAACCAATAGCATAAAAGAATAATTATAATAGTAATTATTTTCTCTCAAATATAAATTAATGAATATATAATAACTTAATAAATTGCAATAAAAGTATAAATAATTATAATTAAACTACATTTCTTAATTTTTTTTTTACAAATTATTATATAAATTTCTTAATATTTAAGATTTACACAAATTATTAAAAAAAATTTAAAAAAAAAAATCAAAAATTCGTTAGAAAAATATATTTTATTTTATTTTTTAAATAAATAAAAATTATATACATGAATGCCTAATTTTTTAGTAGTTAGATGTTGTAATTGTAATATATTTCAAGTTCAACAGGTAATATTTATGATTATTAAGAAAAGATTTATCTAATACTTATGAATTCCAGAATTAGATTTTGAAACTTAAAAATAATGTTTGAATGTTTAATAAATTTAAATTTTTAAAATTAATACATCTAATTAAATAATAAAAGGAAAATAAAAAAAGAAAATTTAGTTGTAAAATATGTAATTACAAACAAAGTGTTCTACGAATTTATTTAGAATCAACAAATCCTTCAAATTGTAGAGCACATGTACAAGAATGTAATACTAAAATTATACCATTACTAGAAGAGAAAAAAAAACTAAAATCTATATTAAATTATGGAAATTATGATGAAAAATATCAAAACTCGGGAAATAGAACAATCGATTCTTATTTTAAAAGGGATAAAACAAAAGATCCACAAAAATGGGTTGAAGAGAAAGATAATTATGTTGAAAAAAGAAATTCTCATTGGAATATGTACTTAAGCGAAAGTGATAATAATGAAGATGAAGAAGACAGTAATTTAAGTAAAAATGGAAAATCTTATTTAGAAGAAAAAACTAATAATAAAGTAAGTTTTAATAAATAATTGTCTTCTTTATTTTTTTATTTTGTAATATTAATAATTTTTAAGGAAAACCTGAACAAAATCAAAATTGGCACCTTAAAATTTATATTTCGAAATTTGAAATTAATTTTATTATTATTTAATGTAAAATCA